>JANSVA010000001.1:27578004-27600422 GCA_025504915.1 Erythroxylum reticulatum
CAATTTGGATATTCACAGATCAAGTTATGCCCTAAATACAGATGTATGTTCAGTAAAATACTGCATATATCATATTCTAATGACTATAATCCTTCATTATGTTAATCATAACACCGAATTTGCTTCTTCTTTCACCACCCATACATGCATCAACACCATTTATGTATGCAGCAATCCACAAGAATGAAAATATACACCATCCATGCATGCATTCAGTTACAAACATTAAATCCTCAATAGAAATCATTTACATTATCATAAAACTTAAAGCATTACTTACTTGGTTTATACTTCAGCAAAATTCCAGAAATGGGAAGAGCAAATAATAAGGAATATGGTATAGATGGTTTTGGTGAAACCAAGGAAAAGAGTTGCAGAAACATTTTTCCTAATTTCTAGGTGTTTCATTAGTGCTTTAACACATGTCTCCATCGCATGTCTTCCACTTGTCCACTAGATAAGCTATCATTTGTCTCATAGCTATAAGTCCACATGTCACATATGATTTTATCCATTTGTCAGTCCATAATTTGTCCATTTGTCAGTCCATAATTTGTCCATTTGTCAATTAATTTCTAATACAATTGCCACATTTCTATTTCTCTTATTTCAATATTTTTCCTAGTCTAAAATATTTTAAAATTTTCTAAAATTCACCAAAATTATGAAATAATAACTATTATCACCAATTAAATTTTGTAACACTATTAATCCAAAATTCACACTTTAGTCACATTAAAAATCACTTATACTTGGAAAAATGTCAATGAATGTATGTACAAATATTTGTATGATTCAAAAAATTCACAAAAACATAGCAATGAATACTTAATTGTGGAAAGCATACTATGCACTGTAATTCCTCAATATTCTAACCCCTAACATGGGATGTTACATTAACATCTCTTTAGTATACCTAAGAAACTTCTCACAACTCATATGTAGTCTATTTATACTCAAAGCAACCTAAAAAAGTTGTTAGAAACAAAAACTGTTATAACAATTAGTAATAATGAAATTGGTTGACTTATATAACATATAAATCTATAGTATGTAAAATTTAACTTATTCTAATACATTGGTTGATCACATTTAGACAATAGTTAATCAATGGCTCTAAAAATATCATATTAGTTAACCACATTTATATATAAATTTATTAATGTGCAAAAATATTATATTGGTCGATTGTACTCGGTCGACCATTGTGTTTATAAAGTTGTTCTCAAAGATTTTACAAGGTTTTTTAAAAGATCATTCCACTCTTTTGACTACAAGTTGATTCAAAATCATTTTAAATATTTCAAAAGAATATTTTAAAGATCAATAGGATTTTTTAAAGTTAAAACAAACTTTCTTTTGATTATGAAGATGCATTATGTCCTATATACAAATAATTATGTAATGATTAATCCCTAATTCATTAAAATGACCAAGGTAAAGTTATAAAAAAGATTACATTGATTTGATTAAGTATTGATATCCTTAATTCCTCCTTATTTTTGGTTTTTTTAGAAATTAAAAACTATATTAATGAATTAAGGAGTTAACATAAGAAGGGGTCTGCCACAAAGACCCCTTAATACACTGAAACAACTCTATTAATACTAAACATTACTACAAAAGGAGCAAGCCAAAGCTATATCGGTAATACAAAAACAACGACATAAAAGGAGAAAGCCTTGAGTATCATTGTCCAATTAGGGTATACCTAATTTCTACTTTCTAAATACTTTCCAAAACTTCTCAACTCGGATGGGTGCGAAGCGTAACTTTGTTGGCAAGGGTAGTAACTTGGGTGCCCCTCTCTTCTTCTCCTTATTTATCCGCATTCGATGGAACTCTTCTCAGTTAAGTCTCTTCTTTAGGATCACTATGATTCTTAGCGTTTTAGGGCATAAATAACCTTTTCCCTAAATCTCTATACTTAGCTAATCAAAGGAGTAAGCGATTCGCTCTTAGGAATTCTCTCTCAGGTAGGCATCTCAACTAGATTTGCTCTTTTTCTGCTATTTTGATCTCATTGTGTCTCTTGTTTCTAACAAAGGGGTATCTATGACGAAGGCTGAGAAGGGTACTACTCGGCTTTCGACAGGTGAGTCCTGATCTCCTATACCTTGTAAAGGCATGATTTGTCAATTGTATTCTTGAATGAATGAAGTCTTGATTTCTAAAATGTAGTTGAGGTTGAACTCTGGTTATGCATTTACTGAGTGATAAGGAGTTGGGGCTAACTTCTTCATGTGAGAGTTATTCCTCTGCTATAGTGAGAGTTTAACTGATTTATAATTAGTTGTTCTCTTATCCTAGCTATAATAAGCTCTATAATAGAGAGTACAGTAGTAGACTTCTGTTCAAACCTTCTGTAGTTCCTTTCCTTCCAAATTGCTTGAGTGCAAGTAGCAACTGTGATTAGAATAACTACTTTATCAAATTTTGAAACATGTAGATGGGGTAGCTCCAGTAGTGTGTCATAGATTTGGTTCAAAACTGGATCAACAGCACTTAGTTTTGATTTTTTTGCCCAAATTTCTTTAGAGAAATTATACTTAAAGAAAAGATGGTATCTAGTTTCTTCCTTTAGATTACATAGAATACACATCTTTGAGAAGGGCAGGAATTGCAACCTATCCATTGTGCTGAGTCTGTTCAACATTGTGAGCCCTAGAAGAAAGCTAGTTTTAGGTATAAAAACCTTGTTCCAAACCATAGAGTACCATTCCACTCTATTAATTATCTCATCCCTCAATTTTTTAGCTTCCTTTAGCATTATTTTTGAAACTGGAATCCCTTTCCATAGATAAGTATCCCTTTCTCCAAGACTCATGAACTGTGGAATAGACAAAAGTCTAGTTTCTTCGATTGATAGTGACTAGCTTCTATTTATGATTATTTCTTTGAGCTTAGTATTCATATGAAACCTTACTAGTAGGGTTCTTGCTAGCTGATTTTGAAATAATGCTCCTTTCCCAGTTCAATTATCATACCATAGGGAAAATCTTTCACCAGCCCCTATTTGACAAGAAATGTTATAATGTACTTCATCCTTCATTTTCAAAATTTGGTTAAAGAACCAAGTGTAATTGTCCTTGAGTCTTAGAGCCCAAAAACTCCCATCTTTTAATATGTAAATGTGAATCCCTTTGATCCACATTAACTGCTTATGACTAAGGATTCTCCAGATTCTTTTAGTCATAAGTAATTTGTTCTTTATGGTCATTGATTCCATACCCAATCCTCCCTCTTATTTTGGTTAATAGATACTCTTCCAACTGACTTTTGCTTTTCCTTTCTCACCATTCCTATTCCCCTATAGGAATTGCTTCATCATTCTTTATATGGTTTTGGAAGCCCTTTGGAAAGAAATAGATGGGAACACCAATAAGTTTGCATTGATGAAATTACTAACTTCAAGAGCTGAAGTTTCCCTCTATAAGATATAGCTTTATTAGTCCATGAACCCAATCTTTTCTAAATTTTTTCAATGAGAAGAATACATTCACAAAACCTTAGTTTTCTAGATGAGTTTTAATTCCATTCCCGTTGCTAGAGTCATAGCATTTGAGAGGTGAGAGGCACTTTTTGAAACCATGAAGTAACTCTTTTGAAGATTAATACTCAACCCCGACATCTCTTTGAAAGAATTGAGAGTGCTAATCAATAGAGAGACTGAGTGGTCATTCGCCTTGCTTAGAAGCATGAGGTCATCTGCGAAACATAAGTTAGTTAGTGAAATCTTCTTACATTTGGAATGGTATTTGAATTTTGGGTCCTTAGAAGAGTTATATTTCAGCATTTGAGTAAGAACCTCCATACAAATTAGGAATAAGTAAGGCGACAGAGGATTCCCTTGCCTAAGTCCTTGTTTAACTTTAAACATCTCTGTAGGGCTCCCATTTATCGGAATTCCGTAGGATGTAGTAGTAACGCATTCCTGAATCCACCTTAAGAACTTATAAGGGAATTCTATAACCTCCGTACTTTGTAGCTAAAAGCTCCAGTGCACACTATCAAAAGCTTTTTGTAAGTCCACTTTTATGGTACAGTTATGGGGACTTTTCCTACGGTTATACCCTTTTAATAGCTTCTGGACTATAAGAATATTTTCCCCAACATCCCTATTCTTCATGAAAGCTCCTTGATTATCACTGATGAGATAATGCAGGACCTTCTTCAACCTGTTATCTAAAATCTTTGCAACAATCTTATAGAGAACATTTGTGCAGGAAATAGGACTGAATTCACTCCAATAGGATGGATTTGAGTTTCTAGGGATTAAACAGAGAAAAGTCTTGTTAATCTCCTTTAGCAGTACCCTTTTTTGGAAGAAATCATGGACTGCCTCCTTTACTAACCCCCTCTCCCCCACAGTACTCTAAATTTTTTGATAGAAGAAACCATTCAAGCCATCAAGGCCCAGAACTTTAGAGCCATTCATGTCAAACAGCACCCTCTCTATTTCTTGGTCTATAACAGGCCTAATTAATAAGGAAACCATATGTTTAGGGATTCTTATTGTGACAAACTTTCTAAGGTCATCTCCTATGTCAGAAGGGGAAGCTACTAAGTCTAGAAGGTTCTTGTAAAAGTTAATAGCTTCCTTAGCTATTCCTTTTTGTCTAACCACAACCTCTCCAGCTTCAGTTTTAATAGAGGTGATTCTGTTTACATTCTTCCTAGCTTGCACTGAGTTAAAGAAGAACTTAGTACATCTGTCTCCATCCTTCAGCTAGTTAACTCTGGATCTCTGCTTCAATAGGGAGCTTTGGTTATCTACCAGTTGCAAGTAATTCTTTAAAGCTTCCTTTTCAGCTGTGGCTAGTGAAACATTTGTAGGATTATCCGCCAATGAGGTCTGAACAACTGATAATTTATCTTTAGCCTTATCAATTTCCTTCGAAAGGTTTTGTCCTCTTTTTGACTTAAGAGATTTCAGTTCTTGTTTGATAGACTTAAGCTTTTGGAGACAAATGTACCGTTTTGTCCCAAAGCAATCATATTCTACCCCTTTCAATATTGCCTCATGAAAACCCTCCATAGTTTCCAATAAATTGTTAAATCTGAATGGATGAAGGATTCTGACAGAATTGAACAAGTTGTCAATCTTTATAGGAGTATGGTAAAAAATACTAGGGTCTAGGAATTTTTCTGAACTTCCTGAAAAGGAATTTAGTCAATCCATATTCACCGTAGCACTATCCAACTTTTTCCTGATATGTCAAGTTGAACTTTATTTGTTTGACCAAGTGAATCTATGGTCTTCAAATTTCAGATCTGTGAGTTCCACCTCTTACATACAATCATACATATTTGAAGAATAATTGTGTAAATTACAATTATCTTCTACTTCAGATCTGAATAATGTGGTGTTAAACTCACCACACACTAACCAAGGAGCATTTGTCGAGGCCTTTATTCTTCTTATAGAATTCCAGAGTTCAATCCTTTCAAATCCAATATTAAAACTATATACAAAAATAGCTAGAACACTGTAGTTTTCCATCTTGAAGTAAATCTTAGTGTGAATAAACTGCTGATTTGTTTCGAGAACATTCACCTTCAATGAATTACCATCACAAGCAATAATAATCCTTCTATAGGCATGGTTATGGTGGTTTGTTAAAAGCTGTCATTTCCTACCCAAACAACCTAGCTTGTTTAGATTTATTCTCCTAATTTTAGTTTCCAAAAGACAAAAAACCTGAGGCTTCTCCTTCAGGACAAAATCTTTTATCGCATTAAGCTTGGAAATGTCATTTATTCCACATACATTCCATACTATCACAGTCATAAGAGATTGCTCTTACCTTTGGAGCCTTTTCTATTGCTCGTGTTACTTTTCCTAGAAGTCAACTGTTCAAACTACTCCTTTTGAGGTCCACCATTATGCTGTTTAGCTTTTTGAAGGCTTAGTTCATTTTGTTGGGGATTAGAGACTCCTTCCTCTTGATTAGCAACATTAGTTTCCAACCCGCTCCCTTCCTTAGTTCATTCTTGGTTTTTTACTTGAATTGTATATGTGCTCTATTTTATTCATTTTCTTCATTCATTGATTGTTCATTTTTTTCAGTTGATTCATTTAATCACTTTATCCATCAATTGAACTTCATCATTTACATATTACATCATTTTATTATAATAGAATTACTAATATTATCAAAATATAATTTATTATTAATAACATGTTTTGTTATCATCAAAGGTTACAATCTCACTTAGTCAATATTTGAATTAAAAAAACAATAATTAATATTAAACAAAAATATAAAAAGTGAATCATTGATTACATAATTCTATTTATTTTCATTTTTATCTTCTATAATCCAACTAATTAGTCACATGCAAGATAATTTTTGTTTGTTAATCATGGGAACTTAGTCAAACTTATGAAATTAATCTAACTATTTAAATGAAATTAAATTATAATAAGGTTTTATAACTAAATTAAAATTTTCAATTGATGATTAAGTTCAAATTTAATAAAAGCAAACAGAATTAAAATTTAATTCATGTCCTTAATTATTTATAAATTTAGTGAATTTAAACTTTCGGTTAATCTTTTTATATTTGATTGAAAATAATATATGATAGATTAAGAGTATATTTATAGCTTAATTCTGTAAAAAATTATTTTTTTCCAAAACCAACATTTTTCCGCGCCGTTAAATTTTTAGAACATCATATTTCTCGCGTTAGTGAGCCAATGGAAAAACCGAAAAAGAGAATATGACACGTATTAAAGTCCCAAGCTTTACTTGTGCCACGTGGCATCAAATAGGTAACCCAACACTACTTCACTCACACTACTCACCGTCACGCAAACCTACGTGGCATGGAAGCAAACTAACCGCTTTGAGATGACCTCAATGTTCGAAACGTGTCCTCACGCAGTTGCAGACTCCCTGCCCGTCCCGCCATTCTCTCCCCCCCTCACGTCTTCTCTGATCTATCTGTCGCTCTCTCAAAAGATAAAAAAAGTATCCTTCATTGATGATTTCGCCTTTTCTAAACCGGCAATCCAGTCATGATCCAACATTGGTTTTCTTTGAAGTTCGATTATTGGCAAGCTTTTTGCTTTCTTCTCATTTTTTTGAATTTTCTCTTCCTGGTAAAAATACGAAATGATGTTTATTTTATAGCAAGGTTAATACTTTTTCAAGAAAGTTGAAATATTTCGATGTAATCTTCTTTGGGGCAATTTGGATTTGGTTGAATAGAGATGTCTAGCAATTTTGACACTGTGAGGAAAACCCCACCTGGGATTTTGGTTATAAGAAGCTTAAGAGGCAGAGACTGGAGCCTGAATACGTATAGGTACATAGTTTTGTTGATTACTTTCGTAGCATATACTTGTTATCATGCCTCTAGGAAACCGAGTAGTATCGTCAAGAGTGTGTTGGATCCTGAGGCAAAACACTTGCATGAGTATCCATGGCCACTTGGCAGCATCTTTGTTAAGGATGAATTCAAGGTTAGGAACAAGGATAGGTTGAAGTCTGAAGGTTGGTATCCGTTTAATGGAAAAGATGGGACTTCCAAGTTGGGTGAGATTGATTTGGCTTTTCTTGCATGTTACTCTATGGGTATGTATGTTGCTGGACATTTGGGTGACACATTGGACTTGAGGTTGTTTTTAGCGTTTGGGATGATTGGAAGTGGCATTTTTGTGGCTTTATTTGGGATGGGATATTTTTGGAACGTTCATGCTTTTTGGTATTTTTTGGTAATGCAAGTGGTTGCTGGGTTGTTTCAAGCCACAGGTTGGCCTTCTGTTGTGGCTGTGATTGGGAATTGGTTTGGAAAAAGAAAGAGGGGGTTAATAATGGGCATCTGGAATGCACATACTTCAGTTGGAAATATTAGTGGCTCCCTTCTTGCTGCTAGTGTTTTAGACTATGGTTGGGGATGGTCTTTTATAGTTCCAGGTGCCTTTATTGTAATGGGAGGATTGTTGGTATTCTTGTTCTTGCCTGCTTATCCGGAGGACATTGGATTCCCTTGCCCAAATTACACTGCAGCTAGTGATTTAGAAGGCCAGTCTCGGAAAGATAGCACTTTGGAAGATAAACAGAGTACTGTTGCTCCTTGTGGATCAGGGCTTAGGACAAGTGTTGGGCTTGCTGAAGCTTGCTTAATTCCAGGAGTGATACCTTTTGCACTTTGCCTATTCTTTTCCAAACTTGTAGCTTACACGTTTCTGTATTGGCTACCATTTTATCTGAGCCAGACAGGTAATTTCTTCCAGTTGACTCTGTTACTGATTGCAATTTAGATTTTTACTCCAAATGTGTCATTTTGTTAAATGTTTTCTGATTTTAATTAATGTTTCTGCTATGCTATTTCTACAGATCTTTGCAACAAGGTGAGAAGAAATTGCTAAAGTTGTTCATTTCTCACAATTAAGAGAAGTCTTTTCTAGTGTTGGTTACGATTGTTTAATATTACACTAGTAGCATCTTTGCATCAGTTATCCAAAATATTTCGATGTTTGATTTGAAGTTTGGAACATAAAGTCTGGAATTATTTGGCACTTGATGACAACGAGATGAAGTTATGCTCCTGATTAATGAGCTTTTGTCAGTATCATTGTTATTGGTATTTTGCATAAAATCTAATGAGAACTGCCTCTTCGAACTTATTTGTGGCTCAGTTTTCTTCTCAAGCTTTTATTGGTCACTGTGTTTCTTGCATGCAAACATATTTCATGAATATATTCTTGGTCATTATAGCTTCTGATCTTTGACCTTAGTTGGAGGCCTATAATGAATTATATGAATTTTATTCGAGTAGTCACAGATATTACCCATAATTACATATTACTTGGAGGGAACGACACCTAATAGACTAGCTTTGAATCAGCTTGTACAGAAAACTAGACTTCTTATGGATTAAAGGAGTTCATAATAGAACTTTGATTTTTCAAATGAATGCTATCTGGTGTGTGCCTATAACTAATAGTGGCGTACAGAAAGCTGCTGCATTTTTTTCAATTGTGTTCTTTTATTCCTTGGGGGGACGGGTTAGTGGGAAGAACCAAGGTTAATGTAGATTGCCTACAGACTAGAGCAATATACCATACTTTTTGAGGCTTCCTTTTGCATGAGTGCATTTCATAATGATGTAAAACTCATGTTATTTGAACACCAACATCTAAAAGGCTATGCTGCTGGAATATAACTAGTCTGTTATTCTTTTCTGAAAATCTGAAACTAGAGTTTTACATGTGTCTGAGATGTTTCATCATAAATCCTGTCTTTCAATACATTGAAAAGGGTTTTTATTTACAGAAATTGGAGGAGAGTATATGTCTGTGAAATCTGCTGGAAATCTATCTACTTTGTTTGACGTTGGGGGTATTTTTGGTGGAATTATTGCTGGATATGTATCTGATAAAACTAGATCTCGGGCCACTACAGCAGCCAGTTTCATGTATGCTGCAATTCCTTCAATGCTTTTATATCGCACCTATGGGACTGTCTCAAAGAATGTGAACATCCTGCTTATGATGGTTGCGGGACTGTTTGTTAATGGACCCTATGCACTTATTACGACTGCCGTTTCTGCAGACCTTGGCACCCACAGTTCTCTTAGGGGGAATTCTCGAGCTCTTGCAACAGTGACTGCCATTATTGATGGCACTGGATCAATCGGTGCAGCCCTTGGCCCGCTTTTGACTGGATTCCTTTCAACAAAGGGCTGGGATTTTGTGTTTCTGATTTTGATGATTTGTGCTCTTGTTGCGGGACTTCTTTTATCACGCCTGGTCAAGGCTGAAATTGCTGAGAAGATCAGGAAAAGGAGTCCTTCATCAAGTGGACGGCACAATCACGAAGGTAATGACATGAACTCCTCTGAAATGCATCACTCTTAAAATACCAAAATCCAAGCAAGTTTGAACATTTGGAAAATTTTTAATGAAGAAATTTGGTTAAAAGGGTGAAATGCAGGGTCTTGCACGTAAAGTAAGGAAATCTGTCCACAGTCGTGATGAATGTTTAGCTTGTGGCTTTTGCTAAAATTTAATTTCTTGTGTTCATGGGAATGTAAGGAAGCTAATTTGGTTGTGAATTGAAAGCCACTCTCTAGGCTTCCTCTTATAGGAGGTGTATTTGGTTTTTACTTTATTTCTCTGCCCTTGTTTAAGCCTTTTCCATGAAGCTCACACATATACACCAAAAAGACTTATCCTGCTGAATTCGTTCGAAAATTATGTTAAGTGTCTCAAGAAGGAGACAGTCTTCCAAAACACGATGCTTCTGGAGAAAGTAAAGTGAATCGTAGAACCTTTCTGCTGTTTCTATTCTCCTGCTTCAAAAACAGCTCATTCCTTAAGCTATTCCAACCTTTTTCCAATCTCCTTTATCGATGTTAATTGAAGATGTCACAACAATGTCGATCGATTTGGTCCTCACAAGATATCTAGATTGAATAAGAAGTTTTCGTGATGGCTTCTCTCTTTTATTTGTTTAGATAGTTATCTTCTAGTTTTAGAAATACTATTCTTTGAGTTTCACAATCTCGAATCAGTCCGGTCAGGACATTCTGTTTCTTTGTAGCCGAGTGATTAGCAGTTGGTTGGTTGTCAACCTTCTCATTGCATGATTATGATCCCTCCGGCAGTAGATGAACCATAATCTACCTCTTTAAACAGTTTTTTTCTCTTTTGGCAGCTACTGCATCTGAACCACTTCTAAGCAATGAACGGAGGAAAAGACACCATCAAGAAGCAAGTCGAGCTAAATAATTTACACAGAATATGTGCCTGTAAATTTAGGCTTGTATCACATATCTCTGATGAATGTATGCTTAGAGTTGCCAATCCTTTGTTTTTTAAAGGTCTGTCAAATACAAGGAACTGCTTTGGAGGAAGCAGGTTGAGTAGTCACTACTGTTAAGGAGGAGCTTCATCTTCCTGGGACTCTCATCTGAAGCTGGGGTTTGGGGTTTAGGGTTTAATTATTGCTGTTTTAACTCCTTTGTCATTAGGAGTTGCAGGATAACGTAAAACCTTTTTTTGTAATTCAGTATAAACTTATTAAATTATTATTTGTTCTTGTATTTCTTCCAGGGTAAGCCGTCTAATGGGACAAGGTGTGGCGGAGGGAGGCTTAGGTAATAATGGTGGAGGAATTGGTCGTTTTGGTGGTGGCGGAAAGGCAATATTTCTGGACAGTGTAGTGGTGTAGTGGTTTGGCGAAACTGTTTAGAAGGAAAGGATGGATAGTCGTAGAATTTGGATTCGAGTAATTTTGCCAAACCAATGGCCTTGGTACTACTAATTGGCCTCAGGATAGCAAGCTCACGTTGAATCTCTCGGCAAAGATCGGAAATAAAACATTGTAGAATGGCGTCTTGTGACAAATCAGAGATTGGGTTACACAGCTTCTCAAACTCAGCTTGGTAATTAGAACAACAATAACAACATCCAATGAATCCCAGTGAAACGGGAGGAGGTACAGTAGTATTAGTCCTTATCTCTGCTTAATGAAAAGACTGTTTTCGTTTTTACCATCTCTACTGAGATAATTCTCTTTTGCAAAAACCCACCAAATAGTAATCGTAGGAATTCCATTGCAACTCAACTTGAAAACTCTTTTCAAGTCACGCTGGCACTCTGTCTACAGCTATTTGGTTCCTCAACAATAATGCATAGCAGAAACAATTTAGAGGATGTAGAAAGAAAAGTAGTACAACCATGTTAAATTACAAATCAGCATATTCATCAAGGGACCATGAAATCACTGTCAATCAACTGATCTAATGAGTCCTTTATAGAGTTGAAGCTTCATAAATATGGACACTGAAAAAGAATAAAAGGGTACCTAGGATAAAAAGATTAGGTTACCTAAGGTTCAATTTCAGCAGCTCCTCAACTATTTCAACCTACCTTTGATCAAAGCAAGTTCAATGAATAACTCGAAATGAAATCTGTATCAAGTTTGTAACTTTCTGTCTCTACTTCAAGATGGTCTTTAAACTAAATGTGCAAAACCATTCCCTGCTCAGATTTTTAATGTTCATGAGTTACCTCCTCTCACAAAACTGGCATTTATCTGAGCCTTCTTTGTTTTCTTCTGCACTCGAAACAAGAGTCACATGGAGATTCATTTCTACTTGAGAAACTGCCTTGAAGCTTGCCGATGGGTACTTTGAGGTCTTCCACCAGTACTTTGCGTAGTTTATCATTCTCTTGCATAAGCTCTTCGATGATTTGCTGGTGTTTTAACACCTAAATTCCAGAGAAAGTTTTAAGGTTTCAACGGTGGAAACTTATTGTATATGAGGGAAAAATGTGCTTCAATGGTGGTGGTGCTCTGACCACTTCACACAAGCTGCTAACGGGATTTACAGGAGAACTATAACATATAAACTATAGCGTATAAACCTCATTATGCATCACATCTTAATAGTTAAACCTAATTACAATGCTTAAGTCTTATTTTCACTAGACTAAGCCAGATTTCTCCAAGGATTATGCTTTCATGGAAGAGACAATGTAGCTTCAAAATAATGACATAAATTTTTAATTGACCAGCGATATTACCATCTGAAGCATGTTGTTTTCTGTCCGGATGCGTCCCTGCAATTGCATGTTTGATATTTTAGAAAATTAGATGGGATACATAAAATTGTAGGCATACACAGTAGCATAAACTCAAATGAAAACCACCTATACTAAAAGATGCCACTAACAAACTGAAAAGCAGTTCTTAACTGTTGCGAGACAACAACACCGACAAAATGTACACAGAAAGTTATCAGGGGTTCTGAGGACCCTAAGAGAGTTTTCCTGGCATAATTTTCCATAAGAGAATCATGGACGGACGATTTTGAAAGATTAAGCAAAATAGCTTTGGAAAACATATTCAGTATAAACCAGACTAAAAGAAGGAAGTAAAGAAAAATAATGAGAGTTTTCCTGGCATAATTTTCCATAAGAGAATCATGGACGGACGATTTTGAAAGATTAAGCAAAATAGCTTTGGAAAACATATTCAGTATAAACCAGACTAAAAGAAGGAAGTAAAGAAAAATAATGATAAAATTCGTAGTATAAAGTTTTGAAGTAAGGTTTTCCAACAGCAAATAAGGTGCAAACATGGATTCCTAAAACACTTTTCAGATTTCAGAATAGTTCTGCATGTTTCAATCAACATTCTAAGCTTACAATGCAATATCCCTGCACAATAAGGTGATCACAAGGTAGGGGATGAACGTGCAATGTTTTGCACGGAGGTGTCAGCCTTGTGAAACATGATCTACACTAGTTCTGGCTACAACAAAAGATTGCATATATGCAATTCAAATACACCACATGGGAGTGCATTGCAGCCATGTATTTACAAAGATTCAATCAATTTTCATCTTCATGAGTCCAGAAGGCATACATACAAAGTGTATATGCTACATACTTTCTACCTTTAAGTGCAAATTAACAAGCTGCAATTCATGAAAGAAGGTACGGCTGGTAGTATACATCAGGCATACCATTTCATTTAGATTACTGTCCTCTTCCCTGAGGAATGGGCTCTGGAGAAAGCTGCTAATAACCTTTTCTGTCCTACTACTGAAGGATAAGTCCAATGGATTGGTTTCTGACATAAGATTTTGATGACTTGAATGAGCACCTATGCTTCCATAACCATGCAGGCCATTAGATGTTTTATCAGGAAATTTTGTTGCCAGCTGTGAGATATTTCCTGATGGCTTTTGAATTGACAATTCGTTCAATGTGCCCGTGTCACTTTGGGAAGATACTAGAAGGGACCCTTGATCAACTGGTATGTTGGCAGCTATTCCAAATCTCTTCATCACATTCATTATCACTTGCTAAAAAATTGTTCTGAGTTTCAGATACATGCACAACAGACTGCAATAAGCAGTAATTAGAAAAGTAAGATACAAGATAATTATGCACATACAACAGAAGCAGCCTGAATCTTCTTCAACACTCCAGGTTTCACAGCAAGGCCTACAAGAGAAACAATACGGCTTAGCTATGTTGGGCAGATATTTGGAGAGGTACAAGGATACATTTATAATGACATCTGCAGAGTACACCAATGATCCTATACCAAGACCAGCACATAAAACCAACAGCAGGGATGTGTTGAAGTAAGATTCCATAGAGTTCCTTCAAAGTTTCTACTTAACATTTAATCTTGTCTATAAGAGGATAAAGGTTTCTTTCCCATTCTATAAGCAACAAAAACCTAGAAAATGATTGCTTTCTCAGTAACAATCCTCCTGAAATGTAAAGCCTTTGGAAACTATTGTGATGATAAACTGACCCACAAAACCTCATTTGGAGACTATTCATAATTCACAGTAGAAAGATGAGACAAATTGCTGTAGACTATCATTTCATTGCATTACTAAACACCCAATCAAGCACATAACGCATTGTTTTACCAAATGCCTTATCTTAATTTCACAAAGAGACAGACAAAGAATGAAGAAAGCTCTTGGTTAAGGCTATGATTGTCCTGTAACAAATCCAATACTATGAATTTCAATTTTAGCAGCCCCTGCAACTAAAGCCTGTCAAAATCCTTCACGAGTTTGAGGTTTTCATATCTTTGTACCAAGTTGGACATTGATAACATTCATGCTCCAGACTGAGGTGAACTCTTGAGACTATATATATTATAGAGGATCCTTTGGAACTCTCTATTGTTGTACCGTCTTTTGCGTATGTATATAATTTACTCGTGGTGAATGGATAATTAGGCTACTCACTCATGCTTACACACACAATACTAGTTCATCTAGCATGCAGAAAAACTGACCCAACAACCTCATTTGAAGATGATGACTGCTTCACAGGAGAAAGATGAGAAAAATCGCCACAGAATAAATTGTAATTTCAGAAAGTGACAGACGAAGAATGATTAAAACTCTTTTTAAATGCTATGACTATCCTGTAACAAATCCAGTTCTATGAATTTCAATTTCACCAGCCAAGGACAAGAAAGTGATTGATGATATAACACGAACCAATAAGTTCTATAAAAGATAGGAATATCTATAACGTAAAGATTATTGGTTCATTACCTTATCAAATGCCCATTAAGCACATAAGAACATCCAACCAACAGGCTTCTAGCAAAGTACATAAGAAATTAAGCATGACATACCAACTCCAAGCCCATGGCCAAAACCAACTCCACATCCAATGCCAGCTTGAATATTGTTTGCTCCCAGTTTCCTCAACTAAAACCATGAAAAAAAAATCCTGAGGTAAATATTAGCTAAACTTGTCAAATAAACCCAGCAGGAAAAGGATGCTATCATTCAGGTGTAAGTACAAATATTTAACTTACAGCCTATTTAACTTACAGCACTGTTCACATGCCAGCTAACACCAGAAAAAGCATCGGTTGCACCTCTAGTTGCACTCATAACTTGGTTTACCATTGGCAGTGCATCTAGAATATAGTTTAAATCAAAAACAGCTGTAAGTACGTAAATTTAAGAATGGCTGATCACCAGCTTCTTTGACAAGAACATGTCTTACCAAAGAAGTCCAATTAGCATGGTGGTTATAATTTCATCGAAGTTGGTAATCCAAACTCTCATAAGTTACCACATAGAGTTAAATGTAAGTCTTTACGTGTTTCAAGTTCTGAACAATGAACATTAAAAGAAGGTTGTGTCGAGTTGAGTAACATGCGTCCACCATTAAGGGGTGTGACCAAAACTAATATTGTGGATTCTACAGATGTAGAAATGCAGTGATTTAAGATGACAGTAGCAAACAAAACTTGGAGACATGAGAACAGATAAACTCCTTTTATACTTCACACTTTTGTCCAGTGTAATTTAGACTATGATGAGACAAGAGATGCTTCCGATGCATTAAAACAAATTCAACGAGCATGTCAGTCTAGTAATCTTAACACAGTTCAACAAATGCAAATTAGACAAAATTAAGAGTAACCCAATTCCCCAAGCAAATAACTCTTTTTAAAATTGATTGGTAACATACCAAAGCAAGCAAAGAATTTCATCAATAAGAAACGATTTGGCCAACAAAAACACATTATTATTGGAACCCAAACGAAAAATTCATCAGCTTTCCTAAACTACACAGGATTAAATACAAAAAGAGAATAGAGACAGCAAAAAGAGAGACGGAGAGGGTTTACTTAGATTTAAGGGACGACCAACGCCTATGCCAACTCCACAACCAATGCCAAATCCTGTAAAGACTTGAGCCACTTTGAAACTAAAAGGGTTTTCTATTCTGAATCCTGCTTGTAACCCTTTCCTCTCATCTCTTACAATCACACTACTACTCTTACTGTTAGTGTTGCTGTCACTGCCCTCCATATTTGACAAGGTGTGGTTCCTTACTCTTTGTCTCTATGTTTTGAGCTAAGGAATTCCCATCTCTTTAGTAACAGCTAGCACAGTATTACTCGGTGAAGAGGAAGCTCCAGTTCCGGTTTATCACAGTGCCCGCCCATTGACAGGAGTTTGTCAGTTGGACTTGGACCAGAGTAGAACGAATGGACCATTGAGTTGGACTTGGACCAGTTTAACACTGTTGGACTTGGGTTTACGTCTAAAAGTGTTTTCCAAATAACCTTATTCGAGTTAATTTTAGGTCCAATGTTTTATCTTTTAATTTGATTTAGTTTAATAATTTTTATTATTAAAAAATATCAATTTTTATAAATTTATAAATTTTTATAAGCTAAAATAATTAATTATTTTTATTTAATAATTTTTAAAAATAAAGATAATATTCTTTAATTATTTTTTAAATTGTTTAGTTTTATTTAATCTTTAATTGGTTTTACGATGATTTAATATCGGTTAAACTTTTTAAATCTTAAATATTTTATTTTATCAATTTAGTTTCCGATCTAGCTTTAAAAACATTTGTCTTTTTCATTCATAATTTTCTCGGTTTATCGCAAAATCACAATCATCAAACCAAGATTAAGATTATTATAAGTAGGTTAAAAGATGCAAACATAATTTTACTTGTTTAAAAAATATTTATGTTTAAAATTTTTAAATTTTAGTATTAAATTACTATAAAACAACCTTTAATAAATTTTTGTAAATATGTTCTAATATTATTTATTATTAAAATATTATGAAAATAATTATGCTGACTTTTTCATATATTTAGCAGTCAGTCATATCTCATCAAGCATGGTCAATTTTTGTTTCAATTTAAAATTAATTAATTTAGTTGAAATGAGCTTAACCACCACCTAAAATTATCTTCCAACCTTATCTTCAAATGCAATAACATGCCTCATTCATCGTCATAAAGCAAATGAAAGCGCTACTCACGAATATGGAATGTTGAATATCCCTATTTTACCCCTATCATATACATTATATGAGGAATGTCAAATCCATCGAGACATGATCAATTCAATCGAGTCAATATAAATATTTTAAATTGATTAAATTTTATATCAAATTTAAATTTTGAAAAATTGTATCAAAATAAAAATAAAGAACTTTAATATCTGAACTATGTTAGGTTGAGGTTTATTAATGGAATAGAATGAAATGTAATTGTTGGGATATTGTTGCTTTACTGTTGTTCTTTCAAAAAATAAAACTGATAAAGATTGTTATTTACAAATAGAATATGATTGTAAAAAAGTAAGAAGATTGAATTTTTAGTTTATTCGATAGTGTATCACTATCTACATCCAAGATTCCCACTTTCAGTGGTGAAAATTTCACCATATGAAGAAGAAGAAGAGAAAACTAGTATAAAGATGAGTGTATCCTCTACACTTTCAAAGAGTTTTTCCCAAAACTCTCCTAGTACCCACTGGTGTACTCTAGCACTCTCTGAACCTATTCTCTAGTCCCCTTTTTGCACTCTCAAATACTGAATACAAGGTAAATTGAAATTTGAAGTTCTCTGAATGTGTTTTGCTTTTGTCTAATGCTTCTGCTTTCTTTTATAGCTGCTGGAGAAGATGATGGCCTTCGAATCAACAGTTGGCTTGTATCAGCCCACCTCCATGTGCCTCCCACATGAGTCACTTAACCCCTTTTTTTGTCTGCGTTTTGTACTGATGTAGCTGCATTTTATATCTTTAGTTGTAATATCATGTCAATGTATTAAAGACTTAAGTTGTAAATAGCTGTGCATTGACTTATGTTTCTGACATGCATTATACGGCTAAGTTTTGAGTTCCTTTACTTCAAACATATGCTTTTTCTTTTTGTCCCCACGTGTATGACTTAGGTATTAGTCTTCAACTGTTTAGATGCTTCGAGAATGTATCTTTCTTCTTCTCTCTTCGAAACACCTTCACACACTCACTTCTGTCTTCGATTTTCCTTATATTTTTGTTGAATTTGAGTGAAGATTGCTAGAGTATGAGTGATTTTATCACACTTCCCCTCCTACTCCATCAATCTTTGCTCAAATGAAAAAAGCCCTAGAGAGATTTGAAAAAACTCGAAACCCTAATCTTCACCTCTTTTGTGAGATCTGTTGAATATGTCTTCGGAATCAAGGGGCTTCCACGATCTATAAGTAGTCCCTGCAAAAATTAAACTTCTTTTGTGTTAGTATTTTAGTTCCGAAGTTAGATGGATTTTTCTCACCTTTTATTTTCTCCATATTCAAGGTTCCCTTGGTGATTTGGTATCTGACGAAGTGCAATTGCACATCTATGTGCTTAGATTGTTCATGGAGGACTGGATATCGACTCAAGTACCATGCGCTTTGATTGTCCATATATAGTACTGGTGTTGAGATTTTTGTGTTAATTTCTTTTAAAATTCCTGATAGCCATGCTAGTTCCTTTACCCCTTCTGTGATTGCATAATACTCTACCTCTATAGTTGATAAAATTACCACCAATTGTTGTTATGATTTCCATCTTATTGTGTTTGCTGATAGTGTAAATATATATGCTGAAATTGACTTCCTTGAGTGCTTATATGTTGCATAATCAACATCCGCATAGTCATATAAAGACAGGTAATTGCATTTGATTAACTCCCTTTTAAAGAAGCACAATCCATAGTTCATTGTTCTAGATATGTATTTGAGAACATTCTTGAGCCCTTGCCAATGTTCTAAACTTGGATTGGCCATGAACTTGCTTAGAATACTTATAGCATAGGCTAGATCAAGCCTTGTGCATAGTATAAGGTACATTAGACTTCCAACATCCACATCATAGGGATAGTAAGCCATAGCCTTCTGTTCTTCTTCAGTCTTAGGACACTTGTTAGAATTTATCTATAAGTGTGATCCTAAGGATACTAAAGTAGGTTTAGCTTATTCCATATTGAATTGAGCTAGGATTTTCCTTATCTAATTCCTTTAAACAAGCCACAGTTTTCCTTCCTTCCTTTTTCTAATTATCTACATTCCTAGAAGCTTATGAGCTTCTCCTACGTCTATCATTTCAAAATGAGAGCACAATTTAGTCTTAACTTCTTGAATTTTATGCAAGTCCTTCCCTCTGATGATGAGATCATCTACATAGACTAATATAAGCACTACTTTAGTCATTCCTAAATCCTTGTAATATAGGCAGTAATCATAAGAGATTCTGATGAAGTTCACGCTACCAGCAACCTCATGAAACTTCTTGTTCCATTGTCTAGGAGCTTACTTGAGCCCATATAGGAATTTTTACAATAGACAAACATAGTCTAGCTTATTTTTGTCCTCAAATCCGACTGGATGCTTCATATAAATTGTCTCCTCTAGCTTTATATATAGGGAAGTTATCTTAACATCCATTTGATGAATTTTCCAGTCATATAGAGTTGCTAGGAGCTAGGATTAGTATAAGCCTAATTGTCTTGAATTTGACTACTGGAGAGAATATCTCCTTGTAGTCTATTCCTTCCTTCTGCCTAAATCCCTTAGCTACAAGCTTAGCCTTGTAAATTCTAGATTCTGCTTCTGTTACTCCTTAAGCTTGTAAATTCTAGATTCTGCTTCTGTTACTCCTTCCTTTAATTTGAGCAGCCATTTATTCTCAATTAATTTGGCTTTATAAGATTGAGGGACTAAAGTCCAAGTCTTATTCTTCATTAATGAAGAATATTCCCTCTCACAAGCTTCTTTCCATTGTTTTGCATCTTTGCTTCTCACGGCTTCATCATATGTTTCTAGAGCCGTATTTTCTACATTTTTAGCCATGAAACATGCAAATTCAACCAAATCTAGTTCTGTATACCTTCTATTAGGAATTCTAATTCTGGTTACCTATCCCTTGTGAGTTGATAGTCTTGTAGGTTTTCTTGAGTATCATTTGAAGTTGGGTGTGAAATTTCTCCTTCACCCTCACCTTCTGCCTCTTCTCTCCTTTCTTCATACTGTGTAGTACCTTCTAGAAGCTCCACATTTTCTGATTATGTAGCACCACCTTCTTCAGGTTCTGGTGGTACATAGAATGAAGCTGAATGGTTTAGTGACCTTAGATTTTTCTGAATTTCCCTTTGGATGTTAGAATTGGAGGAATCCTTGTTCAGCAAAGGGAATTCATTTTTCTTGAAGATGACATCTCTGCTTATGATTATTTTGTAGGCTCCTTTTTGGAGTAGTAAGATTTTATAAAACTTTACACCTTCTAGATATCCTAGGAAAACTCCCTTAATTGCTCTAGGCTCTAATTTTTCCTATTTCTGATGTATATAGGCTGCACATCCGAAAGTCCTAAGGTGGGTGAGTTTTGGTTTCTTACCACTCCAAATTTCCTAAGGAGTCTTATAATCATTTGGAGAGGTTGGGAGCCTATTAATTAAATAGGTTGTTGTCCTAATTTTTTCCCCCATATTGAATGTGAGCAACCCGAAGAGAGGAGCATGCACCTTGTCTTTTCTGGGAGAGTTATATTTAATCTTTCAATTACTCTATTATGCTGTGGAGTAGCTCTTACTATTTTATGCCTTAGGATTCCATTCTTACTGCAATATTCTTCAAATTATTTGTTGCAATACTCCAATCTAATATTAATCCTTAGACATTTCAACTTCCTCCCAATTTGATTTTCCATAAGAGTGTACCATCTTATGAAAATCTCCAATGCTTCATCCTTTCTCTTCATAGGATAAACCCAATATTTTCTTGATTTATCATCAATTATGGACATGAAATACAAATTCCCTCCTATTGCGGGGACTTGAGCTGGCCCCCAGAGATCACTGTGAGCATACTCCATGATCTCTGTGGCTCTCTTAGTTCTCCTTTGAAATCCTGACTTGTGGTGCTTTCCTAGCACACATGATTCACAAAATTCTAACTTCTGTAGGTTCTGTTCAGGAATTAGACCTTACCTAGAGAGATGGAACAAGCTTTTGTTCCCTGCATGACCCAACCTTTCATGCCATTGCTTGGTTGGTTCATAGCTTCCAATTTTGGATATTTGATTTATTTCGGTTGAACCTATGACATAGTATAGCCCACTCCTTTCCACTCCTCTAATGATAACTCTTCCATCCCTTAAGATTTCTCTGAGTCCATCCTTATACCTAATCTGAAAGCCTTGTTTATCAAACAAGCTTTCAATGATCAAGTTTCTTCTTATTCCAGGCACAAATCTGACATTTGTGAGGGTCCTTTTCTTTCCATCAAATATGTTGATGGAGACACTTCTAATGCCCTCCATCCTTTGCTGTCCAGAATCTACCATTTAAACCTTGGCAGTGACTAGTTCAAATGTAGTGAACTAGTCCCTATGAGGAATGACATACATAGTGCATCCTGAATCAAAAATCTACTCTCTACTAAATTCCTCACTATCCTCAGTCACAGCCAAAATTTCATCTCCACTAGAATCTTCTGATTTTTCAACATTTCTTAAAACTCCACTTTCAGATGCCTTATCCCTCTTCTTCTTTCTACAATCCCTTGCAAAATGTCCCTCCTTATCATTGTAAAAGCATTTTCTTCCTTTTGCTTTTTTCTTCTTTTCATCACCTTCCTTAGAGTGTTTTTCTGTCCCACTTCTCTTCTGCCACTTTCCTTTCTTGCTATTTATCTTATGAGATTTCTTCTCATGATTATTCTCTACAAACATCACTTCAGTCTCTTTCTTAAAAGGATTAACGTCTACTATTTCTTCCATTAGAAAATCTAACACCCTCTTTACAGTAAGAGATTCTCCACTAGTATGCTTAATTACCTTTTTGAATGTATTAAATTCAAAAGCTAGTGCCTTTAGGATTAATATAGCTTGATGTTCCTCTGAAATTTTCTTATCTGTAGCTTCTATATCTTGAACTAGCTTAAAGAAATAGTTTAGGTTATCATCTAAGGAGACTGAAGTGTTCATCTTGTAGTTAGCAAGATTGTGAAAAAGTGTCATCTTGTTAGGAAGACACTTCTTGGCATACAATTCATCAAGTTTTATCCAAAGCTTTTGTGCAGTGTTACAATTCTGCACTTTTCTTATCACTGTTGGTAA
>JANSVA010000001.1:27672360-27687886 GCA_025504915.1 Erythroxylum reticulatum
TCGTGATCGAATGAGAATGGATAAGAGGCTCGTGGGATTGACGCGAGGGGGTATGGATGGCTATATTTCTTGGAGCGGCAAAAGTGTAAGTGTGGGGGTGTACATATGTGTGGGTTGGTTAATGTTGGGATGTCTAGTTATGTCTTATCATTAAAATTCTTATGTTGATGTAGTTTATTTTAATTTTTATAAGGAAAAGAAAGAAAGAAAAGAGAAAAGAAAAATAAAGAAAAGAAAAGGGAATGAAAAAGAAAGAAAAAAAGAATGAAAAATGTTTAAAATAAATGTATCAAGGAAGAATTGCATATGTATTGAAAAGTTGTTTATGATTTATGCATCTTCCTAGAGGTGTGATGAATGTGTTATTTAAGTATATTGAATATAAGTTAGATGTTGGCTTGGAAGTTCACTCTCGTGATTTCAATGTATTGTTGACATAAATTGTATAAGTGATTCCTTCAGATTGGTAAATGCTTCATGTGATTTGTGTGCGAGAGCTGAATGAGGTTATGAAATATAAATATTGCATTCGTCATAGCTGACGGTACCCAGTTTTTAATGAGTTTTGCTTTGTTTCACTAGCTTTGATGACTTTTATGCTACTTGACCCAAACATATCTCACCTTACCTTTGTCGACATTACAACCCTAAAAAGTCCTTTGATTCATGATTATGCATCTGAATTTTAGTGGTGGAGAAATGAAATGATATGTAAAGTTATGAATTATTATGATCATGTATGGTGTTGAGTATACTCGTGGATATATTTTCACCTTAACTAAGCATGTTTTATTGATTTATTGTTCTTTAACCTCTCTTAGCAACTATTAATCGTAGGTTAATAATTAACCTGAGTTTTCTCTTAGGTTTTGTTTAATCAAGATATGATCGTTAATTAAACTTAACTATCGAACAACTTATGATATGATCCCTAGATTTAATTAGGCAGTAGTATTACGAATTAGGAAAACAGATTAATTAAGGCAACAATCACATATGATGCATCATTTAACCTAGGTCTTGTTATACCTAATGATTACGAATCATTAATTGCTACACAGGAATTTCAACATAACAGTTACGGAATATATCGAAATTCTAGCAATGGGTTTGTAATTAAACGATTCAATGAACGCATTAAAATCATCTTTTCACAGTAGCCAATAAGTTCATACACAAATAACCGAACAATAACGAAAATCTCTTCATCCATACACAATACCCAAATCACTTAATATAGGATAACACAATCAATTTCTAATAAGAGAAAGCAACAACAAAATAATAAAAAATACTTAACCCAGTTCATCGGCATAGATGTGGCCTCCGAACCAGCATCAGGACGTCTAGCCCTTCACAGGTCTTTCTCAGAAAAATGCTTCACCCCCTATTAGATGTCACAGTCAAAGACGCCTTTCGCGCCTAACCGCAGCACCAAGCCTCTCACTGTTGCTTTTCGCTGTTG
Organism: Erythroxylum reticulatum; assembly: GCA_025504915.1. Lineage (NCBI taxonomy): Eukaryota > Viridiplantae > Streptophyta > Magnoliopsida > Malpighiales > Erythroxylaceae > Erythroxylum > Erythroxylum reticulatum. The sequence continues at coordinate 27,673,826 of JANSVA010000001.1, forward strand.
CCTCTCTACTGTAGCTGATGGGACAATTTTTGTTGGAGTTTTTGGTCCACGCACAATTTACACTTCTGCTCTTCTCTCATGCCCGCAGCTCTTCTCCAAGCCGCCGCTACCAAGTCGTCCGTGGCTCCTCTTTTCACACCTGCGCCCCCTCTCCGCTACTGTCGCTCCTCGTCTGCATTAACGCAGACCCTCACACCAGCCACTCCCCAAGCCTCTCTGCTGCCCACTGTTTTATTGATTGGACAATTAAAATCAAAGTCCATTGTCCCAGCACACTATTCACACACCAAACCCTTGCAGCACCCTTGCTACTATGTGTTTCAACGTCTACTCTGCGTTTTTGTTAAAATGCCCACTCATGAACACCGACGTCTGCGTTTAATGTGCCAGTAGCTACCGCTTTGGATGTGGCATGTTATGGCCATGCTGTGTCATTTTTTGCAAGCTCTTTTAATGCTTTTAAGAATTTTGTCTTCTTATGGAGAAAGCTCTCTACTTGCCAAGTGATGTTGCCATACTCTCCATACAAGGCCTTTTTGGTTTGTAATTTTTCTATTTGGGTCTCAAATATATATCAACATATCCAAACTAGTAGTAAACACAAATTGAATACAAGTTAAGCATTTTATCTTGAAAAATAGGATTGAAATCATATGGAAATACATAAGAAAATATAAGATAATTCAATCCTATCAGTATTTCATAACGCTTAGTGATTATTGACACAAAATTGCTTAAGATACTCAATTTTACTCAAATGTGATTTTAGGTACAATTCAGAAGCAAAGAAGTTAAAGTGAGTCGAAGCTTTATATTTTTTTTTCATTTTTTGAAGATTAATTTTCACTTGTTTTTATGGAACAAGAAGAAGAAAATTGGAGCAAGAGAAGACAAGATAAAGAATAAAAGAATGGGATAAAGCATAAAAACCATTAAAAAAAGGGCTGCTGGAAATCAACACTCATGGTGCATTCTTTTGCATGGTTGAATGTAAATTTAATGGAGTGATGGCTTGCTGATGAAAGGTGGGTAAGTAAGGAGTGAAACGACAACAACATAAGGAGCTAAACAGTGACGTCCAAGGAGTAGAAAATGCAAAATGACACAAACATGAGCAAAATCAATAGCATCTGAAGGAGAACACGACATAACATGGGAAGGAAGAAAATGACAACACATAAGAAGGAGCAGCAAATGAACAAAACGCGGCGTGATCGTAATTGGGAAAGTTTGTGTTAAATGCAACACATACGTCTGTGTTTTCCGTTAAAAGAAAGTGTATGCATTCAATGCAATGCATACATCTACGATGGATAACATGTTTATTCATCACATCATAGAATAGTGGAGTGAAGACAGTAGCGTGAGATAGAATAAAAAATAGAATAGAGAACAGAAGAGAGCCGTGAGAGAGAGCTTGGAGGCAACAGAAGAGAGCTACTAGGGGTTTCGATTGGGGATAATTTTCATGGGGCTAAAGCATTTTCTTGAGAGACCTATGAAAGGCTAGACATCCTGACGCCAGTTCGGAGGTGATATCGATGCCGATGACTTAGGATAAGTGTATTTCTTTGTTTTTGTTGTTTCTTTCTCTCATTAGGAATTGATTGTATTATCTTGTGTTTATTAAATTAGGTATTGTGAAAAGATGATTTTAATGCGTTCATTGAATCATTTAATTGCAAACCTATTACTAGAATTTCGATATAATCCGTACCAAATTGAACCAAAGAATCGGGTCCCTACCGAATTCTCCACTTTTATAATTTTTCACATATTTTCTTTAATCTGTTTTTGTTAGTCTAATTTTATTTTATTTTCTTATTTCAAAATCCATAACCCCTTTTCCTAACCACCGATTAATTTTATTTCAACAACTTTACACACTCTCTCTGTGGGATTGACCTAGACTCACCACTGCTATAGTAGTAATCTAGTTATTTATTTTTCCTAGAGTTTCAATGCTCTGTCAATTTTGACTTCATTGTCGGGGAGTGCGGTGTTTTAGTTTTTGTTTGTGATTTAATTGATGTTTTGTATATATTTGTTTGTAATTGATTTCTTTTTAGTTATTTTGTGATCTTTTCTTTTTTTGTGTTTGTAAAACAATTGATATGGACAGAAGTGGTTTCTTTTATAACTCATATTTTCAATCCTATAATAATGTTTGGACTGATCAACCTAACTTTTGTTATGACTGGGATAATCATCAAAATTACTTTCATAATAGTTTGCTGGACACACATCAATTCCCGCGTGGACCAAAATCTTCTTGTCAAAACTCAGGTAAATCTCTAGAAGAATTGATGAATGTTCTGATTGCTAACAATCTCCAATTTCAACAGAGCCTACAATAGTAGTTGCAACAATTCCATCAAGAAATGAGGCATATAATGTCTAGAAATCAGAACATGGCAAGTCAAATGGGTGAGATGGCGGTGAGGATTGACTACCTAGAATCACAGATGGAAGAGGAGCAACCATATCAACCCGAGGTATACCCAATAGATGTTAGTGCAAAAACCTTACAGAGTGATGAGGAGCTTGAGAATTTTGAGAGCATTACTCAAGGAGTCACTTGTGTAGAAGAAGTTGAGGAGGAGCTCGAACCAAAAAAGAAATCTTTTAACTTGGAGGTAAGTACTGAGTTCCATTTTATTGTTGAGTATGACTCTTCACCTTTACATAGCATATTGGAGGAATTAAATGAGGAAGAAAAAGGTGAAGAGACATTTGAGATCTTTTCAAAGTGTATGAACTCAGTCCAGATAGAGAATCTGAGGATAGGGTAGATGCTCAATGAGGACGATGATTAAATAAGGCTTTATCTAGAGCAACCTTGAGTGGAAGTGGCGCTAACTATAATACCAGATGATTATAATTTTTTCACGTGAGGAAAGTATGGAGTTGAGCTAGCAACCCTAAACTAAGGCATTTCTTAGAAGGCAACCCAAGCTAATTAAATCTCTTTTCTTTACATTTTCGCATTACTTTTTATGCATGTGTGTTTTGTAAGTTAGTTTGTTTTTTTTCTCTTGTTTTTAAGTTTTCAATCAAAATGAGATAAAGAATAAAACAACAAAACAAACATTCTCTCTTTTTTGTTGATTCTAGGACTATATAGTCATGATTAGAGAATGAATTGACTAGAAAATTTTGTAGCAACTTTAACATACAGTTTACTCTTGTGATTAGTCGATGTGCATTATCTTTAGAAGAGTAGTGACTAATGGTAGAGAAAACTGATGAGATTTTAAGCCTTATTAGACTAACACCTTCATTTCAGTCTCATTTTCTTTTGATAATGTGTGACCTTCATGACATGTACATCTTGACTTTACTTTGAATTTCTATTTAAGACCACATTTTTATCACATGCATTAATATGAAAATGATTAGGCATTCTTTGTTTTATGAACTACATTAACCAAATAGCCCACCCTATTGACAATGATTTTTCTCTTGTTAAACCCCTTTGAGCTTTATACCTTTCTTCTTGTATCAACCGTATTACATGCTTTATACTTAATCAAATGTTCTACCCAAGTCATAAAGTTCGTGGAATATTTGTGATTGGTAAGCTTGTGGATATACAAAGTGTAAATATGGGGGTGTACATATATGTGGGTTGGTTAATGTTGGGATGTTATTTTATGTCTTATCATTGAAATTCTAATGTTGATGTAGTTTTTTTTTATTTTTATAAGAGAAAAAAAGAAATAGAAAAGAGAGAAAAGAGAAGCATAAGAAAAGAAAAGAAAAAGAAAAAGAATGAATAAAATTTTGTTTGAATAAATTTATCAAGGAAAAAGTGCATATGAGTTTGCAAAGTTATTCATAATTAATGCATCTTCCTAGAGTTGAAATGAATGTGTTATTTGAGTATGTTGAATATGAGGTAGATGTTATCTTGGAAGGTTCTCTCTTGTGGTTTCAATATATTGTTGGCATAAATTGTATAAGTGATTCCTTCGGATTGGTATATGCTTCATATGGTTTGTGTGTGAGAGCTTAAATAAGTAGTGAAATATAAATGTTGCATTCGTCATAGCTGACAGTACCCAGTTTTTGATGAGTGTTAACTTGTGCAATTGATGTCATATTGAGCGTTGTTTTGTTTCACTAGCTTTAATGACTTTTATGTTACTTGACCCAAATACATCTCACCTTACCTTTACCCACATTACATCTCACCTTACTTGATCTATGATTTTGCATGTGAACATTAGTGGTGGAGAAATGAAATGATATGCAAAATTGTGGAATGGCATAATCATGAATGGTGTTAAGTGTACTTATGGATATATTTTGGTTAAACACATTTTTCGAATCTACCATTAGATTGCTCAGTTTTTGAAGATGATGAGTGTTGATTGATCATGAGTAAAAGCTTGGAATGTTAAATTCTTGCTATGATTTTTGAAAGTTATTAATCTTTGTTACGATTATATATTCTTGAAAAATATGAGAAATAAGTAAATGTTGTTTTTTTTAGTCTTTGAGCTTAATTTTAATGTTTTGCCCTAGACGACCAAAAGCTAAGTGTGGGAGAAATTAATAAGTGCTTAATTGATTATGAAATTATTCCATAACACTTAGCGATTATTAACATGAAATTGCTTAAGATACTCACTTTAACTCATATGTGATTTTAGGTACAATTCGGAAGCAAATAAGTTAAAGTGAGTCGAAGCTTTATATTTTGGCTATTTTTTGAAGATTAATTTTGACTTGTTTTCATGGAGCAAGAAGAAGAAAATTGGAGCAAGAGAAGACAAGAGAAAGAATAAAAGAATGGGATAAAGCATAAAACCCATGGAAGAGGGTTGATGGAAATCAACACTCATTATGCATGTTTTTTCATTGTTGAATGTGAATTTAATGGAGTGATGGTTGGATGATGAAAGATGGGCAAGCAAAGAGTGAAACGATAGCACAGTAAGGAGCTAAACGGTGACGTCCAAGGAGCAAAAAATGCAAAATGACATAAATATGAGCAAAATCAATAGCAACTGAAGGAGAACGCGACATAACATGGGAAGGAAGAAAACGACAGCACATGAGGAGGAGGAGCAATAGATGAACAAAACGTAGCACAGTCATAAATGGGAAAATTTTGCATTAAACGCAACGTATACGTCTGTGTTTTTTGAATGCAAGCGTATGCATTCAACACAGTGTAGACGTCTACGTTTTGCATCGAACGCAAGCATATGCCTTCAATGCAACACATATGCTTGCATTTCATGCTTGGGTTTAAAGAAAACGTGAACAGTGATGGTGGATAACATGTTTATTTATCAAATCATAGAATAGTGGAGTGAAGACAGTAGCATGAGATAGAATAAAAAATAGAATAGAGAACAGAAGAGAGCTGCGAGAGAGAGAGCTTGGAGGCAACATAAGGGAGCTACAAGTGGTTTCAGATGGGGATAATTTTCATTGGGTTGAAGCATTTTCTTGAGAGATCCATAAAGGGCTAGACATCCCGACGCCAGTTCGGAGTTAACATCGACGCTGACGACCCGGGATAAGATTATTTCTTTGTTTTTTTTGTTTCTTTATCTCACTAAGAATTGATTATGTTATCTTATGTTTATTAAATTGGGTATTGTGAAAAGATAATTTTAATGCATTTATTGAATCATTTAATTGCAAACCCATTGCTAGAATTTCAACATAATCCATAATTGTTATATTGAAATTCACGTGTAACAACTAATGATTCGTAATCATTAAGGATAACATGACCTAGGTTAAATGACTCATCATAGGTAGTTATTGCCTTGATTAATCGATTTTCCTAATTAATGCTACTACCTAATTAAATCTGGAGATCGTATCCTAGGTTATTCAGTGGTCAAGTTTAATTAACGATCGTATCTTAATTAAACAAAACCTAAGGAAAAATTCAGGTTAATTATAACCCACGATTAATAGTTGCTAGGAGAGGTTTAAGAACAACAAATCCATAAAATATGTTTACTTAAGGTGTAGGCTGAGATTGAACCAAAAAATCAGGTCTTACCGAATTTCCCATTTTTATCACTTTTCACTTGTTTTCTTTAATTTGTTTTTATTAGTTTAGTTTTAATTTATTTTCTTATTTCAAAATCCAAAACCCCATTTTCCCTAAACACCGATCAATTTCATTTTGGTAACTTTACACACACACTATGTGGGATCGACCTAGACTCACCACTGCTATAGTAGTAGTCTAGTTATTTTATTTTGACTAGCGTTACGATGCGCTATCATACTTCAAGAAAAAGGGATACATGAGAAATGAGAACAAGCCAACCTTATATAAGAAAAAGGGAGATAACAATGATTTCATCATTGCTTGCCTTTATGTTGATGTAATCATTTACACTAGTTCTTCTCCTTCTCTTATGGATAAATTTAAATCTAAAATCATGAATGAATTTGAGATGTTAAACATGAGTTTATTGCGTTATTTCCTTGGTATTAAAGTCCATCAAGGTGAAGATGGAATTTTCATCTCACAAAGAAAATATGCTAAAGACTGTCTCAACAAATTTGGCATGCTTTATTACAAACATGCAATTACACCTATGAACATAAATGAAAAATTACAGCTTCAAGATGGAGCATAAATGGCAGATGCTAGAAGGTTCAGAAGCCTAGTTAGAAGTTTAATCTATTTAATGCATACTAGACCTGATATTGCATTTTCTGATGGTGTTATTTCTAGATTCATATAACGACCTTCAAAGATTCATGACGGAGCAGCAAAATGAGTATTGCATTACCTTGCTGGAACTTTAGAGTATGGAATTTGGTACTCTAAAACTACCAGTTTCAGATTGTGTGAATTCGCAGAAAGTGATTAGGCAAGTTGTTAAGATATATTTTATATATATCTTATTTTATTTTGGCATTTTAAATTGGACATATAAGATAATTGGAATTATTATATTGATTGAAGATTGCATCTACGATAGAAATTAAGAAGATGTGTGCTGCTACAATTCTATCCAAAATATGCATTCTATTTTTGGTGGAATCTTGAAGTCTATCCATATATGTGCATATCTCCTTGTTTTGGTAAAAGTCCATATTATTACGCAAGTTTAAAAAATTAGAAGGGGTTGCAACAAAAAATTTGTGGTGGATATTATTGAAGGAGGGCTACGCAACTTTTCCTTAGACTGAATTGTTTTGTCCTTAAAAAATTCTAGATATACTGCACTTGGTATATTATGCGTGGGTTGAAATTTTGTGTTTTAGAAAAAACATCTTTGAGAGATTCTGCACTTTGTTCTTGTGTGAGTCAAAAATGTATTCCATCTTGGGCATATTAAAAAGTAGTTTGCGTGAATCACTTGTAAGCAGTGGAGGTGCATCTTGGAAACATCCTTGGTGGACTACGTATGATGTTTCGTTGTGATCTGAATATTACTTGTTGAGTTTCTTTTCATATACGGTGGAATTTGGGGTATGTGGATTCATTTCAGCTGGGTCTCACGTGGTATGATATAAAGAAGGTTGTGGATTGCGTTTTGTCCTGTGGTAATTTTTTTTTATAAAGGAAGGATTAGCTATGGCGAAAAGTTTCAGTTGAATTATTTTGAGAAGACAAATTCATAAAGAAGTCTTCTTTGTATAAAGTATTTTTTATTTAATGTTTAGTTGATTAAATACTTGAGTTATTTTATTTATTATTGTTTTTTAGTAAAAGTAGTTAGACAAATTCTCTGACGACATTAACACGAGTCGGTCATATTATCAGGTGTGAAAATCTTTCACGGGTAGTTAGGTTATGAGACAGTTACAAAGATTGAGTGGTACTGTGTTAGATCAATCTTATGTAATTTTATTGAACTAATGTAAAAGTGATTAATCTGGGTAAGGGCCCCGCAGACATAGGCAGTGTGTGTCGAACTGCATTACCAAATTTTGATGTCTTTACTATTTTGCTTTTGTGATTTTTTATTCTATTTATGCAAAGGATAATTTAGAAAGTCTGCGACGTAATTAATCACTTTGATTTTTTTTAATTGGTATCAAAGCACACGGTCACCGATTCAAAACTTGTTAGCAAGTTGGTGTAGATCCTAGATTCGCAGACATGGCTACAAGGGAAGGTGCATCAATTACCAGACCACCATTATTGAATGGATCTAATTACCCAGCATGGAAATCCCGGATGAAAGTCTTCATTCAATATCAGGGGACGAGAGCCTGGCATTCGGTAGTACACAGTTGGACTCATCCAATGATTATTGATGATAAAGGAGAGACAATTCAGAAAGATCTATCTGAATGGACAAGGGTGGAAAAAGAAAGTGCATTGGGGAATTCACAAGCAATGCACGCGATATTCAGTGCTATGGATGAAAGACGCTTCTCAATGATTTCAGCATGTGAAACGGCAAAAGAAGCATGGGAGATATTGCAAACCATTCATGAAGGATCAAAGTCTGTGATAGCATCGAAACTACAAATGTTAGCTATGCGGTTTAAAGAGCTGAAGATGGATGAGCATGAGACTATTGGAGACTTTCATGAAAAATTGAGAGATATTGCAAATTAGGCTTATCAATTGGAAAATAAGTACTCATGTGTGAAATTAGTCAAGAAAACGTTGAAATCGCTGCCACCAAGATTTATTCTAAAAATTGCAGCAATAGATGAGGCTCACGACATTGATAATCTGTCATTGGAAAAAGTTATCGGAATTCTCACAAATTTTGAGATGAATCTTTTAAGAGGTAAGCAAGAAAGAAGCAAAGGATTGGCACTGCAAGTGGAAGTTGGAAAAAATGTGAACAATGCGGAAGTTGAATCAGATGAAAATGAAGACTTGATTTTACTCACTCAAAATTTCGGTAAATGGTTGAAAAGAATGAAAAAGGACAGACCTGACTTTAGATAATATGGTGGAAGTTCATCATGTAACAACCCAAGGCAACAAGTCAAGACACAAAAAGGAGAATGGAAGGCAAGAAGAATTCAGTGTCATGAATGCCAGGGATTCGGGCATATTCAATCCGAATGTGCCAATACGTTGAAGAAACAAAAAGGAAAGTCCTTCACAACCACCTGAAGTGAAAATGATTCTGAAAGTGATTTTGGCAGTGAAGAAGAAATAACGAACAATGCTGCATTGGTTGCATTACATAGCAAAAGTCTAGTTACTTGCTTAACAGTAACTGAGAAGGAAGTAACTGAAGGCAGAACAGGGAGAAAATTTGAAAATCTCAAAATCAGTTCAGCTCGGGATTCAATATTAGACTATGACAGTGACAGAAGTGGTATTGATTATAAAAATGAGGATACTTATGAGGATTACAAGGCTTTGTATGAAAAATGGGTGAAAATGCATAAAAAGAATGAAAGATTGAAGGAAGAGAATCTTTGCATGAAAAACACCATATAAGAATTAGAAAAGAAGCTGATGTTAACTTCGAATGAGCTTGATGAAGCTAGAATGAAATTGGTAAGTACTGAAAAGGGATTGAGGATGTTGAATGGAGGCACAGAAAAACTGGATAAGCTGATTGAAACCTAAGGCTAAAGGGAATTTCGAAGGAATAGGTTACAAAGGTGAGTGTTCGAAAGTTAATGAAGGAAATTCTGACATATCCAGATCAGCCCAAGAGGTAGAAGCACCTAAAAAGAGTCGAAGATTTATACCCATATGTCATTTTTGTGGGGTGGTTAGGCATATAAGGCCAAGGTGTTATCAGTTGCTATAGATGTTGTTTGAAAGAAGACAAGGCCGAAAAAGTATGCACATTTCACAAAAATTTCAACATCAATCCTCAGCATCTAGATCTTCTTGGGTAAAAAGGAGTGAACTGTAAGCTCTCGTAGTTCGTACATCGATGAAGGTAACTTTACAACATGGTTGGTGTTTTGATAGTGGATGTTCACGTCATATGACGGAGGAAAAGACCTACTTAACTGACTATCAGAATTGTATGGATGGTCATGTAACTTTCGGGGATGGAAAGAAAGCTTTCGTGATTGGTAGAGGAACATTGTGTGTGGATGGTTTGCCTCCTCTCAAGAAGTGCTTCATGTCGATGGATTGAAAGCAAATTTGGTAAGTATAAGTCAACTATGCGATTATGGTTTGCTAGTTAAATTTACAAGTGATGAATGTAGGGTACTTACTGAACAAGGCCAATGTATCGTGAGTGGCAAGCGATCAGCTGAAAATTGCTACATGCTGCAAGTCAAGATTACGTGTAAGTCGGTCACTTATGAAAATAATATTGATTTATGGATTCAAAGGCTTAGGCATATGAATTATGATCTTATAAGCAAATTGACAAAATTGGAGGCTGTGAAGGGTTTAGCCAAAGTGAACAAAGAAAGGAAATCAATTTGCAGCGCGTGTCAGATGGGAAAATAGTTGAGAGTGCCACACAAAAAGGTTAGATATGTTACCTCATCTCGTATACTTGAATTGATTCACTTGATTTGGTTAGTCCAACACAACATGAGAGTATTTTTGGAATGAGGTATTTTCTAACTTGTGTTGATGATTATTCGAGACATACTTGGGTAGCATTTTTGAAAGAAAAATTAGATGCGTTTAAGGCTTTTAGAAGTCTATGTGTGCAGGTGATGAATTTGAAAATTTTGACCATATTGAGAATTCGATTGGATCATATAAGAGAATTTAAAAATACTAGCTTTAATGAGTTTTGTGATGAGTATGGCATCTCACAAGAATTTTCAGCACCCAAAACTCCACAACAAAATGGAGTTGCATAGAGGAAAAATATAACACTTCAAGAAATGGACAAATCTATGCTGAATGGAAGCAAAATGTCTATGAGATTTTGGGCTGAAACTGTTAACACAGCTTGCTACATATGCAATAGAGTATATCTTCGAAACTTCTCAAACAAGACATCATATGAACTTTGGAGAGGAAAGAAACCAGATGTGAGTTATTTTCATATCTTTGAAAGCAAGTGCTATATTCTTTGAGATCATGAGCAACTTGGAAAATTTGAAAGAAAAAGTGATGAACGAGTCTTTATTGGCTACTCAACTCATAGTAAAGTCTATAGAGTGTATAATCAAAGAACAAGGAAAGTGCAAGAATCCATCAATGTTGTGATAGATGATACATCCTTGGTGAGTGATCATGTGGTTGAAGAGAAAAATAGCAACCAACCATCTAAATCAATTCAAACCAGAAATGAAACAAAAGCGAAGAATTGCCCAGATTTGCAGTTAGTTACTGTAGATGAAGTAACTGCAGAAAGTGATTTACAACTAAATATTACAAATGGAGTAGCTGTAGAAAGCGGTTTACTATTAGTTACTGCTGAGGAAGTAACTGCAGAAATTGAAGAGTTTTCAGTTATTTCAGATGATAAAATAACCAATTCATTGGAAGATGATTGAAACCGAGGCTTTTCGTCTCGAATCCGAAGAAACCATCCAGTAGAAAATGTTATTGGGGATATGAGTGAAAGAAAAAAATAAGAGAGAGAAAAAGGGTTAATTATAGAGAACTTGCAGGATATTTGTGCTATACTTCCTTACTTGAACCAAAGAGCATCAAAGAAGCACTACAAGATGAATTCTGGACAGCAACTATGCAAAAAGAGTTGATTCAATTTACACGGAATGATGTATAGGAATTAGTGCCAAGACCACCAACTACAAATGTAATTGGTACAAAGTGGGTGTTTCGGAATAAAACGGTTGAAAACAGTAATGTTACCAGGAATAAAGCAAGGCTAGTAGCTCAGGATATTCTCAGGTGGAAGGAATAGATTTCGATGAAACATTTGCACTTGTAGCACGACTTGAATCAATCAGATTACTATTGGGTATAGCTTGTATAAAAGGTTTCAAACTTTACCAGATGGATGTAAAGAGCACCTTTTTGAATGGGTTTATACAAGAACAAGTCTTTGTGGAGCAACCGAAATGTTTCATTGATTCAGCATATGCAGATTATGCTTATAAACTGAAAAAAGTACTTTATGGAAGCATGGTATTAAAGACTCATTCAATATCTTATCAAGCAGGGATATAAACGAGGTAATGTTGACAAAACCTTGTTTATTAAAAAGTTTAAATCTGATTTTGTGATAGCTTAGATTTATGTTGATGATATTGTGTTTGGTGCTATACGTTTAAAAATGTTCGAAGAATTTGTTAAGGTAATGACATCTGAACTTGGAATGAGTATGATGGGTGAGTTAAACTTCTTTTTAGGTTTGCAAGTGAAACAAGTGAAGGATGGAATCTTCATATCGCAAACAAAATATGTTCGCAATATAATAAAGAAGTTCGGTCTTGAGAAAGCTAAACATGCAAGAACACCCATGAGTGGTTCAATGAAATTAAACAGAGATGAGAATAGGAAAAGTGTTGATGAAAGTTTATATCGCAACATGATTGGCAGCTTATTGTACTTGACTACTAGTAGGCCAGATATCTGCTATAGTGTTGGTGTATGTGCTCTCTATCAAGCGAATCCAAAAGAAACACATCTGACAGCCGTCAAGAGGATTTTCAGATATATAAGCGAAACATTAGATTTTGGAATATGGTATACATCAGACTCAACATCTTATCTAGTTGGATACAGTGATGCAGATTGGGCTGGAAATTTAGACGATCGCAAAAGTACTTCAGGGGACTGCTTCTTTTTGGGAAACAATATGATCTCTTGGTATAGCAAGAAGCAAAATCCAATCTCACTTTCAATTGCTGAGGCTGAATACATAGTTGCAGGCAATTGTTGTTCACAGCTTCTTTGGATGAAACAAATGTTAGAGGATTATGTGATTGATCAGAACGAGTTAACAATTCTATGTGACAATAAAAGTGCAATAGATATTTCGAAGAATCCTGTTTAGCATTCACGGACAAAGTATATTGATCTTTAATATCACTTTATTCGAGAGCTCGTAGAAAGCAAGGTAGTCATCCTATCTCATAAATCTACCGAAAAGCAGTTTGCGGATATTTTCACAAAACCTCTTGATCCGGTAAGGTTTGAACTGCTTAGAGGAGCTTTGGGACTTTGTGCTCTTACCTATTAGTTTCTTTATGATATTTAAAAAAGGAAAAACAAAAAAGAAAAAGAAAAAAAATTAGTGAAAAAAAAGGGGGGACGCAACGTTTTTGGGAAAGGGATTTAAATCCCTAAATCTATTTCTCCTCTTCCATTCTCTGTGCACGCCACACTCCAGCAAGCTCTCCAAGATAGTTTTCCCTCCACGCAAGTCTCCTCCAATACCTAAGCATACAACGCAAGATCTCCAAGCTAGTCTTCTCTCCACCCAAGCTAGTTTCCTCTCCACGCAAGTCTTCTCTTTATCTCCACAATCCCACGGTGTTAGTGTCACGCATTCCCTCGGTTGTGTTCAGTATCGGGTAATGTTTTTCTCTTCACATTCTTAACTGATTGGGTCGCATTTGACACTGAATAAGTGGTCATTTCTCCTATGCTATGATTGGGTTTGTGGATTTTGGTGGCTGATCTGACTAATTGCGTGGATTACTTCTGTTTTGATATCTGCTGTGTTGAGTCTGAGTTGAATGGATATTGACACTTCCTAGTTTATTGACTGTATTTTTGGCTGATTGTGGGTTGTGTATTTGTGGTGATTTCTTCAACTTGAGTCTCACAACTTACTGGAATTGGAGCTGATTGGATTGGTATTTGGAGGGATTTATAGAAAGAACTCATTTCACAGCTACTGGGTAAAAAAGAACCAAACGTATATGCATTTCCTGAAACAAGACTTGGTCGTATAAGGGCACTAATCGTTCTTGATGAAGTGGATGACTCGCAACAATTATATTCATTGATTGGAGTTCCATATCTGTTTGGTCCACGAAGTGTAATTATTATCACCGGTAGAGATAAGCAGGTGTTTGGAGGAAGGGTTGAGTTTTTATATGAAGTTGAACCGTTAAAAGATGAAGAAGCCCTTCAACTTTTCATTTGGAGTGCTTTCAAGCAAAACTATCCCACAAATGATTACGAGTCCTTGTCTAGCTCAATTGTTAAATATGCACAAGGCAATCCTTTAGCTTTGAAGGTTTTAGGCT
>JANSVA010000001.1:27744006-27754198 GCA_025504915.1 Erythroxylum reticulatum
TGAATATCATTTGAGTTGCTTGTGCTCATCAGAAAGCCTAATCCAGGAGCATTTTGTGTTTGAAAATTGTATGTTTCTTCAAATTATTGCATTTTGAAATGAGGATGCCTCATAAGGTTAGATTGATTCTAGATGCTTACTGTCGAATTGAATTGATTGTTCCCTTTCCACACATTGTTGAAATTTGCTTTTATGGAGAAGAAAAGTACCTGGAAGCATTTCCTACTCTTGCTGGTTCACTAGCATTTATTGTTTTCTTGTGTCTTTTGGCTGCAGGAACCAAACAGAAAAGTTTACTTCATGAAGCAAATGGTGGGTAATGCTTGTGGAACGGTAGGACTACTTCATGCTGTTGGAAACGTAACATCAAATATCAAGCTATGTAAGTTGCTCTTCTTTTTTAATTCTCCTATTTTTCCTTTTTGTTGGTAGAAGTGAATGCATAAAATACCCATGAATTCTGATAACATTACGTGATTACTTGAAATCAAAGCACTCATAAACAAAAATTTCTAAAACACTTACCTATGACATAAGTTGAAAGACCAATGTCAAAAGAATATCCTCATTTTGGTAGGTATTTATTTGCTTAAGTGGATCTGATGATATTGTAGTTGCATTATGATTGGATGCACTAATGGAAGAAGATTTTGAACGAGCTTTGGCTTTTGATATTGAGCTAATTTGTGATTGAATTGTAGTTCATATCGATACCATGGGGAAACCCTGAAAATGTTTATGGATCTACTGTACTGAATTTTAAGAGGCAAATGATCATGGATAAAAATGAAATGGATTAACCACCAAAGTAGATATCAGCTTCAATATAGTCTTCAAATCAACTCCTCATCCTTTTAATATTTCAATCAAGGTCAAAAACCTTTTTATGCAGAGTTGATAGGGGACCTTGATAATATTATATAAATTTTGAGTTGATACACATTTATCAATGCATCCAATGCCAAGTCAGAATTTTGCAATTGTTGCTATCCGTATTAGTATATCTAGATAGACATTTTAACAACTACCAGCTTGAGAACTGATTGAGTCTGCATTAAGGATTACACCCTCTTTAACACATTTGAAAGGTCGTGATTAAAGTGGGAAAAATGGAATACAAAATTATCTCTAGTTTGATCATTATCACAAACAAAAGGTTTGAGTTTGATCAGTGGTAGTTACAACAAAAAAATATGGATCTTTTTTTATACAAAAATGCAAGTTGTAAAATGTATTCCAAGACAATTCTGTCACTAAGCATTCTTGTTTGCAATGATACTGTTTGTTGTCATACTTTTTAATAAGCTACTTAAAACTATACAAATCGTATGACTGTTGGAAGATTCAGATGGTAATACAAAACATTTTTTCGTCACCGAAAAGGAAAATTTCTAATTATGTACTTATATTGGAAAAGGCTACTTAGAAAATGCAGTACAGTAGGGTTCGAACTATTAGAAAATTGTGTTTGCAATTTAAGAAAAATGCTGTTTTTATTTTGTACTTATTCTCTTCTGGTTGAAAAGACATGGTCAAATTCTGTTTTTTATTATATGCGTCATCCTTATTGTTGATTAGCACTTTGTTATATTCAGCTGAGGGATCATTCTTGGATAGATTTTTCAAAGCCACTGCTAGCATGGATCCAACGCAGGTTTCACTTCTATTCCTTCCCCTTCTCCCTCCATACATACCCTCTGCAACCTATGCATTCATAACTAAAGATCCTTATGATAATTGAATGGTGACTGATTATTTATTTATTTTTATTCTATGTACACTTTGTTTAGCGTGCAGTTTTCCTCGAGAATGATAGAGAAATGGAAGTTGCACATTCTGTAGCTGCTACAGCTGGTGAGACAGAGGTTAGTGATGGACTGGATATTGATATTGGATATAATTTTGTTGCAAAAAAAAATGCTAATAACTAAACATTTTTTTAAATTAATTATAAGTATATTGTGGTCCTTCTTAGCCTATCTCATGATTATATTCTCGATGTGCCCATTGATAAACTAAACGTGTGATAGATAAACCTAACAAGGTTTTGGACATTGTAACTGTTGTATGTTTCTTTCGGCTAATCTGTTTCTCTTACTAATTTCTTCTTTGTGTAGGCTTCAGACACGGTGAACACTCATTTCATCTGTTTCATTTGTGTGGATGGTATATATTTTCTTAATTTCTCTCTCCTTTGTTTTATTATCTCTTAAGACTTGAGTATGGAATTATAACAAGTGAAACATGAGTTTTTGTAAATATTTTTATAATTGATGATGTGAATGCTTCTGCTGCTTCTGCTGTTCCCATGACAACATAATCAATCTCTGGATGTGTTGCTTATAGGGGAGCTTTTTGAGCTTGATGGAAGAAAGTCAGGACCAATATCTCATGGTCCAACCTCGCCTGGCAGCTTATTACAGGTTGGTATATGGACATCCCTCATCATTGTTTCTTGGAGTTGTTAGACTGCAAAACTTTTAGCCAGATAAGAAAATGATAATTAGTTCTATCAGTGACAATGGGGAATCATTGTCTTTAAAAGTATCCAACATTTCACAAGGTTGTCAAATGAAGGCTTGAAATAACAGATCGGAATGGCTTGATCATAAGAAGAATAATGATTTTCATTTGGTTATAACTTGCATGTATCTAACATTTCACAAGAATGGGATGGCATGATCATAAGAAGATCAATAATGATTTACATCTGGGTTCTATCTTGCATGTACAATATTTCATGAGATTGGAGTGACATGATAGTAAACTTAATTGTTGCCTTTGATTGGTAAAAGAAAATTGAATATTTAATAACATTAGAAACTAGAATAATGTTATTATGGTTATACGAAATTTTAACTTTCTTTGTTTGCTTATGCTAACGAGTCGTATATTTTATGGAACATGAACATGTGACTTGAACAAATGTAAATCATTGTTAATGTTCTTATGATCATGTCATTCCAATCTTGTGAAATGTTATATACATGCAAGGTAGAATCTAAATGTAAATTATCATTGATGTTCTTATGATCGTGCCATTCCAATCTTGTGAAATGTTAGATACATGCAAGGTAGAATCTAAATGTAAATTATTATTGATTTCTTGCCATTCCATTCTTGTGAAATGTGCCATTCCTTTCTTGTGAAATGTTGGATACATGGAAGGTATAATCTAAATTTAAATTATTATTGATCTTCTTATGATCATGTCATTCCAATCTTGTGAAATGTTGGATACATGCAAGTTAGAACCAACTGTAAGTCATTATTGATCTTCTCATGATCATGTCATTTCACGTCTCCATTTGACAACCTTGTAAAATGTTGGATACTTTTCCCAACTAACTATCCGAGATGATGATAATTAGTACTGAATCTGGACTCTTCAAATATCTTATTGCATAACAGGATGCTGCTAAAGTCATTGCCGGCATGATTCAGGAGAATCCCCACTCTCTCAATTTTAATGTAATGGCCATCTCAAAGAAAGCTGAGGATTAGCTTTGATAGAGTGTCTTCCATCTCTATGCAGCAGATTCAGAGATGTGTGCATCTCTGTTAGAGAACATGCCTTGTTAGTGCAAAGATTGCTGCGGCCAACCTAAATTTCAGTTGTAATAACAATTTAAGCTTAATAAATGGCATGAATGGTTTTGTGTAGAAAGCAACGGTACGTCTCTGGTAGTTTGGAAAGCCATAAAAGCATCTTGGATTTTTCTTAGGGGTTATTGTCAATTCTAAGCTATCGAGTTAAGAATGAATTTCTAATAATGTGATATGTTCTACTCCCAAAAACAAGAATTAGTTTATTAGAGTTTGATCAATTTTCTCATTTATACTTCGAGAAAAAAAATCTTATGAATTTTAGCAAATTAAAATTGGGATAACTTTTCATAGATAGTTTGGCACATTATTAATATATCCTTTTGACTTTGGAAAATTATAAATAATTTCTTATAATTTTAATTTTATAACATTCGTCTTTTTTACCATCAATCCGGTTAACGGGATGTTTGGAAACTTTCGAATTGAATTCATTAATGAATTGAATTTAATTACATTAATGACATAATCAAAATGAATTCAATTATTTCATATGACACATTTACCTTTAACTAAAAAAAATAATCTTATTAAATAATAAACATTCACACTTACATAGAACAACTTATAAACATCAATTTTATTATAAATAATATCATAAAAAGATCATTATTAAAATAAAAATATTGATTGTAAATAACATTAGGCTAGACCGAGCTATAAAAATAATAAAAAATTATTATAATTTGGAAGCTTAAAATTGCATGAACAAGTAGTAGTTATTTTGTGATGATAACTACAAGACATTATGTTGGGTTATTATGTTGTAGGGTTATTATGTTAGAGTCGTAGGCATTATTGGATTTGTGGGTTAAAAAAAAAAGAGTAGCAGCCAAAGGAGTTGAATTCACATTAATGAGAATGTGAATTGAATTTATAAAGGAAGTGGGTTTTAAACCCACATGTGAATTCAATTCGTGACTATTTTTTTGTTTCAAACAGGAGAATTGAATTCAATCTTGTAATTGAATTCAATTCCCCACATTCCAAACAGCCTATAAATAAAAATTTAACTTGACATTTTTAAAGAAAATTCTATTATAGGAATCGTTTTTGCTTTCTTTTCTTCTGATTGTGAAGATGTTTCATTTTGTCAGGTCTTTTCTTGCCTACCTATGGATTATGCAGTAGTTTGAAAATTGTTTTCGCTTTCTTTTCTTCTGATTGTTAAGATGTTTCATTTTGCCATGTTTTCTCTTGCCTACTTTTATGGATTAAGCAATAGTTTGAAATGTTGACCTATTCACAAATTTTCAATTTTACACTTATTTTCAATTTCTCGAAACATTTCGTCGCTTATTATGCAACATTATTTGGTATCATTTTGAAACTTTATATTTAAAGTTTGTAATAAAAGTTGATGTGATGGATATTATAAAATTAAAATTATTATAATTATTGATTGTTTTTAAAGGTTAGATAATATGTACAATTATAAGGTCCTAACGAATATTATTTATTAAAATAATGTTATTCATATTTATTCTTAATTATAAAAAGGAATTTTTATACTTTAACTTCTTTTCTTTTTTTTTTGCAATTTCAATTATATATTAAATACTAAATCGTTTTCTACTACACATGTATATATGCGTGTGTGTGTGTGTATTGATGAATAGGTTGAGTAGTTAGTAAACAGCAAGCAGGAAACAGTGTTTAGGCACGTCGATGGAGTTGGAGAAGCAACAGGCTGATTTGGTGCAAGAGCTAACGAAGAGGGCGGAGTCTCTCCATGACTCTTCTCTTGCCAACTTCATTCTTGAAGCCACATCACACCCTTCTCTTTACTCTTTTTCTGACTTTCTGGCTCTCCCAAATGTCATCCAGGTCTAAAGAACCCACATGAGTGATCATTCAACAACAATTTTGGCGTTTTATATTGTTTTTTACTTGTATTTTGTACTTAGTTTTTGTGGGTTATTAGTATTTTCATTTGGGAAATCAATGAATGCAGCTCGAAGAAACGGAGTTTTCTGTATACGTTAATCTGCTTCGCTTATTCGCGTACGGAACATGGCACGATTACAGAAGTACAAAACTATTTCCTTTCACTTATATTAGAGTTTGTAGATGACATTGCATGTGAAGATTTGTGTGTATAATGATGATAGGTATTTTGTGTGAATACGTTTTACTTTAAAATCGCTTGTTTGTTTGGTTGCTTTTACAGGATTAATAACTTGGTTATGTGCTCGATCTATGGATTCCTTTCATCTCTGGTATATAATATTGAGTTTGTTCGTGTTTTGGTGAAACTATTTTTGACAGGATATTCTGCCGGCTTGCCGAAGTTGAGCGAACACCAAATCCTCAAGCTGAAACAGCTGAGTCTGATTACATTTGCTGGATTGAACAAAGTAGGGCCCTATCAGTTGACAATAGTCTCGTCTCAGTTTTCGTTTGAATTATGAATTTTCTCTCTTGAATTGTCGATTTGGTAAAGAGTGAAGTATTGTTGTTGATTTTGTTTTGGATCATGGAATTGAAGCTTGTCCAACAGGTTCTGTGTTTCCCTTTCTTTCTTTTCAAATTGATTGTCATTGCCATATTCTATGGAAAAAAAATTCTTCCAAGTTGGAAGCTGCAATTGCAGTTTTTTAAGTACTGGTTCATATGGTAATCCTCTATGTAGATTCATATAAGTTATATGTACTGCAAAGTATTATGTGGTGATGAGTGGGATTGAATTATTGGATGAACTTTTCTAGACGCTTTCCTATTATGGACTGATGAAGGAACTCGAGTTACCAAGTGTACGAGAACTTGAAGATTTTCTCATTGAGTGCATATATCTGGTAGGGACCCATATTTTTCTAATACTTCTTTTAATGTGGGATCCATTCGTATGAATTAAATTCTTCACAAGTGTCTTGCTATGGTGTTTATGTAGGGAATAGTGAAAGGCAAGTTGAATCAGTTCAAACGATGTTTTAAGGTTGGATCCTTCACTTACAGAAGGAAACTTATTGGTTTGATATCCTTAAAATACTATTTATTCATTCTTAACTATTTGGGATGATTCTGTTTTTAGGTGGAATTTGCAGCAGGAAGGGATGTGATGCGTGGGCAACTTCCGAGTATGATAGAAAGTGCAGAAACTTGGTATCCTTTCTTTTAGACATTTTATTTATTCATGTATGCATATTCTAGTCAAACATACAATGCTTAAGGTCATTTTTATTTATCTGGTTTCTGTATATCTTGGAAATTGGAATGTCATGTTTGAGCTCATTCTGTTACTGTTGCTATGATTTTTTTGTCTCTTGTCTTTTCTCAGTGAATGAGTTTATGTCAAAAGTAGTTTTTTATTATTCTCAATAAATGCCGGTCGTTCAGCAGTTTTATATCTTAATATGCACAAAGAGAGCATAACAGCGAGGGGCTATATTATGCATTAAATTGCTGATTAACGCTTACTGATTTAGAAATTGACAGTAAAATTAGTCTGGTCCATTTATCAATACTCATACACATATTTATTTACTTCCTTTCAACTTTTGATTCTAATCTGCGAGTGAAATACTATAGTTCAGTTGAATGGTTCCAACAAAGCAACATTCAAAGAAGGACTCTGTCAGTTTTATTGAGCTTGCAAGACTTGAACGTGCATGCTTCCTAAGATGAGATGCTTTTACGTATGCTATCACATAATCATAGTCACCTTCATATGATCATGAATCATTCATCCAGTTAACAAGGAAATACATTTAAGTCATTCATAAAATACAGACTAGCAAGGGAATTGTTTTGGCCTTATTCCTGCATTTGAGGTCAGGAATAATTTCAGATGGGAAGGTTGTGAACTCCAAAGTCTCCTACAAAGACATTATTTGCTGATCAATTTGTTAACAGACTTTTAATATAATCTAATATTGACAATCATCTTGTGTTGGGATAAATTGGTGACCCGAACACACTGTCTCCACTCAACATTTCTAAGCACTGGTGGTTGTTCTCAGTTTTGAAGTTCCAAACAATTAACTTTTATTTTACTATGATATGATCCTTCTATTAATATATAGCTTTCACATTTCAGTTTTTGTTTTATGATTCTTTTAATCTTTAACATTTCTGTTCGGAAATTGCTGTTACAATATTAAAGCAAATTTTGATGCACCTCAGGTTTGCAACTTCTGATGATCTGCTTTCGTTAGTCCAAGAGAAGATTGACCTGGTTGATATGGAATCTCAATTGGAAAAGAATCACCAGATGGAATTCAAAGACAAGTTCGAAAATTTGATAAAACATGCGACTGCAGTGGTTAGTTCAATTCCCCTTTAATGAAATGATAACAACTTGTGTTCCCACTATATTCAATCCTCTATCTATTAAGAAGTTTACTATCAGTTTGCAAGACATCTTTGTGAAGTTTTCTGTTAGTGGAATCGTGGATGCTCTAATGATCCTAAGATCAATCCTGGGATCAAAACTCATAACAGCAGAGTGATAGTCTGGTCTTATTTTGTTTGTGGTTGTCTAACCAATTGAACTGCTGTGCATTCCTGCAACTTGCACACATAAAGAGAATTTATCAGCAAGTGTTATTGTTTCTTTTCTTGGCAGAAATATAGTTTGCAGCGTGATAATATTTGGACTAGTGTCTACAGTTACATTGAATCTGATATAGCAACAATAGACTGTGAGGAGCTTGTTCCCAAACGCAAGAGGTATTCATTTCAACTTTTTTAGTGCTTCAGAAACTAATCCAGATGGCTGAAATGAACAGAACATTTTGTCATCAAATTTGCCTGGCATACGTAGCATCTCTCATTCTGTTTGCCAATCCATGTCCTGTGTTGTGTCTGAGCTTTCCAATACTTTATCTTCACTTGCTGTGACTGAAACTTTTAGAAGCTATTATATCAGTTATTTTGCTAACTTAAAACAGAAATTTGATGGATGTGAAACGTCTATCCAAGAATAATATCTGGCAGTTTGGTGCATGATATTCTAGTGCCATGATTGAAAACTTGTGTCTATTGACTCGGTTTATCTGAGTTCAATGCCAATAGTTACTAATTATATTGATTTGAATTCTTTAGATCAACAATAAATCTTTTGTGTGCACCATAATATGTTGTGACCCGATAGATTACATGTCATGCATTAAATTCTGCTATGCTTCTATGCCATTAACCTCCAAATTGCAGGATATGCTTGGAGTAATGTGTTGGAGACAGAAATGCAAATACTTTTGATGACCGAAGAATGAATAAGAGTAGGCTATCATCAACATTACACCTTTTCCCTATCCAAAATATAGATACCTGTTCCGCATATATGGCAAAAAACCACGCTAGTCTAATGTACAATTGCAATCTAGCATGAGATCATGCTCACTACACTGCTAGCAGACGTTATTGCTGTAAGATTTCTGAATCTGCAGATTCCTGTGCAACTGTCGTATATTTTGTCACTTATCAGGGATGGTTTAATATTGCAGCTGGTGGGTAGTCTTTCCTGCCACTGCCACAGGATGGTTTATCCATTCTTTGCATATAGTTTTACGTGGTTATTCACAAGAAATTGATAGTAACAAGTTCTTTCTTTGGTAAACTGTGCTTTATCCAGCTTCAATGAACCATTAATGAACTATACAAATGAAAGCAGCCCTTATGCTTGTAACAGGAAAATTAGTAACAATGTTATGCTAGATTCTGATCATGAATGCCTGGAGCCGACTGGTCAGCTTCATGATAATTAGTTTACACAAGTGGAAAACCCTGACTGGAGCAATTATATCTATGATCTTCATAGCAATGTTGTAGCATAAGTACAATTGCCTCCAGGCTGTGATATTTTGATCTAATTGTAAAATATGTTAATATTTTATTAAAGGGAGTGGTCCGACCGGTAAAGCTTACCTTTTTTAATTTATACGTCTACCAATTCAAAAGTCTTGCTTACGAGTTGCAGTTTAGTAATTGTTTATCACTTTAGTGACTCAGAAAATGACCAACCAGGAGTGGTGATATTGATATAAAGCTAACATCTTGGATAAATTTTTTAAAATTTAAAATAATCTCTAAATTTTTTTAAATTATAAAATAGTTCCTTAATATATTGTACATAATTTTTAATTTTACATCATTCTCAAAAAATTATAATAATATAATTTTGAGTAATAATTACTCTTTGTTTTTATTAATATTAATTTTTATATATTTCACGTACAAATAATAATCAAAATTAATATAAGAAAGAGATTGTTTAAATATCTTATAAATATAAAACTAAGAATAATACAAAGTAATAAAAATAATATATGTGCATAGCTATATAATTATGGCAACAAGAGTTCATGATTAGTATTGTTCAATTGCTCAAGTTCTAGCTATGATCTAAATCCTTTCAATTATATATCTCATTTATTCTCATCTTGTAAAATATTCATTCTTATCCCATTTATTCTTATCTTATATCTCATTTATTTTTATCATCGTCTGTGAAAATAGTAGTTATAAATTTTGATTAGTACGAGGTATTTGTCTTTTATGAAAATTTGAAATTATAACTTGTCATTATAAATAAAATATAATAATATTAATTAGTACAACTTCTAGTAAAATTTTAAGATATTTACTC
>JANSVA010000001.1:27760319-27771613 GCA_025504915.1 Erythroxylum reticulatum
AGTGAAACAAAACATGCCAAAGAACATGGAAAATGAAGGAAGTGATACAAAAATGCCAAAGAACATTGAATGAAGGGTGTGAATAGCCAAAGGGGGAGGAACAAATAGTCAACCCGACGTTATCTGTAAATGTGGATGTTAAACATTCCCTAGGCCCAATTATGCTATTTTTCTAATCCAAAAGCCTTATAATATGAACTACTTAAATAAGCCCTCATTATTTTCTAGTATCTAATTTCTGGACTCATCTCTTGATTGCATGATGATAAATTTTTGAAAAGATAAGCTAGTCTAAACTACTCTCATTTGGTAAAGATTTTAATGATGGGAAATGCTCCAGTATAACAGTATGTAATATCATGATGCTAAATAGTTTGCTAGCCAAGCAAGCACACATTTTCCAATGCACGTGTATATTCACAATTCAATTTTTAATTCTGTAACAGTTAATCTATTATCTGTTATCCTAATAACACGATGCTTTAAAAAAAAAAAAGGAAACATCGTGCAAGTTGGCAACTTGGGCATTTCAAAATTTTCAAACAACTTTTATCAAGTTGCAAGGTCGGTGATGTATGCCTATAAATAGGCAATAGCACTATTTATTATAGTACCACCTAAAAAAAGATAGAAAAATGTATGTCTTAACTGTAATGTGTGTCCGGGTTTCAAGTTTCATTCTTCTATTTTTCTGTTTTTTAATCCTTCGGTCTTTTGAGTTTTGTATTCGAGTCTTTTTATTAATAAAATTATCGTTATATATATTTTTTATAAAAAAAAAAAATTGGACACATCGTGCAAGTTGGCAACTTGGGCATTCCAGAATTTTCAAGCAACTTTTATCAAGTTGCAAGGTCGGTGATGTATGCCTATAAATAGGCAATAGCACTATTTATTGTAGTATCACCTAAAAAAAGATAGAAAAGTGTGTGTCCTAAGTGTAGTATGTGTCCGGGTTTCAAGTTTCATTCTTCTATTTTTTGTTTTTTAATCTTTTGGTGTTTTGAGTTTTGTATTCGAGTCTTTTTATTAATAAAATTAGCGTTATATATTTTTTTTAACAAGTGATATCAGAGTCAGGTTGTGTCATCTAGAGTTGTTGTTTCATTGTCTAAATTATTCGATCAGGGATCGAGTAATTATGGCAGACATGAGCACCACTGTTAGTGGTATAGAAAAATTAAATAATAACATTTATAATACATGGAGCACTCGTATGCAATTTTATCTGCTAGGACAAGATTTATGGGGTATTGTTGGAGGAGACGAGACTCAACCTCCAACATTAGAAGAAAAGTTAAAGAAGTGAAAAATTAGAGCAGGTAAAGCCAAGTACGTATTATCAGTGACAGTAGAAGATGACATACTTCAGCAAATAAAGGATGCAAAGACACTGAAGGATGCATGGGACACTCTCGCCTAGTTGTATGCACGTACCAACGACGCCAGGCTCCAGCACTTAGAGAACGAGTTATTATCGATCTCGTAGCACAACATGACTGTAAGTGAATATTTTACTAAAGTTAAATCTTTATGCCAAGAAATTTTTAAGTTAGATCCTCCTAATGCTATAATTGAAATAAGAATGAGAAGGATTATTGTACATGGGTTACGCCCAGAATTTCTCAGTATTGTTACGGCTATTTGAGGTTGGGCAAAGGAACCAACCTTGACAAAGTTAGAAAATATCTTAGCCAATCAAGAAGCTTTAGATAAACAAATGTCTAAAGTTTTTATTAAAGAAAAAGACAAAGCCCTTTTCACCAACAAAAGGAGGAAAAGGGAAAGTCACGAGAAGTAACGTGACGGAGGAAACCTCGAGAGGTCAAGGAGGTTGGCGAGGTCGTCAATGAAAAGGGAGCTTCAAGCAAGGGGGAGCTCGTCAAAGCCAAGACACAAGTCGTAACAATAAACAAAATACTCAGAAAGAAGACAGGTGCTATAACTACGAAAGAAAGAGTCATTTCACTCGAGATTGCTGGAGGCCAAAACTTATGGAAGGAAATGCTACCACGTCGTCGTAGCAGGATAGTGAAGAAGAATGGGATTTCCATGCATCATTTGCAGTAATGGAAAATCCTAAAGAAATAAGCAAGAAAAGTGGTGCAATATCAAAAGTGGAGATGGCACTCACGGTTGTAGGTGAAAATCAAATCAACTATAAAGATGATTGGATCGTTGATTCTGGCTGCTCCAATCATATGACAGGTGACAAAAAGAAATTGATGGGGACATCAGAGTATAAAGGAGAGCAAATGGTGGTAACTGCCAATAATTCAAAATTGCCGATAACACATATTGGTAGTATCATCGTAGTTTCTCGTTATAGCCAGCGGCCAGTGCAACTGCAGAATGTCTATCACGTGGAACGTATGTCAAAGAATCTCCTATTAGTATCTCAAATGACATCAATAGGAAACTTTGTATTGTTCGGACCAAATGACGTCAAGATATACAAGGAGTTAAAAATTATCGGTCAACCCATAATGGAAGGCAAAAGAGTGGAGTTTGTCTATGTAATGTCAGCAGAAATAGCATACATAGATAAGATAAGGAAAAATGAGATAGCTGATTTATGACATGCAAGATTAGGACATTGTGTATGCAGGATGTCAGTGCGGCAAAGCACCTCAATTACCGTACAAAGAGTCAGAGTATAAAGCTAAAGCACCCCTAGAGTTAATACACTCTGATGTATCTGGGCTAGTAAAGCAGCCGTCTGTCAGCCAATTCAAGTACATAGTTACCAATATTGATGATTTCTCTAGATATATGTGGGTCAATTTTATGAAAGAAAAGTCCGAGACACTGAGTAAGTTTGTTGAGTTCAAAGTGAAAGTAGAAAAGGAGATAGGGTAAAGGATACATTGCCTTCGCACAGATAATGGTGGAGAGTACACTTCAGAAGAATTTGAACAATATTTGCAACAACATAAGATCAGGAGGCAGCTGACTTATCCAGGTACTCCACAACAGAATGGAGTAACAGAAAGAAAGAATCGTCACCTGGCAGAGATATGCAGAAGTATGCTACATGCAAAGAATGTACCAGCAAGGTTTTGGGCCCAAGGTATGAAGACGGCAACGTACGTAATTAACATATTACCTCAAGCAAAATTAGGGATCTCACTGTATGAAAAGTTTCGAAAGGTCAAACCCTCAGTAGGGTACTTTAAAGTGTTTGGATGCATATGCTACATATTTGTACCAGATCACCTACATAGCAAATTTGATAAAAAGACAGTATGCTGCATATTTGTCAGATATGACAGCCGTCGTAAAGGATGGAAGTGTTGTGACCCAATTACTGGACGATGCTACGTTCGCAGGAATGTTGTCTTTGATGAGACATCTTCTTAGTGGTCACCGTAAGCAGTAGTATTACCAGATTCAAAAGAAATAAAGGAGCAGCTACAACAACGATTAGAAGAATTTACAAAGGTTGATAAGACTCAACCAAGTGAAGAATCTAGAATTGATACTACGCAACCAAGTAAGGGATAGGACTTTGAAGAAGATGTTCAACATCCACTGCCTCAACCACGAAGGTCAATTAGAGAAAGAAAGCCAAATCTAAAGTATGCAAATGCAGCAATAATAGAGGAAATTGGTCTGAAAGAGCCGACAAGTTAAAGAAGCGTCACGAAGCAAGGAATGGCAACAGGTAACGGATGAGGAAATTCAAGAATTAAAACAAAATGAAACTTAGGATTTGATGCCGAAGCCTGAAGGAGTAACACCCATCTCGTGTAAATGGGTCTATAAGAAAAAGACTCGACCAGATGGAACAGGTGAGAGACACAAGACACGACTACTGGCTCGTGGTTTTTCATAGAAGTACGGGTTAGATTATAAGGAGACGTTTAGTTCAGTGGCAAAGATTACAACCGTTCGTGTGTTCTTAGCACTTGCCATAAACGAGTCTTTAAGAATCTGACAGATGGACGTAAAGAACGCCTTCCTACATGGAGAGTTAGACTGAGTGATTTATATCAAACAACCTGAAGGTTTTAAGAGTAAAGATTATCCAAACTACGTTTACAAGTTGAAGAAGGCATTGTATGGTCTAAAGCAAACACCACGAGCATGGTATGGTAAGATTAGAGAATTCCTTGTTCAGAACGACTATAAGATGGCGCCTGCAGACACAAGCTTATTCGTGAAGACACGAGATAATAAGCTAGCCATAGTCTTAGTATACGTGGATAATTTAATCATCATAGGAGATGACGAAGGAGAGATACGATAAATTCGAGAAAATCTCTCGGTTCATTTCCAGATGAAAGAATTGGGTGAGTTGAAACACTTTCTTGGTTTAGAGGTGGAGCGCACAAAACATGGATTGTTTTTATGCCAGTAGAAATATGCATAAGATCTTCTAAAAAGATGTGGTATGCTAGACTGCAAGCCAATATCAACGCCAATGGAGGTAAATGCAAAACTTCGAGCTACAGAAGGAAAAGACTTACAAGATAACACGATGTACAGACAACTCGTGGGCACTCTAATCTATCTCACACTGACATGACCAGACATTGCATTCTCAGTTGGAGTTATTAGTTGATATATGCAAAATCCAAAGAAGCCTCACTTAGAAGCAGTACGGAGAATCTTAAGGTATGTCAAGAATACCATTGACTATGGTCTCTTATATAAGAGAGATAGTACGTGTCAAGTTAAAGGGTACTGCAACACCGACTATGCTGGAGATTGTGACACAAGACGATCAACAAACGGATACATATTCAACATTAGCTCAGGAGCAATCTCTTGATGCAGTAAGAGACAACCAACGGTGTCCTTATCAAGTACAGAAGCCGAATATAGAGCCTCAGGAATGACAACACAAGAATGCACATGGTTCATACAGTTATTAAAAGATCTAAATCAACCAACAGACTACTTGGTGGAACTATTCTGTGATAACCAGTCAGCAATACAACTAGCAGAGAATCCAATATTCCATGCACGGATAAAACATGTGGAGGTACATTATCATTATATTCGAGAAAAAGTTCTCAAAGGCGATATAAAAAAGAAGTACATCAAAACAGAAGACCAAGTTGTAGATACATTCACAAAGGATCTTAACAGAGCAAAACATTAAGAGTTTTGCGAGCAGCTTGCGATAATCTCAAGAAAAACTTTGAAGAGAAATTAGTTGGTGAGGGGGAGTGTTAGAAATCACCAACTAATTTTAGATATTATAATAGAAAACTCTAGATTAGTAAAAAAATCTGGAAACATCGTGCAAGTTAGCAACTTAGGCATTCTAGAATTTTCAAGCAACTTTTATCAAGTTATAAGGTCGGTGATGTATGCCTATAAATAGGCAATAGCACCATTTATTGTAGTACCACCTAAAAAAAGATAGAAAAGTGTGTGTCCTAAGTGTAGTATGTGTTTGGGTTTCAAGTTCCATTCTTCTATTTTTTATTTTTTAATCCTTCAGTGTTTTAAGTTTTGTATTCGAGTCTTTTTTATTAATAAAATTATCGTTATATTTTTTTAACATGCATAATGATAAATCTTTGAAAAGATAAGCTAGTCTAAACTACTCTCATTTGGTAAAGATTTTAATGATCGGAAATGCTCCAGTATAATAGAATTTAATATCATGTTGCTAAATAGTTTTCTAGCTAAGCAAGCACACATTTTCCAATACACGTGCATATTCACAATTCAATTTTTATTTCTGTAACAGATACACTATTTGTATCTATTATATGTTATCCTGATAACATGTTGCTTAAATAGCATGTATGACTATTGGAATAGGCATACCTTGTAGCTGATTGGAGGCCTTTAGAGCTGGAAAACACATTTTCAAGTAGCTGCAAAAACATTGAGAGGAGCCATGTAAAATAAAATAACTTATAGCACGTTATTTCCATCAATTAATATACCCTGTATCAAATGCATTCAATGACCTATCATATAAATGCATTCAATGGCCCATCCTACAATTGAAGTTAGTAGACAAATGCTTATCAAACTTATTTTGCCACAAATGACACTGACTAGGTCTACACATCATTACATTATAGTGGGAACTATAAGTAATGACACTTGTCTAGTTTATTGCAACTAAGATGAACCTAATGCAAATTCCTTTCCAATTATTTGCTAGTGTGCCTAACAAAATGACAATTTCTGATAAGCAAATACTTAACAAAATCTATTCCTATTTGACTGAAAAATTAGAACTAAGCACCAAACTAAGATCAACCACTACAAAATTAAAAAAAGACGCATCATGAATTCCAACTCCATACAAATTACTTCTTAGACACATCGCAATATAGAGTCATGATGATTTTGCTTCAACCTAGTCATATATTTCCCTCTTTGATAGAGATGAACCTAAATCAGAACACTTGATAACGTGGCAATACATAAATATAAAGAACCCAATTAATGATCCAGAAAGAGGTGAAACCTATAGTTACAGAGCTTTCAATTTGTTTGATTATCATAAACAGAAAATATGGTGTGTGAGGCTCCTCACCACTTGTGAACCTTCTAAGTAATGAAAAAGATCCTAACAAAATACAAGTATGGATTGAACATGATAATCGACCAAACTGGAAATTTCCCATCTAGGTTTTTCCCCAACAGCATTGGGAGATCGATAAAAGGATGAGAAGTTGTAGATATCAAGACACTAAACAACGACACATACAACAAGGGCATTGACAAAAAGGTGAAACCAAAGTTTCTAAGGTAGGAAAAAATGAGGAACAACTATGTTACTTTCAGTCCCATTAAGATTGATAAACCCAATCCCATGTTTGGGTTTGATCCAAATTTTACAAGGTTGAGACCTGAAACTGGAGATACCAGTTGAGTTCAAGAATCCCCTCTTAATTAGGATTCAAAATTTAACGTACTAAATCCAATTCCCTTTTGAGTTCAAGAACAAAAGAGATGTTCCCAAGAGATGAATCTGAATAATAAAAATAGCCACTTATAGAAGACAAAAAAAACCATAACTTATTCGTGGCCGCATTGGAATCACGAATTTATAATAGACAAAAATCACAAAAATAGTCACTTACAGAAGGAAAAAATCACAAATTGGAGAAGAGAATCATGAGCTTGAAGAAGTGGAAGAAGTGGAAGGAGGGAGGCTCGAAAAAGTTTCAGATGTAGAAGAAGGAGAAGTTTCAACAGGCTTAACGTTAGAAGGATAAATTTGTCTTGAAGAAGAATAGTAATTTGTGGAATAGATAAAGATAAGTAGGAAGTAGTTTTATCCATTCCTCCAATTTTAAGAATAGATATTCCTGATCATTACCTATTCTGTGTTTGTTTCTAGCCAAACACAGGTTTAATAATATACTAGGAATAGAATTGCTATTCTATTGAACCAAACGTCCGTTATTTGAAAACCAATTATTAGTTAAAATGACATAATAATAAGTTTATCAAATAATATAATAATAAATTTTCAATGTTCCTTTTTTTTTCCTTCTCTTCATCATTAAAGTCACTTAAGTTTATTCTCCTTATTCTTTTCCTCTTTCACTTTTTCTTTCTCAAGTTAATCTTAATGGTTACTTGTCAGTGATTGATTCAATAATTGATAAGATAAGCAATCATGGTTTAGCACATTTATTTCTTGAACTATTATTTTAATTGAATTGAAAACTATCTAGTTGTTCACAAATTGACTTATATAATACCTTCTAAGTTTTGCACTCCTGTTAAACCATAAATCCATGTTTATTGTATAGCTCATTATGTTGCTCTATATTATCTTCTCTTTTCTCTCTTACTCTACATTATGCCTTCAATTATTTTGAATTATTTGATGATTGTTCTCTTACATTGTACATTGATTGAACAAAATTATGTAAATACATTAGAAATTTAATTTTTTGCAATCATGACTTGTTTCAGTTTGAGTGTACGTAGAAATGCGGAAAGAACAAAAAAGATTGTGATTGTTTTGACTATATAGTTGCAGTTGTGTAATTTTGTTAGTTCGCTATTCAGTTTGTAGGCATTGGAGGCTTCTTTATATAGTTATAGGCCAAGGGTTAGAAGTTATTTTCTAAATTTTTGTGCAAATCGGGATTATGTGAGGCAAATTATGCATGACAATGATGAGTTATGTATTTCAATGGTTAGGATGAATAGGCAAGCTTTTTTTAAACTATGTGAAATGTTAGAAAGTATAAGAGGATTAAAGTCAACAAAAAACATGCTTATTGATGAACAAGTAGCAATTTTCTTACATATTATTGCTCATCATGTTAAAAATCAAGTTATTAGGAAAAATTTTAGAAGGTTGGGTGAGACAATTAGTCAGTGTTTTCAAATATCCTAAATGTAGTGATGCATTTGCAAGATCTTTTGTTTAAGAAACCTGAGCCCATACTAACAAACTCTTCAGAGCATTGGTGGATGTGGTTTAAGGTAAATAATCACCCTATTATTTTTAAAAATCTATATAGTGAATGTGATTAAGGTTTCTCATTATTTTTTTATTTCATTTCAATTTTAGAATTGCTTAGTTGATTTAAATGGGACATATATCAGGGTTAATGTGTCAATTATAGATAAGGCTAGATTTCGAACTCGTAAGGACGACATTGCAACAAACGTGTTAGGTGTGTGCAGACCTGACATGCAATTTGTTTATGTTCTTCCTGGTTGGAAAGGGTCAGTAGTTGATGGTCGAGTTCTTCGTGATACAATTACTATGAGACATGGACTAAAAGTGCCTCATGGTAAGCTTTCCCATATAATATAGGAAGGTTGTTTGGAATTTTGTATATGAGAAAATGTGAATTGTATAACTTATGTAGTATTTTTTTATATAGGTTGATATTACCTAGTCGACGCAGGTTATACAAATTGTGAGAGCTTTTGTGCACCTTTTAGGGGTCAAAGGTACCATTTGAATGAATAACGTTAAGGTTGTCAACTAAGAACTTCAGAGAAATTTTTTAATATGAAATATGCGACTGCATGCAATGTAATTGAGAGGTGTTTGGGGTTATTAAAAATTAAGTGGGCAATTTTTAGGAGTCCATCATTTTATCCAAATAAAAACACACAATCGAATTATTTTAGCTTATTGGTTGCTTCATAATTTTATTAGGCAGGAGATGAGTTTTAATCCCATGGAGAGTGATTTAGGAGATTTTTTTTCACACCAATATAGTTGTTGAGGAGGAGTCTATCACTGCTATTGACCCAACTGATGCTTGGACAAAATGGAGAATTGGATTGGCATGCAAAATGTTCAGTGAATGGCGAACATCTAGGCAAAATGAGAATTAACATTATGTAAGTTGTTTATTTTGTTTTCATTGTTAGGAGATTTTATATTATTGTTTATGTAAGTTGGTATACTCTTTGTTATTTATATTATACGATATTATTGTAAACTATATTGTTCTCGTTAGCTGTTAATGCTTAATATTAATTGATATGAAGAATTTTATTAACGTTTTTATTTTTTCTTTATTATGATGATTATTTTTAATTTATCAATATTGCTTTAATTTGATAGAAAAGTATGTCGATGAATTCCCCCTCAACTATTGACACTCAAAGTTCAAAACAAACAAAATGAAAGTGGACTTTATGATGAGGATGTTGTCCTAGTTTCCTCCATAGTTGATTTGCATAATGTGAGAATGTACAATGCTGATACTGGATTTAAAGTTGAATATCTCAATGAATTAAAAAGAAAAGTAGTAGCAAAGCTTTCTAATTCAAACTTAAGAATTAAACCTCACATAGAGTCTAGGATTAAGTCTTTAAAGAAAGAGTTGAGCATTGTTTATGATATGATAAGAAAAGACGCTAGTGGATTTAGATGAGATACAGAAAAGAAGATCATCATTGCTGAAGATCATATATGGGATTCTTGCGTGAGTGTAAGCATTGAACTTTTATCTTGTTTTAGGTATTTTTTTAACTACTTTCTTGTAATTTATATTATCCTTCGTTTAGTTGGATATTATATGGAGTTATAAAGAATTAAATTAAAAATTATATAATACTAAACAATCTAGCTATATAAATCAATATGACGAGCAAATTGTTCTATATAAACATCTTTTTCATCATTATTCTAATTAAAAAAAGATAAACTTGTGTGATTTGCTAGATAGATTAGAAAAATGAGAATATGCAATTATTATCAAATAATTTTAGGTAGATTTAAGTTCATCTTAAAATCCCATGTTAAATACATTATTTTTACGATAAATACTCTATAATGTATAATTAAAAATGAAAACATATCTCAAATACACTATACTTAATCTAATATTTAAATTTAATGAAACAATATTTAAAATAAAAAAATTAAACGATAATAAATTAATTAGCATTACTTTTTAACCTAACCATATACATGTAAATTTTGTTTTAATGTTATAAAAGTTAAAAGAGTATATGATAAGCTAAAGGCCAAACGCCCACCCAAAACCTATAAATAAAATCGAAGGCTTAAGTCGAAGAGAAGCTTTGTAGTCGATTTCAGTCCCATTGAGGAGTAAGAGGAGAAGGAAGAAAATGGCAACTGTAGGTGAAACTCCGTCTGCTAAGAGGTGGCTTCCTCTTGAAGCTAACCCTGACGTCATGAATCAGGTCGGTAACTCATCCATGGTTTTCTTCTTAATCTTTCTGTTTTTTTGCTGAGATTTTATAAATGGAGAGATTTAGGGTTTTCCGCAGATTGGTTATTTGTCTCGCCTTTTGAACTTTTTTTCTTGAATGAGAAATATTTTCTTAGATTTTAGTGAAATATTTGTTAATGGTCCCAACGAGGGTTCCCAAATAACGCACCTTTGGTTGATTGTTATGGTCCTACTTTACTGAAGTTTCTTCTCTAGATTCTCTTATTTTCTCATTCCCTCTGAAATATTATTGCCTACCAGATTCATGGTTTATCCGAGTATGGTTCACATTATGTGATTTTTGGTTTCTTATTTTTTCCTCTTTTAATATCTTCTTGTCTAGTTTCTTTGGGGTTTAGGGCTTCCTAATACTGAGGCCGAGTGCTACGACGTTTATGGATTGGATGAGGAGCTATTGCAACTTGTGCCAAAGCCTGTTCTTGCCGTTCTTTTTCTCTATCCAATTACTGAGAAGGTGAAATTTGTCTATTCTTAAGCTCTTGTACCCTGATTTCTAGATGCTGGTCATTCTTATGCTCCATTCCTTTGCAACTTTGCTTTTATCTTTGTATGTCCCTATATAAAACTCATTCCTCCTCCTTAAACAATGTATTATCTATACTGTAAACTGCCGTAACTTTTTCATAAATTTGA
>JANSVA010000001.1:27771713-27793213 GCA_025504915.1 Erythroxylum reticulatum
CATGTATGGATTGGCATGATGATTTGGATTTGTTGCTTCCGCTGAAAAAATGATTTCTTAAAAGTTTTGAAATCTACCATTTCTCCAAATATAGCATGCTTTCTTTTTCCGATCCAACATACCTATGATTAAAATAGGTCATAAGTAGTATCAAAACATAGTAATTCGTATACAAGATAAATTTGGATAACTTAATTCAAAGGACCACTTATACAATCATCCCAATGAGAATTTACATAGATATACAAATAATGTTTCTAATGGATTTCTCATATTAGGTATACTCAATGAACTTGTTCTCCAAAAAACACCGACACATTTATTTAAGTATCTCCATATTTTAGTCTATGAGATTGACTATTTCCTTCTTTAGGAAAAACATAAACTTTTTACGTTCTATTAATGTCCAATCTTAATAAAACAATGACTATGAACAATTTAGGGATAATAAATAAATACAATATGAATCTCATTATTATAATCTCATTATAATTTCATTTGCAATGTCTAGTTATCTCATAGACTTTATCATATACATCTAAACATGTACAAGATAAAGAATGACTTTAAATTATTTTATCATTAAACTACAACCAAAATAATTGGTTATAGGGCATAAACTAACAGAACAAGTATATCTTAGATAGTTAATTGATAGGTGGCATTTGTACATACTTTTCTTAGGATAATTTGTTAGTTAATTGTGATAAATTGATTTTTCTTAACTTGTTTAGCTTATTTTTTTGTCTTAGTTTCATATAATTGAATGATTATATATGAATGTATGCGAATATGCATGAATGTGTGTGAATTAGTTCTTTAAGATTAAGTTTTACATTAATTTTGCAGGGCATTGTTGCACGTCTTTTTCTTACATTATGTTGGTATGAATTGCATGTGTTTTATGCATGATTAAGTGATTAATTTTTTTTAATCAATAGGTTTTAAGGTGGTTTTAAGGGATGGAAGGATAAAAGAACCAAAGAGAAAGCAAGTCATGTGACCCAAAGGAAAGTTGGAATTTTCCTAGGCTAGTCCATCACCAATTTTAAGCTTTCGCAAGATACAATTATTATTGGATATTTTTAGTTTTTAATCCAAAAGAAATAGTAGAAATTCAGTTTCAAATTGGTGAAATAATTGCCTAATTTGGATATGAAATCAATAAGATATCATGGATTGAAGTCAAGAAAGAAAACAAAGTTTTTTGGAAAATTCCAGCTGGCAACATCCTCCTTCATACTTAAAACGCATTAAATGGGGTATAAAAACTCAATTTTAAACCCTAGAAAAAAGTAGGTCGTGCAAGACATCTAAGAGAGAGAGAAGAACACATTTTTGAGAGAAAAACTAAGAATTAAAGGTGGAATCAAAGGATTTCAAGGAGACAAAAAGCTGCCACCATAGAATTCCAGCTTTGCTCTTCTAACATATAAGCCTTATTTCTTCTCTTTTCTTGTTTATATGTTGTATTTTGTTGATTTAAAAGGATGTATGGATATGTTATGAACATGTTGGATGTGATTTTTATGGATTTATAAGTAGTTATTAGGATTGTTATTGCCTAAACTATGTAGTACCTCACTTTATTCAATGTTATGGATATGTATAATGTTATTTGATGTTTGTGGTATATGGCTGTCCATACTTAGCTCACATAGAGATATGGAGTTAAGAAATATGTTAGTAAGTGCCATAAGAGTGGGATTACACCAAAAATACTCCATATATCAAGTTACCTTGCCATTTGGAAAGAGATCTTGAATGGAAAAGTGGTTGTCCAAAAATCTGTTCATATCATTTTAATGGTTAAGTGAAAAATTGGAAGTGAGAGCTTACATAATTCATTTACTTCATTAAATAGGCCTTATTTGGTTCAAGTAATGAAAGTAAAAGGATTAGGACATTATGAAATTTTAGACTAAACATAATGAACATTGCTAAAGTGAGAGAATATATAGTTAGGTAATGACAATCCTAAGTTGTTAAATTGATACTTTGATTCACCATTTTCTAAATTTGTTTGCTTACTTTTGTGACAACCCTAAAGTGTGTATGTATGAATCTTAATTTTTATATTTTGGATCTTTCAAATCTAATTAATTGATTTTCCTGAACAAAAAAAATTTTAAATCATTTTGGTTACTAACCAATCCCTGTGGGACGATATCTATCGATACTGCAATTTTTGATCTGTATACTTATAGGATAAGAGGTTTTAATTTAAATTTTGGAAAAGTACCTATCATTGATCAGCCTCACTATCAATAGCAAGTTTTATTTTAAGAAATTTAAACTTGATTTTTGAAAAAGAAACATTATTTCCATTCTAAACGCTAACAAATGATAATTGTTTTACTACATCAATTCATTTCCCTATATGCAAGTTCAAATACGAAATAATCTATAAAATCTTGATTACATAATATTAATACTTTTTCATATACATTGATATATTTGGAAAAATATCAAACACAATCTTTGCATTAAAGATATATATGGCTTCTTTTAATATATGCATAATTATAAACAACTATGCATTAAAGAGGCAAGTAGTTTTACAAAGATAAAGAGAATTTCTACACAGTATTTAGAAAGATTAAAGAGACTTTTATATACAATGATTTTCATAAGCATAATGTCACTTGAATAGAAATATCTTTGCCTTATTATTATTAGTGATAAATAGGAATATATAATCAGCATGGGTGTAGTATATATTCATCTTAGTTTAGGAGCTTATCTAATTTAGTCAATTAAACAATACCATGTAAATGCATAAAATTAGCTTCACACCACCAACCATATTACTTAAGAATGCTATATGATGACATACCATAATAACAGAAATTCTAGATGCACTTTATTAGGCACTAGTTCAGAGATTAGTATATTTCCCTTCTTAAGACTTTATTACCTTCCTTGTCACTCATTCTCTATCTAGTTAGGTAACTATAATTCCTTGGGATTATCATTTTTTGCAAAATGAACTTAGTATCTTGTTTGCATAGTTTCTCTCCAACCATAATTTTTTCTTTTAATTTCCCTTTCCCTCCTTCTAATCAACCTTTACTTCTTGTTGTTTGTTTGTTTGTTTGTGACGTTTCTACATCTCTAAGTCACTACAATGATGATTCTAAATCTGCAAGAGAGGATTGGTTGATCTGATAAATAATGAGCTTATCTAAAATAAATTTCATGTATCTACACATCTTAAGTAGTTAGAGAAGTTATATATAAACCTAATCTATAATAGCTAACTAATAAGTTGCTTACAATGTAAATTATCTATTCATGTTGAATACTCTATAAATATAGTTCTATGTAAGCAACAACAATACAACATTCTCTAAATCATTAAGAAATATGTTTAATGATCTAGTTGAAGTGGATCTATCTATCACTATTCTCCACTCAACTACCTTAACTTAGACAAATCATTACCTAATTTATGAAAAAGAGAGTTTTTGTCATCCCTTCTATGTATAACTCTAAGCTCATAATATGTTAATGCTTCTAACTTATTATGTTCATCTATAAAATGAATAGAATCATCATTGGAACTTGAAAGGAAAAGTTGTGGTTTACTAAGAGCAGTGACCTTTTTAACACACTCTTGGTTTGAAGTAATAACTTAATTTCCCTACATTTAAGATTTCCTTTTTATGTGAAAGGGAAACCTTTGAATCACCTTTCACTAGGAAAAATGGGAGATAATGTAAAATGCTTAGCTAGTATTACACCAACTGCCGACATCTCTTTAAAGATTACTAGCCATCAGTCACCAACAAGTAAGAGGGAAACCCATTTCTACACTAGCTTAAAATATTGATAAACAAAATGGATTACATTTTTCAATTAAGTAAAATCAACTTACTCACAACACTAGTGAATATTATCATGTAGCTTTTATCTACCCTTATAAGTCCACAAATTCTAAAGATCATCTCATCTTTAAAAACATCAAGCAAAAGATTTTCTTGTGTACTGGTGACAATTTATTGAATTTTAGGAAAATTGAGAACTTTTATATATGGTAAATTTAAAATGTGATAAACTAACAATAGCAAATATCGGTTGAGTAGAAAAAGAAAATCATCTTTTAAGAGAAAATTATAAAAAGAAGAACTGGTGTGTTTTTTATAATAAAGATGGGCTTTTAGTAACCAAAAATTGTATTTTTTAACAAGGTCATCTCCCAAATGTCCAAAAAAAAGTTTGAAAAATCCTATATCAATAAAAAATGAAATGTAACTGTCAGAATTACTATATATCCGATCTTATGATATTTACTTACTAACCTTAATAATTCATGTTGTAGATAGAAATGAAATGTAAACAAGTGAATTATCTCTTATAGTGTATGAATTATATTGCTTCTTAGATCTCTTGTTTCATAGTGTTTCTCAGTGGTATATATGTGATAATCAAACTTTTTCTCATTTTTATAATCCAAAGACGCTTTATTAGACTCCATATAATACATGCCTGGGTTAGAAAAATCATTAGAAAATTGTTTGATAATTTTTATTATTGTCTATATCAATTTTGTGATTACCTCCTAACTATCAACATTTAATTCTTTAAGGAAATTATTGTGATTGATATTCTCTCCATCCAAGAAACAAGTAATAGAAAGTTCGAGTACTGAAATTTATGCATAGCTTAAGATTTTAGAGGTTGAGTTGACTGAGGAGTTCATGACCATTGACCTTTATCTTGGAAAACTTACAGGCAAACTTGAAATGAGAAATATGCACTAACTAGCATATAAGGCATATTTAATTTGAAATAAAGATAATGAAGCTTATAATGAAATTTCTTATCTAATATAATATTTTCTTTTCACTTTTTCTATTTTCACTTATATCTAATTACTTTTAATGATGGAAGCTTGGAAAAATGTAAACAATTCTAATGATTGTGTTAAAATACATGAAAAAGGATAGTACAAAATAATATTATAGGGATTCAATTAATGTCATTAATGGTTAAATAAGTGAAGAAGGAAAATCATACAACAACTACCTTTTCTAAATTTGGTTAGAAGAATTTTAGATTAGGTCTTTAAAAGAAATTCAATAAAGAATACACAAATATTCATTTAAAGAACAATTACAGTTCATAAATGGCTAGATCAAAGAATTTAAAGAGCTTACTCAAAGGAATAGGAATCAGTTACAACTCTTTCATTGGTGAAGCTAATGATTTAGATGATTATTAGGAAAATCTCTTTAAAGTAAAATATATCTTTGCTTATTAATATATCATATTCTATATTTTTTGTTATCATATTCCTTTTTCATCATTGTATATGTATGAAATGGCTTATAGATTAAAAAAAGATAAAAAGATCTTTTAAACTTGTGTCATATTTTTGGAGATACTAATACAACTAATTTGTATGCACATCCATCAAGTAAATCTTCATCAAATAGTATAGAAGAGGAACATAGAATTGATGTTGATGAACTTTTTTGATTTAATAAAAAAGGAGATCAAGTTACAAGTTCTCCTTCTAAGAAAAAATAAATCTCCTAAGAAAAAGAAGATGAAGAAGACATAATCTAGAAAAGGTCTTAATTAAAATGGACGAACAATCGAAAAGAAATAATGATTTACTTAAGAAAGAGCTAGTCACAATATTATCCATTGTAGAGAATGGATTTAGAGCTTCATTAGTTAATCAAGAGATTAAAATAATTATATAATGTTTAAATTCATTACGTGATTTGGGTGTTGAAGTTATGCAATATAGAAAAGGAAAGAAAGCTTTATATGATTTTCTACTTTATGTGGAGATTTTTATGAATATGTTAGTTGTTTTTCATTATTAGTAGGGCATATTAGATATCTCTTTTATCTCATCTTTTATCTCATAAATAACGAGTTAATACCTAATATTACATATACATGTTTTTCTTCCATAATGTAAACCCACTATTCGTATCTTAGATTCAACGAAATTCTCAAATTCAAAGTTGGATTGTGTTGTGTCTCTTCAATTATACTTTCATGTTATTGCATATTAAAGACTTATTAATGTAAACATTTTTACATTAAGAACTACTTCATGGCTTAAACATTTGATATGTGTGTTTTGTTTGAATATTTGATATAAACTTTTTAATTGAATGTTTGATATATAATCTTCTGAAATTTATGTTAGATGTCATAGTATTTCATAATTATTTTAGCATTTATATTTAAAATTTTCAATTATTTAATATTGGCATTGTAGATATATAGTCTCCTTATCGTATTTTAACTCGTATTCAAATGATGAAAAGATAAAGGTAGTTATTATTTT
Source organism: Erythroxylum reticulatum (assembly GCA_025504915.1). Classification (NCBI taxonomy): domain Eukaryota; kingdom Viridiplantae; phylum Streptophyta; class Magnoliopsida; order Malpighiales; family Erythroxylaceae; genus Erythroxylum; species Erythroxylum reticulatum. The sequence continues at coordinate 27,778,024 of JANSVA010000001.1, forward strand.
TGTAGCTAAGGAAGAAAATGAATATTTTGATTTACACAAATAATTATGTAGAACTTTTGCTACACTGAGACATGCTTAGATATTGGAAATCGGAATCGTATAAAGATTTATGAGAACTTAAGAATGAACAAGACAATCTTCTTAAGCTTATGTGATTAGTTAAAGAGTTTAGGAGATTTAAAGCTAACAAGTCACTTAATTATGGAGGATCAAGTAGTAATTTTTTGGATGACTATAAGGCATAGTGAGACAATTAGAGTCAATTAAGAGCACTTTCAACATTCCACCTAGACAATTTTGAAGTACTTTCACAAAATCTTATATGTAGTTAATCATCTTGCAAAAAGATTCATGCTCCACCTTCCTTTACCAATATACCTCTTGAGATTCAACATAATTATCTTCATAATGTTATTATATTTAATTATTTTAATAATCTAATTTTTTTTTAAGGATTGTATAAGAGCAATAGATGGTGCACATATTGATAAACATATTCCAACCAATGAATAAATGCCATATAGGTGTAAAATAAGCAATCTAACCTAAAATATTTTGTGTTGTTGCTTATTTGAATGCATTTCACATATGTAATGACTAGATAGGAAGGTATTGTAAGTAACTCCCAAGTTCTTTTAGAAATAGTAACAATTCCTGCAAACCAATTTCTTATTCCTGCATAAGGTACTACGTTAATTTTTAAATAAATATAAAAATTAAATTGACTTTTTAATAGCTTTTTGCTAATATTATGTTCTTCATATGTTTAGGTACACATATTAATGCACATATTCTAACCACTACATAAATGTCATATAAGGGTAAAAGAATTTTATTTAACCTAAAATATTATGTGTTAATGTTGATTTGATATGTAGTTCACATATATAATGACTGGATAGGAAGGTACTGTAAATAACTCTTGAGTTCTTTTAGAAATAGTAATAAGTCTAGCAAACCAATTTCCTATGCCTGCATAAGGTATTACATTAGTTTTAAATAAATATAGCAATTACAATTAATTTATAATAGCTTTTTGTTAATAATATGTCCTTCATTTGATACGCATTTCATATTTGTAATAACCGAATATGAAGATACAGCAAATGGCTCCTAAGGTTTTTTAGAAACAGTAACAAATCCAACAAATCAATTTTATATATATACAAAAGGTATTACATTTGTTTTAAATAAATAAAGCAATTACAATTAATTTTCAATAGATTTTTCTAAATATTGTGTCATTTATTTGACATATATTTCACATATATAATGACTGGGCAGGAAGGTACTAGAAATGACTTATAAGTTCTTTTAGAAAGAGTAACAAATCTAGCAAACCAATTTGCCTATATAAGGTATTACATTAGTTTCAAATAAATAAGCAATTACAATTAATTTTTATTTGTTAGTATTTTGTCCTTTATATGTTTAATTGACTCGGGATATACTAATATGCTAATATTTCTTTCACTATATCAAATTGAGAGATATCATTTACAAGATTATGTAAGAAAAGGAAGACTTCAATGTCTACAGAAATTGTTTAGCTACATGTATTCTTCATTTAGAAATGTTATTGAAAGATGCTCTAGCATTCTGAAAACAAGATTCTCTATATTTTTGAACATGTTAAGTTATGATATAAAAAATAAGAATATATCTTTATTATTTGTTGTGTTATACATAATTTTATTAGAATGCATAGACAAAGTGATTAATCAATTGATAATTGTGGTTAAAAAAAAAAAGGCAACTTGTAGAAAGTATAAATGAAAATGCAAATTCTCAAATAGAATATAATATTGCTCCAACACAATTTTGAAATATACCTCAAAAGTAGGATAAAGTTGTTAGACAAATGTGAAATGATTATATTAGTAAAAATTCTAATTAATTTATGTTACTTTTTGTAATTGATACTGATATTATATTTCAAAATATTGTAGCACATGAATATCTTTTATTATTTAATTAGAATGAGTTAATGAAATTTTTATATTTATAGATTCTTAATATATTAAACTAATATATAAATGTATTTGATTATATTAAATAATCTTACCATTTTATTTTAAATGATAATGAGAATTAATTAATTTAAGAATAAAATTGATATATTAAAAATTAATTATATTAAATTTTAATTTTAAAATCTAATAGTATAATAAAAATCAAATTAAAAGCAGGATGATAAAATCAAATAAATTTTTGGATGATACAATCAAATAAATTTTTGTTTTCAGTTTTTATTCCAATTCCAATTATATGTTCTTATTGTTAATTTTTAATTACAAATTTCATTCAAAAGGTTTTTATTTCTTATAAAAAAAGTCAAAAACAAAAACAAAAACAAAATGTTTCAACGGAAAAATTAAAATATAAGCAAACGATACTGATTTTTCATTGACCCGCTTCTTTACAAGCCCAAATCATATACTAATTAGTCCTTTTTGTGTTTATTATCCTGGAGAAACGTCATTAGACTTTGGATTGCCGGAATAATTAGTATATTATGATCATATAGTGCATAAACAAGTCGAGATAACCTGTTTTCCAAGGCTTGTCAATGGATTTGGATAAACTTGATACGTGGGTACCTAATTTGGAGCTCAGATACATAAAGTGAAAATCCCTATCTTACAACATTCCAATTGTAGTGTTGGGAGTCTTTCTCGTTGTTTGTGGTTAAAGATCACATTAAAGTCTTGATTTTTCTGTTTTCCTTGAGAGAGAAGTTGGCAATATTCGACAAGGGGTTGGTAAATCCTCCTCAGGAAAAGAATGGCCGAGCTTCTCTAAGTATATCCAGAAAGCCAAAACACCCTGACGAAATTTTGAAGGCATTCGTGTCTTCTAATCCTGCAAATGCTTTCTCAGTTAGATTTGGACATGGTGCGTTTCTTGCTTATAATCCACCAAAGAACGATACATCAAAAGTACGGCTTTCTAGTATTGCCATTCGAATTTTGACTTGTGCAAACACAACTATCTTTAACAGGCATAATGAGAAATGTGAAACCCGGAAAATAAATGAGAGACTTGGTTCCTATTAATAGTTAAAATCCTAGATCTCTCATTTATTGTTTCAGTTATTCTTTCTGGAGCTGTCTATCTAACAAGTGAAATTGAAGGTTGTTTTGTAGGTATCTGGGATGTTTGAACAACCAATGTAGTCTCATCAAACAGTATGGTCTAAAAAGGCGCCATTAAGGCCATGTTTTTTTATTGAAGCACACAGAATCCTCCGTAAACCTGCTCACAGGTCCTCAAGGATCTGGATGTTGACTTCCAAAACTAGATGTGTCTTTTACGGCTCTGATAAGCCTCTCTATACTCCTTGTTATGTCTTCAGCTATTTGGTTTAGTCACGTTTGATGAAACATTTACTCTTTTTGATATATGTTTTTAGGGCGCAGGGTAATGTCAGACGATGTGGAGATGATAAATCATTTCCATCAGGATGTTATGTTCCACAATGAAGAAGGATTGAAGAGCTATGAACTGAGCATCCAAGAAGCGAAGTCAAAGCAATGCCAAGGATCAACAGTGAAGGAGTCGTGCGACGCTATTTCAAGCTTGATGTTCATTCCAGGTTAAGCATTGGAAGTTGGAAGTGAATCTAAGTGGGCTCTGGGCAGCTAGCTTACGAGGACCAGCACTTGTGATTTCCTTTTTAAATTATCTTTTAAGTACATTTTTCTCATCACGAAGAGACAAGTCATAGTCATTAGATCTCAGATCCCAGTAAGCTATTTGGATTTGTTTAGACTCATTCCTCCTAAGAAGCTGCAGTGCAGTCCGAATAACTTTTGACAGCCGCTTGCTCAATGACATAACCTCACTACAGTGCCCAGTACTGAAAGATAATAACGGGTCATTAATAACCGCGTACTGGTAACTGAGGAAGATAACTGATTAACAACCAAAATTAATTTGTTTCATTTGAATTGTAAAGGCTACTTTCACTTGTACAGTTTAAAAATGTTTCATGAATCAAAGCTAGATTCAGATTTTTATCTCTGATGTACGGAGCCGATAAGATCATCCAACGCCAACCACCGCTGATGTCAAGGACGTGAGGCTCATTCTAATTTGTTTCTCTTCTCACATGTTTAGTTCTTGACACAGTTCATGAATTTGAATGGCAATGCTTTCTCCATTTGGACCATATAACTCAAAGTAGAAAAGCAAGTTGTGTGAATCTCCAAAGGTAATCCCAAACAAAATCTGCCAATTGATCAATCCACATCCACAAAAATCTGCAAGTTGGACAAGTTAAAGAAGGAAGAACTGAATACAATTATCAACTTCAATCCACCATACTATGTACTCTGATTATGCACAATTCTAGAGGCATTTCTAGGATACTCAACAATCTGAAAACTAAAGGACCAATCCAATTAAACTTCCTAAATTTGGCGAAGTCCATTTTCTATAAAGGGTCCCCGTGAACTCACAGCAGTAGGCAAAAGGAATTCCAGGAATTTGCATGCAACAATTAAAATTTTATGGTGGCAAGAACGCTGCAAACTAGAGTAGGTAACCAACCTCTAAATCAGGAATTGGATCATAAGCTTTGTTCTCTGGCTTATTGAACAAAGTAATGCCTGTTATTCTCTGAACTCCAAGTTTTGTAGCAATCAGGTTCTGTAAAGTACAGTTGTAGCAACGAGAGTCAAATATACCGTCATCGATTTTAAACATTGAAGTTAGCACTTATTAAATTACTGCTGAAGATATTGTCTATAAAGCCATGATGGATCAAGAAGTTACAGTAGATCAGACCATAGGTAAACTTCACGCTTTCATGCATGTATAAATGATTCACAAGAGCATGACGAATAAAAAATGAATCACTACTGGCGTGACCTGCTTATTGAACTGTTATAGAAAGCACAGGTAAAAATTTTCTTCATACCAGGGGGAAATTTGTGGTTCCAAATGCGTCCAACAGGGGCAATTCCTGAAAATGTGCATCATATGCAAAGATTAGTACAAAAAGTTTTTGAATTATGTGAAATGCCAATCAAAAACCTGCATATGTTTTGTATTTTCTCAACCCAAAAAATGAAAAATACAATAATAGCAGACAACAAACTTGAGATCACAGGTTAAACCATTTTTGAACTTTTGATGGGATATCCCTATAGAAGTGTAACAACTAGCCTCTTTTGCAGATTTGAGCTTAAGATTCAGCAACAAGCATAACTTAGACCAAAAGAACATCTTTGAAAATATAGGTGAAGTTTGAAATCTAGACAGATGTAAGGAGACGCATCAAAGCCCAAAGTAGACAATTACCATTGTCTGAAGACCATTAATCATTACAGCCTTCTCATCAAGGGAATCATTTTCAGCTAGCCAAACCTCAAAGGGGCCGAGTTTTCTATCACTCAGATTTGTAACATTCAACTGCACCTGCAACAATTGACTGATTTCACTTACTAGATAATCAAAAAAATACCCTGTCTTAATGCACTTAATCATTCAAGAACGGCAGGTAGTAAAAATGATAAAATGTTTAATTGAAAGTTGAAATAAAAGGAAAATGGAAGCACTAGTCCTTGATTACCGAAAATGGTCTATCCATGTGGATGGTAGGGGGAACCTCAACAACATGCAACTCAAGCTCTTTTCGTTTAACAGGCTGCAGAAGGAAATTCCCAAATTCTGATTAGAATAAATGATATATAAACTTAGGTATTTTATACATGAACAGGAACAAGAAATATATATACAAGCACCATACATAGAGAACCTAGCCAAAAACACAATAGCAGTATGCTTAAATAAACACCAGTTAATAATATAATTCCAACCAAAAGATACAAAGTAACATCATTTTGTGATGAACCAGGAAAATCCAACACATGCTGTTATACTTTTCGCAAATTACTACATCAACAAAGCAAAGTAAAATTTGCATGAGAATGTTCCTGACTGTATATATAACCATGATAAAGAAAGATCAGATTAGGGAACATTAACACAGGTAACAAACAAAATTGTTGTAGATTTTTCCCTTTCCAAGTAAGTAGCTATAAATGGGAGTGCAGATCGTACACTCCTTAGATAAAAAGTAATCCACTTACAGTGCCAAGGATTTGTTGTGTTTGAAGACGCCCAGGTTCACCTAAATTTGTACGCCACGTTATTTGAAGCTTACCAAGAACATTACTTTGCACAGAACAATTTGGGGATAACTGCATCTGATAAAGATAGTTGTGTATCCCTCCTCCAGATCTAATGAGGACAGGTTGCTTAAATACCTTCCTATATACATGAGACATAAAGTCGGAAGTTAAGTTGTTAAAAAGACCATCTCAATAAGGCAATATGAACGTTACAAGAATGAGCAGACATAAACTCAATGCATGAAAGCACACCTTGATAATGAATCAGTCCTTGATTCATCTTCATCAGCTTTTAACAATTTCACAGCCCAATGCTGAGCTGGCTCAAACTCAACTTGATCCATGTAAAGATTTGTTTTTGTATGATTTTCAATGCATGCCTCTAAATAAGTGATGTCCTGAGATGGAAGAGACAGAAATTACAGGAAGGGCCAATTAACACTGGCGGATATCCAGACTTGTTTGAAACTTGGTTATTTATCGAATATGCAAACAGAAGTGTTCATAGAAGCCTACAGATATTCTTTAATCATTTTTCAATATGGAGCAAATAGGTAACAAATATGAACTCATGTCCAACAGCCTGTTCTGTAAAACTCCATAACAAACCAGTAACTCTACTTCAGGGTCAGATTTGGAATAAGCACAAATGTGGTCTTCACTGGATTCAGTTTAGAAAGTACCATACATGATCAGCAACTTAGAAATAAAATGACGCATTACAAATCAGCCCCAATGAGAGATAAAACACAAATCATCCATATAACAACTGTAACCCTTATATCAGTAATATTAGTCACGAGATTGTTGGTAATAGTCTAATATATAGCTGGCACACATAGCTCCTAATTAGTGTACACCACTCCAACAAAAAATGAAACAAAAACCATTCACATACCAATCACAACTCTTGTTTAAGAACTATTCTTCCCAGATCAGTGTCTTGCTGGCATTGATGCCACAATACACCATATAAATATTGACCAGTTAAAGGATAATAAACTTACAGTAGCAGATAGGATCAAGTTGAACATACCTTGACAACCCGCACCTGCAGAAAAATCATAAAAATCGCATGAATTTTTCATTCACCAAGAAAAAGGATTGCATAAATAATGATTTTAAAAAATTAGTTAAAGGTGTATGAAGACATTCTGATCAGAAGATGCAATCAATTTCTAATGGTGTCATTTGGGAAAAGTTCCATGCATTTACAATTACTATACCTTTGTTCGCACTGAAAGTGGATTGGCAACAATGAACTTGAAGAACTGTGGAAGATATTTACGTTCGCCATCACCATCATTGTACAATGCAGTGCAAACCAATCTTAGAGTTGCAAAGCCGTATAAAAGAATGAAATTAGGTGACACTAACATCGCTACAAACCTAAACAGAAAACTTGTGTTGTAATTACATTAGTCATTTCACAGAACTTACGTATGTGCCCCAAGTTCCTTGACATCATGTTCCACAATGAAATCATAGCGGCCCCCTGCACGAATAGTTTCTACAGGTGTTTTTGATGTGTCCAGGAGAAGGATCCTTTGTCTCTCTGTTTGGATTTCTGCCTACACTTCAATGCATACTTTTCAAAGTCATGAACGTTCAATAACTTCTAGACCTTTAAAATCTTCATGGATACATCTCAAATAATGAAAATTTTTCTTCACCCGTGGCTCAAAACATATTTTTCAACAAGCACTTTAATACAGCTAGGCAGGCCTTCCATAAACCAACGGGGAAAAAGAGGAACATTAGGCATTTGATATATGAACTACAAAACCATGCGATTAATTTTTTGCTTCTCATATAAACAATAACATCATATGCACTTAAATAGAATACAACTACAATCATCACATAACCAACCAGTATCATTGACATAATAAGCAAAATGAGGTAAAAAAAAAAAAGTATAACTTGAGAAGAAAGTAGAGGAAGAAGGAAGGAAGGAAGGATCACACCTTGATAATGACCTCCCTAACTTCAAAACTAGAACTGTTGTTGATACTAATATAACTACAAAACGTCTCTCCCAAATATATAGCCCTACAACAAGAAGAAGAACACCGCGAAAAGAAAATATTAAAAGCTGGGGGAAAAATGAAATCGAGATAGGGAGAAGAGGGGGAGAGATAACCCAAAGGCTTGAGGGAGAACGAGGAGGCCAGAGAGAGCGAAGGAATCGGAGGGATGATCGATAAGATATCGGGAGCGGTAACTGAGATCGGAGGACGAGGAGGAGGGGTTGATGAAGTGGGAATGAATGAGAGGGGGAAGGTGGGAGGCGGCAATGGGATCGTCGAATATATCTTCGCCGACAATTAGATCGGCGGGGTCGACACGGAGAGAAGTGTCAACGTGGAGCGTAGGCCTGCATAGCCTCATGACTCGAAAGGCCAGCGAGTGCGTTCCCGATGATGTACTCATACTCTCTCTCTCTCGCTTCTCTGTCCCTCCTCGAGGCAATTATGCAAACCAAATTTTGCAGACGCAATCAAGCTGGCAGGACTCGGGAACAGCTAGTACTAGTACACTATTAATATTGCTCTCTTACGCTGCCGTTCGGATGAGTTAATAGCTTTTAAGTAGTTCTCCCTATAATAACAATTTCTAATCCTTAAAAATCATGCAATTGCAATTTGTAAAGTCCTCAATTTTATCGTTTGACCAGACCAGACCAGATGTTGCTTTGGCGAATACAAGTTAAAAGAGAAATGGAAGCATACCTGTTTCATTAAAAATAAAAGGATAAGCATAACAATATATGGGTAAGGAAGGAGCACATATCCAGGAAGTAACTTCAATTTAAAACAATGCCACTCACACTACTTGACACTGCATTTTGCTCACACAAAATGGAGACCGATTCAATTTAAAACATTGCCACTCACACTACACTACTTGACACTGCATTTTGCTCAAACAAAAAATGGAGACCGATTCAATTTAAAACATTGCTACTCACACTACACTACACTACCCTGCATTTTGCTCAAACACAATATGGAGACCGATATCTTCCAGCATAATTGATACGAAAAATATAAACAATTCAATGCTAATAAGACGATTAAGGAAACCGGCCCAGACTCTATAACAACTAATTCAGAGAGGAAAATCAAGCAAAACCAGATTAATATTCTGTCCATACATTATAACAACAAAAAAAAAAAGATAACAGATCCTACATATCTGGTCTTGTTTTATAGAAGACAAATGGAGAAACAATCAGTAGTAGAGAACACAAATCTCAATATATCATGCAACAAACTAAATTTGGATGACTGCAGTCGAATCAACAATACGTGACAATTAAGTAGATGGTGTTGATTCTGGTTCTGCTTCAGATTGTTTGGCGTCAACCTCTTCTTTGGGTGGCTCTGAGGAACCATTAGAAGCAGCATCTTTGACATGCTCTCCTTTTGTTGATGCAGCATCTTTGACAGGCTCTCCTTTTGTTGATGCAGCATCTTTGCCAGCCTTGGCGTTCTTTGCATCCTTGGCAGGTGGAGGAGGTACCATGTGAGGAGGAGGCGTGTGCTTTAGCTTCACAAGTATATGGCGCAACCGGGAAAGATCGGTAGGCTTTCCAGGCTTTGGCCCTTGTATGACTGTAATAGATGGCTTCTTTTCTTGATCCTTCTTTCCTCTTTTCTTCTCAATATTGGGAACTTCGTTAGGGATAAGCTCTGTTATTGCTCTCCAATACTGTTTATCAGCCTCTTTGTGGAATTTCTCTTGGTTGGCTAAGAATAACTGTTCCATACACAAACTCAATATCCTAGATGTAGAGTAAAACAGGGCAGGCAAAAGCCCAGAGAAAGATATTTACTTTGATATTACCTTCTCCTTTTCTCTGTTATTAGTTTTGTTGTTCTCAACATTGACCTTTCTCTTCTCATAGAATGCTTGTATATACTCCTCAGCTTCTTCAATGATCTTCTTCCTGATCTCCTTCTCTCTCTTCTCCTTCTCTTCAAGTTGTAGAGCATTCTGACTGCAGTAAAATCCAATACAATTACCAATTCTGACTGGTAGACAATGCATGATAAAAGATGAAGATTTGCGTAAACCATATCCATCAGAACACAGAAATTTTGTCCTCTTGGAGTAACAAAGGAAAGAGACCCCTTGAGCAGGGGAAAAAGAGAAACTAAAGAAATTTCAGAAATAGTCGACTTGTCAAAGTAAACGTAACAAGCCTATCAATTTCTCATAATTGCTAGAAAGGAATTCTATAGAAATTGCCATGGGGCTTCTATAAACAGGCTAGACATTATAGGAATCTCATTTACCTTGAATGGAGTAACTATAAATCAAAATTTGATTCTCAGAGTTCGAATCAGTTTTATATCACCAAAAATAAGGTGTCTTCCCATGTTTAATGTCACTTGACGATAATCAAAATATATCACATACCATTCAGGAACACAGTTTGTAACCAAAAAATCATTCCAAGAAACTAAAATGCATATGGATCTTAATGTCTTAAATAATCTTGGAGCGAATTCCTAAACAAGGGGCCTTATCACTCATATATTCACATACCCTATTATTACTAAAATTTATAACCAACTAAAATAACATTGTAACCATCTTGACTAGGATAAAAACACTTGACCATACGGAAGAGAAATGCCACCACGTCTGGTATCCTAGTGACAACTCATATCACATAAAAACAGGTATGGCATGAAACTCGTCTACTCACTCAAAATCCATGAATCCAACTTTCCGAACACAGTAAAAAAAGTGAAACTTGTTAATTTTAATACGATGGTCAGCAGAAGTGCAGATCACAAACTTTCCATATAATTCTACCATGAATTATGGGCATGCAAGACTACAAAAATTTAAACGCCTGCACATCTTCAGATGTTAACACGTCCAGAGTGAAGGAGACAGATCAAACAACTTCACTACCAAGAATTTCTTTAGAGATAGACACTTGAACATAAATTATTAAATATCCTAAATTCCAGTACTAACGATTAAAACCACATAGATCTAATCTTGTATAGTCCAACACAAAGTTATTAAAAAAAAGTTAGACAAAAATCTCACTGCCTCCACTCTCTAAGAGCGAAGCCTTCCTCTGGCGTCATCTCCGTTGGAGGAGGAAGCACGGGACCGTCGGAAGAGAAGAGGCCATCGTCAGCTCCAGAATAGCCATTGCCGTGGCCATTATCGACGCCGTAGGGGCTCTCGGAGAAGTTAGGGTTGGGATCTACATCCGCAGCTGAAGATCCAAAGCCGAATACATCAGGAGAGGAGGCGGCGACGTGATCGACGGAGACTTCGGCGCCGGTATTGAAGTCGGAGTAGGAGCCGAAGTTGGAGTAGCTATCGTCGACCTCCTCGAAAGATCTATGATTGGGCTCGTGGATCTCCTCGAACGAATCAAATGAAGCCATTTTACTTTCTCCGTTATTACTGATCTTTCTTTGTAGAAATGTGGTTGTGTCTACGGGGATGGTTCTTGATGCATAAGAAGAAAAGAGCTGCTTATGCTTGACTTTTTATATAGTTACCGGTCACCGAGACCAGAAAAAGAAAAAACAAAGAATTTACTTTTACTTTAAAAATCAAGATATTTACGGCATCACGAAATGAATAAAAAATAAAATAGTTATTATTTAAAATATAAAGAATAGAATAAAATGAGTATTAATTTGTTTAGTTTAAAAAATGGAATAGATAAAAAATTTATATTCTAATGTTTGGTTTGAAAATATAATCTTAAAATAAGAAAGGAATAAGTAACAAAAAGATCAAAATGTTATTATTATTATTATTATTATTATTATTATTATTATTATTATTATTTCTAAACTCACCAATCTAATTTATTATTATAAAAGAGATAAAATCATATTTACAAATAAAGTTCATCTTAATGTAATTAAATGTAAAGAATTGGTGCTTTTTTAAGAATTTGAAAATTACATTGATGTATTAAAAAAAGGTTCAAACAAAATATTGCCTAGCATACATACAATGTAATGAACAAATTGGCTAAGAAAGGGCAAAGAAGACAATCATAGTAGCAGAGCGTACGAGAAATTATACCAAAGATTAGATAATAAAGATAGAGAAAATGACATTTTTAAGTTTGTGAGAGTTAGGTAGAGAAAAACAAGAGACTTAGATCAAGTTTGTTATATAAGAGATGAAGCAGGATTGGTGCTTGTGACTAAAAATGATATTAAGAGAAGATGATAGAAGTACTTCTATACCCTTTTTTAATTAAAGCATGGAGAACAATATATCATTAGGTGATCTTACTCCTGAAGGGCGGTAGGGCCTAATGAGATACTCATTGAGGTACGGAAGAGCCTAGGTGAAGAGGGTTTTACTAGGCTAGTCAAGCTTTGTAATGTGATCCTTAAGACCACCAAAACATCAGAAGAATGGAGACTGAATATGTTAATTCATCTATACAAGAACAAATGAGACATCAAAATTGTAACAACTATAGAGAAATCAAATGACTTAGTTACACCATAAATTTGTAGGAGAAAGTAATTGAGAAGAGAGTGAGAAAAGAGGCTCCAATCTAAGAGAACCAATTTGACTTAATACCAGGAAGGTCCAAGATAAAAGAGTTACATCTCTTAAGAAGATTAATAGAGTATTACAGGGAAATATAGAGCAATCTACAGTTGGTTTTTATTAATTTAAAGAAGGTATATAGGAAAACCTTATGGAAGTGTTTAGAGGCTAAAGGTGTTCCTTTGTCTTATATACAAGTTAATAGGGATATGTATAAAGGAGTAAAGATTAGAGTAAGGGCAATAGGAGAAGATACATAAAATTTTTATATTGATATTAGGCTAAACTAAAACTCCTCATTGAGCTCTTAAATCTTATAGAAGTGTTTAGAGGCTAAAGGTGTTCCTTTGTCTTATATACAGGTTAATAGGAAAATGTATAAAGGGGTAAAGACTAAAGTAAGGACGATAGGAAAAGATACAAAAAAATTTTGTATTGATATTAGGCTACACTAAAGCTCCTCATTAAGCTCTTTTCTGTTTGCAATAATGATTGATGAACTCATAAGAAAATTCAAGGGGATGTTCCTTAATGTATGTTATTTGTTGGCGATATTACCTTAGTAGATGAGAAAAAAGAGGATGTCAATATTAAGCTAGAACATTGGAGGATAAGTTAGAGTCAAGGGATTTTTAATTGAGCAGTATTAAGAGTGAGTACTTAAAGTGTATCTTTTTAGGTCATAGGGTGGACCTCAATGTGGATGTAAAGATCCATTCAGAAATTATTCCATGGAAAGAGTGATTTAAGTACCTAATGTCTATCATTCAAAGTAATTGAGATATCGATGTGATATAGTCTACTGTATGAGATCAAGGTGACTTAAATAGAGAAATGCATTAGAATTTTTATATAACAAGAAGATACTACTCAAGCTCAAAAGTAAATTATATTGTTTAACGATTAGGTTGACTATGTTATATGGAGCAGAATGTTGGCCTATCAAACAAATGTATAGTTGTAAGCTAATGGTGGTGGAGATAAAGATGTTCCATTGGATGTATAACCTTACTATAGAAGATAAAGTCAAGAATGTATTAGTAAGAGACCAATTAAATGTGGCCAGTATTAATGATAAATTAAGAGATACGAGACTTAGGTAGTTGGGACACATTAAAAGGAGACATACTAATGTTCTAATGAGAAGATGTGGGAAATAATACTTAGAGACTATAAAAGGAAAAAAATGGCAGCCTAAAAAGAGTTTTAATTACTGTCCAAACGTTTGGTTCTTCCCATTTATTATTATCAATCAATTGTTAATTTTTTTAAAAAAAAGATATGACTTTGCTTAAACTTATGTACCGAGAACATGGGCTGCAATATAAAACTCTGACGTATTAGGAAACAAATAAAGAATCTCATGTAGAGAGATCTTTATTGTTCTCTTAAGTCCTCTAAACTTTTTTCCTTCGAATCATTAGTTTTATAAATAGCCTTAATATTTTGATTAAGTAATACATCTCTCCTAATTATTTAATCTAAGCAGTTTCTTACTTAGTCTATTTACTTTATTGTAATGGTTGGTATGATTTATTATTGTACTTGTCTCTTTTTTCTTATTTTTGTATTTATTTACTTATTTTATATTATATTGTTAATCTTTATCATATTTTATATCTATTGTATTATATGTTTAATTACATATTTATTTATATTTTGTATTATTATTACTTTGTACTATATGTGGGCATATCGAAAATAACCTCTCTATCATATAAGAACAAGGCTATATAGTATTAAATTTTTTTAAACTCTATATTTTAGCGAGATTCTCACTTATACATATTATTGTTATTATTGTTATTTTTATTGATTATACATATTACATTCTTTTTGACCCATCTTAATTAATTTACTAATTTTTTTGTCCTTGAACTACCAATTTGCTGCCTAAAAAATCTAAGGACAAGTGTCCGTTATATAACCTTGCGTTTGGTTAGCATCCTCGTGGGTGAGGACGGCGGACAGAGATACAAAAGTTCTGTCCTTCGTGCTGTTTGCTTATTGTTTTCAGTCATTTTTGTTTCGTCCTTAGAGGACAAGGACAAAAATTTTTGTTCCTTTCAAAACTAAGGTACAAGAATTCTTGTCCTATGGACAAAAACTGAAAATGTCAAAAATAACCTTCTGAATTACATACAAAACTTAACACATCCTTTGCAACAATAACAATAATAATAAAATAATAATAATAATAATAATAATCATTATCATCATCATAATCACAATAATAATAGTAATAATAATAAATTAATAATATAATATAATAATAATAATAATAATAACAATAATACTAATAATAAGATAATTAATTTCTTATAATAAAATTAACAATAATAATAATAGTAATAATAATAATAAATAATAAATTAATAATAATCATAATAAAATAATAAAAATAAAAGTAATAATAATAATAATAATAAATAATAATAATAAAAATAAAAGTTAATAATAATCATAATAATCATAATAACAGCAGCAGCAGCAGC
>JANSVA010000001.1:27819698-27829716 GCA_025504915.1 Erythroxylum reticulatum
TATATATTAGTATTCTACTATTTTATTCCACAAACACATACTATTGTGTGATTCTATCTCTACTTGGTAGGAATAAGATTGCATACTATGAATCCTGTCCAGACTCAGTACTCTCAATGAGTGTTATTGTTGTATATTTATTTATTTACAATTCTTAAATCAGAATTTATCTTCAATTTAAAAACTTTAATATTACATTTATTTTAAATAAAATGATTGATAAAAATTAATAAAACATATTTAAGGGAGTTATGTGATTATTGAACAACATTATAAAATTAAGTAGTAATTTTTAAAATATAATAACTTGAAATAAAAATATTAGAATACAAAAAAATTGTATTTTATTTAAATTGATAAGGCATATCCCTACCTTATTTGTAAATTCAATTGTGTGTATATATATATATATATATATTGACTTCCATATGTAGTCCAATGTTAAACCTAGCTCATTGTTTAGTATTTTAAAAAATAGATAGACGTATGCTAAATAAAATGAAAATTATCTGAAAGGATAATAAGTATTAGTCAAATTCCATAATTGTAATAATACATTCTTTGCACATTTATTTTGAAGACATATATAATAACTTCACTATAACAAATTCTTTTCCTCTCACATAACGTGAAATTTAAAAATATAAAATGGGTTGGCTTTAATGTATAATATTTAACAATCTTACTATATTATATTTTATTAATAAATAATTTTGAAGTATATCTAATGATGCAATCTATAAGCACAAATTTCCTTTCTAATTTTCAAAGCTTGCAAGGAAAAATTAAAAATAGAGATAATATCAAATAAATATTTTGACTAAAAACTAAAATTAAAAATAAAATAGTTAATTAAAAAAATTCAAACTTTACTCAATTTTGTAACTGTAGTCTAAACTTAAAAAAGTAGCGATTAAATACTTAAATTTTCAATTTTATTCAACTTTAGTTCAATATTAATATCTTTGTTACTATTTTTGACATAGCTTGTCACATAAGATATAAACCCTAAACACTATTTTGGATTATACACGTTAGAATTAATTGAGTTTAATTAAACTAGACTATTTTGGAATGGAAATTCCTAAATCAAACTTGCCGGCTAAATCGCTAAAATTAAAAACCCTAAATGAGTTCGTTCTTGCATAGAAAGAAAGAGAGCTAAAGTGACAAATTGAAATTTCATTCAGATTGTTAAAAACTAGGTCGTTGTCGTCTTGGAATATTAGCATGACAGAGTGTTGTTATCTTGCACCGGAATGGCCAAGTTTGATTTAAGGATTTCTATATCAAAACAATGTAGTTTACTTAAACTTAATTAAGTATAACATGTAAAAGTGTTTATAATTTTTGTCTTATATGACAAATTATATCAGTAATTTTAACGAAAATACTAATATTAGGTTAGAATTAAAAAAAATATTTAATTATTTAATTGTCACCTTTTTAAGTTAAGAATATAATTATAGAGTAAAGTTTGAAATTTTTTTAATTAACTCAAAATAAAAATAGGTAACATAAAAACTTTTGGAAAATGTCTTCAAATATTCATGGAATATTTTAAATAAAGAGTTCAATAGTTAGTACTGTAATTACTGTTTTTTGGATTATTTAATTAATCTGATGACTTAATTTTCAGATGATACAAAAGAGAATGTAATAAAATGAAACAGTAAATTGCAAAATCGGGCATTTTTGTAATATTGATAACTAATATTGAAGTCTTTAATTAAAGTATTAGTTAATAAATTACAAACCGTTCTCTTTCTTCCCTCCCTCACCAAAACAGCCAAAAAGCTGTTTCTTTAACTCAAATCTTTTCAATTTCAATAACTCCCAAAAAAGGGGAAATCTTTCTCAATTCTTAATCTTCCTGGGGTTCCCTTCTTGGATCCCTTCTGGATTTTCTCGTTCTTGGATCATTGGTAAAGTCAAATTCCCTGCTTTTCTCGGGTAGTTACTCTAGTTTTTTTGTTCAATTTTGGGAATTTTCTTTTTTAGGGTTAGGTTATTTTTTTTCTTTTGGTTTATTATCAAAAACATGTTGTTGCTTGCAGAAGATGACGGGGTTGTGAATTTGTTGAGAGTGTTGGTTGTTGGTGTGGCAATGCGGTTGTTTCCGTTGAGCTTAACCTGGGAGAAGGAGCAGAGTACTGAGGAGAGCAACGGAGGGATGTTGTATCTCAATGTGTATGATATTTCCCCTGCAAATAACTATCTTTACTGGGTCGGGCTCGGGATCTTCCATTCTGGCATAGAAGGTAAGGAAATTGAAGTTCCTTGTTTCCTTAATTATGCGCAATTTTGGGTCAATTTTCTAGTTGTAATTGCGTAGAAGCTCGTTAGTATTCTCTGATTTAAAGGGCATTTATTAGGTTAACTACATGAATGTTACACGAAATGGAATTAGGAAATTTCCTTGTGATATTGATTGATAATTGTAAGAATTTGATTAGGTGCAATAACTACCAGGTTTGTTAAGTTAAAGTTTTTCTTTTGATTAGAGTGTTTGTTTGCAAGGTTATTGAGCTATCATTTAAAACATTTACTGGTCCGGTGTTTTTGAGGTCATTGAGCTTCTACATAGGGGGAACTGCGATGACAAGAATGTCACTACTCTCATGATGCTTGACATTAGATGTCTATGCTTTTGATTTTGGTGAAATATTACATAAGAATGAGAGAATTCTTGCTGAGATAGGTGCAATAATAATTAGTACAAGATGAAGCAGATATAAGATGTGGCAGAATAGGATACTCTGAGTGAATCTTTTTTCTAATGAAGAGATGATTTTTTCTTAATGATCAACTTCAAGAGAGTTATCCTCGTTAACTTTCACCATCCTCTAAGTGTAGAGTCTATGCAACAACTGTAACTTATAAATATGAAAGAAGTTGACTCATCAGGTGATAAAAGGCGTCTGATATTCAAACAATTAAGCCAATGTAATAAAAAACAATTGTCTAACTGTAGATTTCAATTCTATTTATCACGAGGCACTTGTTTGTTTTTACAATTAATGCTACCTGTTAAATATTTGCCATTCATGATGCACATTTCGCCCAGATATGTTTACATGCACGCTTTGGTGTTTTTTCATATTGATAATTTGCTCATGAACTTCTTGTCCTATATTTGTCTTTCAACTTTATGAAGCATTAACCAAAATCTATTCTTTGTACAATAATTAGTGAATGGTATGGAGTATGGCTTTGGAGCCCATGAGTATCCCACCAGCGGGGTGTTTGAGGTGGAACCAAAAAATTGTCCAGGATTCATATTTCGACGGTCAGTTCTCATGGGCAATACCAAGATGTCTCATCCAGAAGTTAGGTCATTTATGGAGCAAATTTCTGCAAAATATCATGGGGATACTTACCACTTGATTATCAAAAATTGTAACCACTTCACTAATGAAGTATGCCTGCGGCTAACTGGAAAGCCTATACCTGGATGGGTAAATCGGCTGGCTCGAGTAGGTGCGTTGCAAGGCCTTTGCTAAAGTAAACTATTGTATTGATATAGTGTACCTATTGGTTTGATGAGTTCTATGCATGTATGTTGTGTGCTATAAAGACAAAGCTTTGATCCAGAAGCAACAGGAGATACAAACTGTAGATTACTCCTAACCTTTTGTTCTTTTAAAAGATTTCATAAATAGTTTTGCACCATTGCATCAAAAAGTCTTATGGTGGTTTTAAGTCCACCGTGCAGCATAGCTGTAAAACAATCTAACTTTTTCTTTGTAGGCTTTCCAGTCTACTTTCTTCTACATTTTAGCTATTTCTTTTATCATCTGATCAATTAGGCTTCATATGAAGTTTCAGGTTCTTTTTGTCATTGTTTACTGCCGGAGAACATACAAGTAACTGCAGTTAGACATCTTCCTGACCGTCCAGCAGATTCTGGTGAGTTGTTCTGCGTACCATATTTCTGGGGCTTGCTAAAATGGGAGTTTTCAAGAGTTTATCATGTTCTTTTCTCGCCTAACATGAGAAAATTTCTTGCCTTGACTGTAGAAGATTTTGAAATTTGTGAATAAATCCTATTGCTTGGTAAAGATATGCTTATTTTTTATGTGGTGGGACTCACAAGGTTCAATAATATCTTAATCCCATTCCCTGCTTGGACATGTTTGAAGCTCCAGCCTCTTGGCTGTAGTAGAGGGAGTGTATCACTAATCCACTTTGTTATGCACTTAATTTACTATATAATTGTAAAAATGGCTCAGATAGTGATTATTGACTACTATACCAGAAGGGCAGGCTTTAGCGCATAGCTACAGATTTGTGATCTACCAAGGATATAGGTGTTGTTCTCTGTATGCGCGATCGATTTGAGAATATAGGAACTGATTTATCTGCATAGGTTGTCACATGTCTCAAACAACAGTGTCGCATAACCAGAGTGCCATTTATTTGATGTTCATTCTGTAGCTGGTGACTACACCTATGGTGCACAGGTAGTCTTAAACAATGGCTGGGATGTGATGTATTGGTTGATTTGTTACTCAACAACTTAGGCTAAAATGGGTTATGGTTTTCCCTGTGTTGTTGCTATACCATTTGAGCTGCTACAGCCATTATACCAATCAATACAAGCTTTGATGGCCATTATTTAACAGCTCAAACTCCTCTGCCATTTTCTTTTCATTTATTTCTCAACTATCCTTTTTCCCACGAGGCTACAGGAAGGACAAGAGTTGTTGTCTTTGAGAGTCCTTCTGTTTACGATAGGAGTTGTGTTGGGCATTGGAGTCCCCAGTGGTACCTTTGCGTATCTTTCTATAATTATGTTTATTCTTCCCTGTTTGTTTGTGCAGCGTGTCTTTGATTTTATTCAACACCTTACGTGCACAAGTAGGTTGATTTTATACCTGTGTAGGTGCGTGTGTATATGGGAACATGTAGATGTTTTTGCAACAGATCTGCATTTCATTATTAGAAGTTGGGGGAGAGAGTTGATATATAGGCCTCTTTAATGGATTCTACTTACCTTGTTGAGATACCTTTATGAATACAGATGATGATGATCGATCAGGATCCCTTATGCCATCTTTATCAGCGGAGAGTGAACGAGCGGATGCCGATCACCATTTGCTAGCCACACCAAATGGTGATGTTGCTTTCTTGAAGGAAAAATCCGTGAGGTTAGCACGGGAGCTTATGTAAATAAAAAACACCTACGCAACACATATTCTTTCCATGTTGGGTCTCTGTAAGTTTAGAATACAATGGTTAGCGCATCGGTGAGCTTTATTGGCTCAGTGATTTGTATCTTTCAAATCCTTGATGCCCTCAAAAAATTTGTTTTTTCCTGAATTGTCATGCTTTGTCCTATAGATTCTTGTAACGTCAAGTGTATAAAAGCTTGTATTGGTAGCTGGACAAGGGTCTGAAGGGTCCAAGTTATGTTCTGATCTGCACCTTAACTCTAAGAAGGAATTCAAACGTATATTGCATTATTTCCAAAACTCCCCGATTTGTGTAGATTATGTGCAAAAACATATCAAGTTCCCTTGAAATTAACGTACAGATGGTTTGGTTACAAATGTCAGAGAAACCGTAGACCAACCTTCGTTCAGTATTGCAAGCAATGGACGCAGGTGGGCTTCAGAAGCTAATTGTCGGATGATAAAAGAGTAATTTCTGATTCTGATGGCACAAAATGTTTTCTGTAAATTTATTTCCGCAAAAACTCCATATTTTCAAAGATAAAGGTGAGAAATTGTTTAATTTGTTTAAATCTAAAACTTGATGATGGATGAACAATATCGGCATCATCAACACCCACTTAAAGTCTCACCAAGACGCACAATTTGGAAAGATTCGATAGTATACAACCTTATTCTTATTTGACGACGAATGAAAACTAAGTCATAAATTTATAAAGATTATTTAAAATATTTTCCCACAATTTTTTAATATGGGAGTCTTAGTTATACATTTTAATGAATATAAATTTCAACGCTTTTATCATTAAACAAATATCCATTTTAGGATTAAAGAAAAGAGTAATAAAAAATGGGGAAGTCATTTATTTATTTTCTTAATTTTATTAAAAGAGAGAACATGCAAAATTCAAATTGAGGATAATAAATTATATATAAAATAAAATGGTTGTAACCTTGTAGCTTATATAATTAATGAAGCATTTAGTTAGCTACATATGGTTTCTCTATAATTAAAATGTTAATAACTTCGGTGCTAAAATAAAAGCTAAGTCTCAAAATTAGTATCAAGTAGAGCCCCCCAAGCGATATGGCGATTACATGCACGAGATAGGAATTACAGGAACACCTCCTTAACACATAAATCTAATCTCGTGAAATTCCTGATTAGCTCTTGTTTCTGTCACTGACTTGTACTAATCTCTACATAAACCCAGAAGAGTCTTGAATGGAATATTGGCCAGAATGAGCAACACTGCCAACTTGTTCAAGTAAGAAATTGTTAAAACTGGTTTCATGACCTATTTCATTTTCTTCTGGTTGAGGCATCGTAAGAACAGCTAGCTCAGCTCGAATTTTAGCTAACTGGCTCTCTAAAATGTGTATTTGTTGGTGCAGCAGAGAGATAATGGCTACACATCCATAAACAGGATCTTTAATCCTGCACTGTGCCTCATAATACATTGATTCTGCTGCTTCTGCTCGTAGATCTTCAGGAAGTTGCTGAGTGCGTGATCAAAAAGAGAAATATCAGAGTATAATATACAGTGATCATAGAAAGATATCAGAACAGATGAACACTAATCTGTCAGTATATATTTACTGATCTTCAGACTCTCTTACACTTGAAGTATATATGTCTTATTGTCAAAATTGTTTCCACTTTCCAAGGTTTATGTTTTACCTGGAGCAGTTTTCCAACATTGCTGGCTCCATAGATTTTGTGGACGCAAGCGAATCTTTGAGGATTGTTGGCGGGGAAGTAAGGAGAGAAAATGCAATCTGAAGCACATCTTCTTCTCAAATACTTACAAGCTGCACAACGACCTGAAATCATTCTCAAAAAAATCTAAATAGAATTGTTATCTATCTGTAGAGATTCTCTCAATCTTTCTCTTAAGTTCTTGATATCCAATTGAAGATTTTGCAGTATCAGATCAATATAAGGAGATCATTCATCTTAAGGGCATTTGAAGATTCTTTCGTCCAACGGCTAATTTTTTCTTAGAAATTTAAAAACTTTCCGATAATAGAATGAAGCTCCAAATCTTGGAGATAATCAAGGGTAGACTTAGAATGCATAATGAGACTTAGACCATATGAAAATGGAAAGTTATATATATACACACAACAATACTTCTTGTTTGAAATATTATTATCTTCAAATTCATTTTTGTAGTAACTCATTTTCTGTTCATTACTTGTTATTTAATTAGCTAAAACAAAAAATAGTTGGATTATAAAATTATATTGAAATAAAAAAACTCTCTAAATAAATTAATAACCTCTGAAAATTAACAATTTTTATAATTATTCAGACTTTATTAATTAATCATCTATAAAATAATTTGTCAACTTCTTTCTTCCTCTTCTTCTTCTTCTTCTTCTTCCCCGTTGTTCATTCCCTTCCTTTCGTATACTTTCATGGTAATAATATTTATCTTACGCTGCTTATGCCACTGGAAGTGTAGTTATTTTGTTGACTCTTTTCGGGCACGGATTGGCAGGTCTAGGAGATTTTTGTTGACTCTTTCCATTTCAATGATTACACTTTCAGGTTCTCCAGGCACTTGCGTGTATATATATCTATATATATGCTTATCTAGTTTTTGTTTCTACTTTCTAGTTTCTCCAAGAATAATGGAACTCTCTTTAAATCGGGAAATAACTTCACCGGAAATCAATACTGTGTTTATGCTGAGAAATTGGAAATGGGTTCTTGGTATATGCCTCTCGATCAACAAGTGAAGATTTCCTGTGAAAAGGTGCGAATTGAACTACTTAATGATTTATATGATGTAGTTGTCGTGTCTCAGGTGATCTTTAAGAGATTGAAGCCTTTCAATATTAACTTTTCTAGATAGGTTGTAATGAAGAAAACGCTTATTCCAATTCACTTGAAACAGGTTAGGAACTTCATTGCTATAGGAGGCCCTAATGCTGGTGTCTCGTCTGGTCCTCCCTGTTCTGTAAGTACTCGTGTGTGTCTGTGTATATATATATACATAAAGAATACCGGAGACATTCGTCGAGGAAGGATTAGGAAAAATCAAAATGGCATCAGTGCCAGGCCGACAATGTTGAAATTACAGTTGATTTTCTGACTAGATGTGCTGTGCCACACCATTCATTCGCAAAATCTACATGACATCCCTGGAAAATTCACATCGAATCTGACTTTTGGGATGCCTATGATGCAGATGTCACATCGAATTTGACTTATGGATGATGCCTAAGATGCCAATTTCACGTCGATTCTGACTTTGTGGGTGCCTAAGATGCAAGATGCTTTATCTCTCCAAGAAAGAGACAATTACGAGAGAGTTTTTCAATAAATAATATTTAGTTTAATTTAAAAAATAATGTTAAATAAAATCAATTTATTTTAATTTATAAAACAATTAATTTTAAAAAATTGGTCAAATAATTAATAAAACGATCAATTTTTTAACAACAAAAAATATTAAAATAAATTAAACTTATCAATACTAATTTGGCATCTCTTTGTTTCCATTACTACTTTTTTAAATTTAGGTTCTATGTATGATTTGCAACAAATAGGGTTGTTATCCTATTAAAACTAATTAAATTTAAATCAAATTAAAGATGATATAAAGGTCACAAGGATATCATATCAGGCCATTCTTCATTAACTTGACAAATTGACGTGGCCAAAATGAGGTTCATATTATCATTGTTTTTAAAACTCAACTAAAAGTCGGAAGATTTAATTTTTAAAAGGTTAACCCGGTAAAAGGGTTTTCATAAAATTAGTTAAAAATAACAAAATTAAAAAATATAAAAATTATTGAAAAATATTATTCAAAATTTTAAAGTTTAATTAAAAAGGAGAATGTTAAATAAAAATTAATTGGTTCATTTTAATTTGTAAAAATTTATTAATTTATGAAAATTAATTAATTAATCAGTTATTAAATTAAATAAAATTAAAAAGTTAATGACTAAACTGAAAAATTAAATAATTTAAAGTTTTTACTATTGAATTGGTTCAATTTTTAAAACATTATATATTATTAAGTTAAGCATATATTTGTTTGAGACCCTAAATATATTCCTCCTACTTTTCAAAATTCAATAATCTTTTGAAAATTTTTAATTTAGTACCAAATTTTCTAAAGTTTAAAATTCGTACAAATCAGATTAAAATAATTTTTTATTTATGTGATTAATAAATAAATATTCACATGTCATTTTATATATGTAGAAATAATCTTTTAATTTGATTTAAATAAAATTAAAAAGAATAGCCATTGAATTCAAATTTTAGAAAAATTTGAGACTGAAAAAGGTACAAAATAATATCTTTTTTTAAAATATATATAATCTGGCTGGGCCGGGCCGGCCTACCCGACATCTATCAAGTTGGAGCCTGTGGTTAGGCAGGGCTAGCAGTGCCCGTTGCCGTCTCTAAAAATTGTTTAACATGACATTTATGTGACTTTTGTATTATCTTCAAGATAATTGGACCCAATGTTATAGATATCCTACTTGTGCCGATATCATATTTAGTTCTGATACGTTATTAGTAACTGGTAATACTAATTACTATTTTGGGTCATTTTTAAAAATTAAAAAATAGTTTTAATATTTTTAAAATTATAAAATAGTCACTTAATATATATTTTATTTTTTATCAACCTTATTTAAAAAAATCATAATAATTTAAATTTGAAATAATAGTTATCTTTTTTATTCTATGAATATTATTTTTCACATATTTAACATCTAACAATAACTATAATTAATATAAGAAAAATATCATTTAATCACCATACATATATAAAACTAAAAATAATATAAAGTATTTAAAATATTACAATTTTATC
>JANSVA010000001.1:27830345-27851802 GCA_025504915.1 Erythroxylum reticulatum
ATTTATTTATTAATTAAAATATTACGCTTTAATTAATTAAAATATAATTAATTAATTAATTAAAATATAATTAATTTTATTTTAAATATTTTTTACAAATCATAATTATAATAATAATATCTATTTTTATTTCTATTTATCACTTTATTAACTTTCATTTACGATTCCAGCAAGCCAACGGCCCTAATTAGTCACCACCCAAAAATTAAAAAAAGAACAATTCTTGTTCATCGCATATATATTTTGCACGAAAAAAAGAAATACTAAGAACATGATCCTCAGGAAGCACTTGCCTCGGGTTTTGGTCAGTTACAGAATTCCTATGCTTTTTCTCTCGTGAAAGGAATCTCCAGATCTTCTCTTACTAACTTTCAGAACCATACGTCAAATGATTTTGCACGGTAATATGGCTGGAATTAGCAGAAGTTACTTGCTAGTCTCTCATTGTATGCGTATATCCAGAAAAAGCAGAGAACAGAAGAAAAGGCGTTAGAGCATAAACTGAGTCAGAAAAGAAAAGAATGCATGCCACTCAGTCTCAATTTGTAAAGTGAATCGAAAAAGGATCAAAGAGCAAGGGAATAAAGGAATGGCTAAGCTTCAAATTTGCTCACTCCTTCCCAAAACTTTCCTCTCTCTCACACTCTTCCTTAACCTCCAAGTTTTCTTCTCCTTCTTCTTGAGAAAACAAACAAACAAAGGGATTTTGCTTAATCCCTCCCTTATTCTCACCACTCTTCAATGGCCGATGCGAGCTACTACACCAAATACCAACAGAGAAACCAGGCAAACCCTAGTAAGTTCTATACTCATTTCCTCTACAAAGCTCTCATAGTCTCAATCTTCTTAGTCATACTACCACTTTTCCCTTCGCAAGCTCCTGACTTCATTAACCAAACTTTGAAAACTAGAGGTTGGGAGTTTCTCCACCTTCTGTTTGTTGGTATAGCTGTCTCTTACGGCCTCTTCAGCAGGCGAAATGAAGAAACGGAAAAAGAGAACAATCACGTCAACCTTCACTCCTCTAAGTTTGATAGTGCTCAATCTTATGTCTCTACATTCCTTCAGGTTTCATCTGTTTTTGATGATGAATCCGATAGCCCTCCTCGGTCTGACGGCAACAAGGTCCAAACATGGAATAGTCAGTACTGCAGAAACGAGCCTATGGTTGTTGTGACTGAAGAACACCCTGTTGTCGATGAAGATCATGGAAACCTTACAAGCTCGATAATCGCTGAAAAGCCTCTCCTGTTGCCTGTTAGGAGCTTAAAATCGCGTGTAATCGATGAAAATGTTAACGAACGTAGAAAAGATTCTGTTGGTGTTGCTGGTTCTTTAAGTAGGTCAGGGTCCAAAAGATTTACAAGTAAAGGTGGAGGCTTTGGAGGGTTGGATCATCAAGAATTGGTAGAGAAGTTGAAGGACAATGTTGTGCTTCCTTCTCCAATTCCATGGAGATCAAGATCAGGAAGGATGGAAATGAAAGAATCAGATAACCCTCTGAATAGTATATCTTCGTCGGAGGAACCCGAATTCAACAGATCTCGATCACGATCAACCAATTCAACTACTTCTTCACCAAAATTGTCCTCCTCACCTTCGTTATCTTCTCCTAAGAAACTCTCTCCTGCAACTTCTTTCTCGGTAGAGGCACAAGAAAAAAATGCAGAGGATTTTGTGAGAAAGAAGTATATCTACAGGTCTCCTCCTCCACCTCCTCCACCTCCTCCGCCGCCACCGCCGCCACTACCACGTGTGATCCGTAGTTCATCGTCAATGAAACCAACTTCTGTTGCTGTTGGTGATCATGATTTCAAACGAAGTCTCTCAAGTGAGACAAAAGGCTTGAATAGGAGACCAAACATATCCCTCCCGCAGTCTGTTACAACAATCAG
This sequence comes from Erythroxylum reticulatum, assembly GCA_025504915.1. Lineage (NCBI taxonomy): Eukaryota > Viridiplantae > Streptophyta > Magnoliopsida > Malpighiales > Erythroxylaceae > Erythroxylum > Erythroxylum reticulatum. The sequence goes on from JANSVA010000001.1 coordinate 27,832,241, forward strand.
AACCAATGAAACACTAGTTGGGCAATGGCAGGACAGAGGGTTTAATAATGGGATCACTGGCAAGGCTAAGAAAATGTCCAAGGAAGTAGAACCAGGGTCTGATCGATCACCATTGAAGACAGAGAAGCCGAGCCACGGGAGCGTCCCTTACATGCCACAACCATCTTTCAGGAAGTTTGCTGACGAAGAAAATCAAGAAATTGTGGAGAGTTTGGTGATGGAATCCTACGAGGACTCGGAAACAGAGCCTGAGGTCGAAGAAGATGTGATCACCGGCAACTCCTTGGTTTCAGGTCCGGCTGCAAGGACAAGAAACGAAGAAGAAGCTGTTTCTGGCGGTGCAGGTGATGTAGGACCTGACGTTGATAAGAAAGCTGACGAGTTCATAGCTAAGTTCAGGGAGCAGATCAGGCTTCAAAGGATAGAGTCTATCAAAAGATCGAGTGCACAAATTAGTAAGAAGAATCCAAAGTAACAACACTTTTCCAAGTAAGAATTTGGATTTTTTGTCTTCAAACATTGGTTTCCAGTTTTACTTGGATATACAGAAATCAGAAGGGCTAAGTTCCATGTATGTGGTATTCCCTTATTGAATAGTTGGAATTCAATAAACATTTTTACGTAAGACAACGATTCAATGAGTTTAGCATCAGAAGAAGATGCATGCTAATTGCAACACTTCTTGCATGTTGCCAGTAAGTAGGAAGGCGGTAAGAAAGGTCTGTTCTGCATTCCGGTTATAGAAGGATGAGACAAGTTTAGATTCAATTATATCGTTTTGTTTTTTTGTCCCGATATAAGATCTATTCCTATTTTGTCTGGTTGGATAACTTTAAACTGTGGTGTAATCGAAGAGGCAAATTCTCTAATAGCTTTCTAATCGAAAAGAAGTCCTAGAAGTCGACTAGGTTGGATTAAACCCAGTTCAAAGCCTAGTTTGAATCTAACTGCAAAACGAAAAGGAAGATTGAGAAATCAGATAGGCCTACTTTAAATTTAAATGCAATATTCGAAAAAAGATCAAACATCTAATTTAACTCTGATTAGAGATCAACTACAAAATTAGGAAAAATTAGAAATTCAATATCACCTAATTGGATATTGATTACAAATCAGAGAGTCAATTTGACCTAATTTATGAAATATAAAATTATAGAAAATTGAAACATTAATTTGGACTTATTTGGCTTTAGTTGCAAAATTAAAAAAGATTCTAAAAATCCATTTCATCTAAATTGGACTCAATTGCATAATTTTAGAAAGTTTGGAGATTGATTTAGAATAGTAAAAGGACTCGGTTTTCCAAATGGAAAACTCGATTCCTTTAACCCCAAATCCATGGAGCAAATAAAAAAGATAAAAACCATGAAAACTAAAAAACAATTCAAGCTCCAGTTCGGGCTTGGGCAACGAAACTCGAGCCCAAATTAACAGCTTGACCTGTTGACATTGAGTCCGACTCAAAATAGTTTGCTAAGGCCGAAAATAATCAGGCCTGAATACTCAAACCCAAAAGCACATTCAATCAAGCCGAACTTAATCTGTTGACTTCGAGCAAGTCAACATATTAAGTTCTTAGCTCGAACTAATTTGCCATCCCTAATCTGCATTAGAAAACCGGAATTAAAAAACCGGAGAGATTGACATCAAAATGGAAAATATCTAATGCTTCACAGATAGTTCCCAATAGATTTGGTAGTTGACTTCCAATGATGCGCAAAAAGATTTTGAGCAGCTCCACATAACAGAGTTTCCATAGACAAAAACTTAAGGTCAAAAGGTCAAAAGTCTGAATGGTTGCTCACAAACTAACCAAATGATTGAACTCAGATTTCTTCAATCTGATACCAAACATATAACATCAACAACAAAGAAAAGGGCCTGATTCGGCCCATCTGAGTAGAGTTTTCAGTTACTATAAGCTCAGGAGCTCAGGCTTCAAAGTTTCAATTTTAGGATTAGAAGTAGAGTTCCCATCTTCTGAGCTTGAAAAGGGGAAAATAATATTCAAATGATAACAAGTTATTACCATCCTGAGTATCAGGTGATGGTTTAATGACCTGAAATATGTCAAACACAAACAACAACCACCATGGCCTCGGCAGTAAAACGGCACAGGTCTGCAACCTTGTAAATGACACAGCCAATTCAGACACAAGATTCATGACATGAGTGAAAATTCATCTCGTAACCCAAATAATAATAATGGAACATAAAGGAGAACAGATGCTCAGCACAATCCTATGTTGAAACCAAAATCTAATGCAATTTCAATACAGAAAACTAGCATACAGGCCAAAACAATCATCTACAAAAGGTTAAAATATGAAATTTCCTTTCTATATGCAACAAAATTGTGACAATCTCATTTTTTTCTGCGATCGGTCTCAGGGGGTTTGTCATTTCTAAATGAAACAGATCATGGCAACAAAAATGCAGAATGTGAAGTTGAAACTACAGCATACAAAGATTCGACCTCATCTTGTCGACACTCAATAAAATTTGAGAAAATGTCTTGCTTAAAAATGAGTGCGATCCCAATATAAACTCACATAATGGAGTGAAGTTTTGTGGCAAACCACTTGGCTTGCTTGCTAATCTGGCCCCCAGCAGTGTAGGGAAGCCTGTAAGAGATAGCAAGTAATCATAAAAACAATAACAAACTTCTGAAGAAATAGATCACAGCTTGCAAAAGCACATCAAGATTTGAGTGAACTCCAGGACGAAATTAAAAGAAACAAAATTCTGTCCAGTTATCCTTACTTTTATCAATCTTCCATAACTTACAACTATAAAAATAATTAAAACCAAGTAACCTAACACCCCAAGAAGGAATACAAGGATGGTATGAAGAAATTATCTACCAAAGTATCCTTTTTTCCCCTTCCATTCGGGTTACTGCTTCACTCATTCACTACATATGTTATACATCAAATTCAGGTCCAAGTATTGCAGGAGTAAGATATTTTAGATCTACGAGTTCTGTAGAACACCATAGAGATCCGATCGTCCATATCTACTTCTGCACTTAAAACACTTAACTCTATTAGACTCTGAGATAATCAATAGAAACCAATATCAGAAAAAGTAAGTATTTAGAAACAAGCAAAAAACGAGTGCATGTCATCTGAATGAGAGATAGAGAGAGAGAACAAACCTTCCTATAAGGAACTAAGTGAGCTTCTTTAAGAAACTCTATTTCTGCAGCAAGCAAGATTACCATATCAGTGGCAATAAATAGCTAGTTTGAGGGTAAAATAAAGAGCATGGAAAGTAATATCAAACCTTCACAGGAAGATAGACCAGTCTATAATAATCAGGTCTCATCCCTGACATCCACAATCCAGGAAAAAGCGTCTAAACATCACACCGCAACCAGAAACATCATCAATCTCCCGAAAAACACAAAGAAAGATAAAAAATTGGAAGAAACCCAGAAACCAAAACGATGAGTCAGTTAATATAGAGAAACAAGAAGTGAAAATTTTTCTTACGTCAAGAACTTTTTGGACGTTCTTGGGTCGTTTTCTGGGCCTCCTTACAGGTCTAGACCCGGTCATAACAAATATGTCCTCTTCAATCTCATCCTTGGATAGAGGTATCCATAGTTTCCTTTCCTTCTTCTCCGCTCCTTCTGCAACAGACTCCGTCAATCCCCTCAGCCTCGTCTGTTTCTGACATAAAACGATATCTCTACTCTCTCTCTGCTCATTCACTTGCATCGCCGCCACCGACGAGGCCGACTCCTTCAAAATGGGCTTCCTGGGTCTCAATTTCCACGGCCTCAAATTATCTTCCTCCTCCTCCTCCTCTACTCGCCTCTGCTTCCCCTGTCCTCCATCTTCCTCATCTCCGTTGTTTTCCGCCGCCTTCTGCGGCCTCTCCGGCGAGCCTTTCCTGGGTTTAGGAAGCATGGCAGAGCAGGAGGTGAAGGAGATCCTCTGGAGACGGGCAGAGCGGGATCCGACGCGCGGAGGAGGAGTTGGACGTGGTTCAGCGTCGGATTCAGTTTCGGAGTCGGGAACTACAGGGGAGTTGGTGGCTCGTGGTTGGTGATTGTTGGCGGCGAGAGTGGTGGTTTGGCCCCATTTAAGGGAGAGAGGGAAGTTGTGAAGCGGCTGCGGCTTAGCTGTGGCCATTGTCAAGAAAGGAAGAAAGACCCCAAAAACAAAATATCACGAAAGACAAGAATTTTACAGAGAACACATGTATATGTATGTATGCTTACAAGGTTTGATGAATTTGGCTTAAGGAAGAGTCATAAAGACTTGATGTTAAAGAGTGAGAAGAAGATAGACAGAGAAGTAGAAGGTGGTGACACTTGACAGAGAGAAGAGGTTTCCTTTGCTTCTGTCTATAGCACAGACATCGGGTCGTGACTATTATATGTCGTTGCTTCGTTCGGTGCCCTATTAAACGTAACTCATTTTTCTCTCTCTCTCTCTCTCTCTTATTTTTACATTACTTCTATTTTATTAATATTTTGCTAATTTCACAAGCTTCTTTTTATTTTTTTTATTTTCTTCTTTAATAAAATAATAAGAAGGCAAGAGGCACCGATTTATTATTTTTAAAAAATTTAAAAATCCTCCGGGTTAGGTTGGGCCCAAAAATTCAGGCCCGTGACTTGGCCCGCCAAATTGCCAAGGATAATGATTTTTAAGAAATTATATTTGACTTTAAATGGTCAAGTCGATTTATTAAATTTCTCCGTTTAGAAACTTCCAAGGACAGAGTTGGAAACGCAAACGTTTATTTTGTGTTATTTAGTTTTAATTGGGCAAAAAGTAAACTTAATCCAGCCATTGGGTCCATGGAGACTAACTAGAGCTGACTTTGACTAAACTTATACCAAAAATTGCCCTTTTCTTTTTCTCTTTTATGGCTAATTGGAAGTCATTAACTTACAAGTACGTATTACATAAGTTATATATATAACCAATCTAGGATTTGAAATCAAACAATCTAAGATTGAAGTAACTGTTTTATGTTACATAACTATCGTACCACATCATAACCAAATCATTGCTCGGTGTTCACTTCCTCTTCGTACCACCAGAGAAGGAAACTCGTTCTAAGCGGAACTCCTCCACGAGCAGCGACTATTGATGTTTCACTAACACTCAACTACCACCACCTGTATTATACCTTTGCAGTGATGACCTTTCTTGGCAACCGACACCATAAGCAAAGCGACAATCGTCACTCCTTCGGCCGTAGAAGAAATCTAGTGATGGCTCGGCCTGACCCACCCTGATCTATGAGTTAGGCAGCTCGTAGCTTGATATGTACGTAGTGACCGAGGCTACAAGCTAGCCGGACTAACCCGGCCCGACTCATTTTTTTAAACAATTGATAAAATGACATAACTTTTTTTTTTTTCATTAAGCCAGGGTTATATTTGTCGTCCCCAATCACATCCCGACAGTGACAAATATCTTCCAACCAAACACAAAACCTTAACTTCCCCTTTCCTCAAAATTTCAACAAGATTGGGCCAAACCCATGGGCTAATGGCCCACCCACTCTAATTCACAATCACATACAAACTCAAAACCTTCTTTCTCCGAGCTTAAAATTCACAAAGAATGCCACATTCTCCAGCTTAGTACCCAAATGAGCAAAATTACAACAAACCCCTTCCCTCTAACAATGATAAATACGTTGGAAATATTGACGCATTATTACAGATTGTCAACTTTTGTATTGTGAGTAAGAAATAACTAATCCACCTCCACCTCACCATTTGACCCAAACACATTGCAAACAACCTTTTCTACTGTGAACATTCATCTAAAGCCTGATATAACCTCTTTTACCTCAAATGATATCATCAAATAGTTATTGCAGATGTAAAAAAGGGCCGGACTGTGACCCACTCAACTTGGGCCGAACGGGACGACCATAAATGATGTAAAGTTTTTCTTTAAAAAAAATGAATTGGCCCGTCTAGTCATAGGTCGACCCATCCCGACCAACCGAGCCAGGGGCAGCATGGGTCTGACCTAACCCATGGACATTTCTAATAGTTATCTAACACTGGTGCACCGACTCATATGACACATGATTCACAACTTGTTGAATTCATAAGACTATAGCAACTTTTAAATCAACTAATCTTCAATAATGACAACACTCTTTCTGTCTCTTCCATTAAACACTTCACACTATTACCCCAAACCTTTACACATGCAAAGTGTTTTAGTTATACTTCAACTCTCTATAAACTTAATTTGTCAAACACAACTCTTATCTAACTTAAATTTCCTCCTTTTGGTTACATTATAAGGGATCTCGTAATCAAAAAATTATTGGAATCTAACTGTGATCGAATCATGGATGCAACGAAAAATTAAAAATTGTACAATTTCTAATAATTGAATAACTTGAATAAAACAATCAATAATCATAAAAGTAATTTCTAATAATTGAATAACTTGAATAAAACAATCAATAATCATAAAAGTCCTACCTTTTTCGAGTTCCTGTTGAAAATCTTTTGAAATCTTTTTTCCGATTTGCCAACCACGAGTTGTTCACTTGTTTAGCTTCTGATAGTATCTACAAAACAACTTCTCAACACTTTTAAGAGAAAGACCGTAAGAGTGCTAGCTCATTTATATTTTCTTCTTATTAATAGAAAAATCATTAGTGTGGTTTTGTAATTTTATTAAAATTAAATTCCTTCATTATAATTAAAGTCATACTCTTATAATTGACTTAATTTTAATAAAATAAAATATCTTATATTTAATCCCTAAAGTTTTTCAAACTTTATAATTAAATCTACCTTAATTAAATTGATTTTTCCTTTACAAGCTACTCTTTAATATATTACCCATTAGGATCTTAATATATTGACAATGATTATAAATTATGATTTTAACTCACAATTAGAATCAGATAAATTAAAACTTCTTTTAATTTATTATTAATTCTCCAATTAAACAATTTATAATTATATATTAAAATTGACGTCTAGTAACATGTTATGATCATCCAAATATCAGGAATGTCAAATTGGTTGGCTTAACCTGCCCATACATGATTATTCTATATAATTTAATCATTTCGTCATCCGATGTTCCAATTGGACAGAGTATGAATACATTTTCTACTCTTTTCATCCAATCATATTCGTCCTTAATACTTAGTAAGTGATTTATATTTGAAATTTGAAAACGCCTTTTCAAATGTCAATTTACTCTGGTTAGATAATTCCATAAATCACTACTAATTAAGAACAATAGAATATTCTCTCTAATTATTTTAGAGTGACGAATCCTTTGTTGACTTACTCAACTATCTTCACATGATTTCTATTGTATCTAAGTACTATCGACTGAATTATCCTGGGACGATTCATAAGTAGCATCAAAACATAGTAATTCCCACACGAGATACTTTAGTAATCTCAAGTCTAAGGATCAATTATACAACCATCATTATGAAGAAATCTACAGAAACATAAGTAATATTCTATTCGGGATTCTCATAGTCGGGACAGTTCAGTGACTTATTCTCTATTAATCACCCACATATTAGTTTAAGTATCTCAATACTTTAATTTATGAGATCAATTACTTTCTTCATAATAAAAAAAACATAATGTGTGTTAGTTTTATCGCTTTAATAATATCTCGTCTTGATGAAACTGCAACTAGAAATATTTAGAAATAATACATAAATGCAAATTGAATCTCATAATTATGACCTCATCATACTTTCAATTACAAAGTAATTATTTCAAGGGTTTTACCTTTCGTATTAAAATATAAAATGTAATTAAATTAATACACAAATATAAAGAAAGCTTTTCTTTAGTTAAATAATAATGTCATACATCAAATTGCATCCAAATAATTGGGTGCAAGGGCATAAACTAAAATATACCCCCTTCTCGAAGGTGACATTTATAAGAATCTCTATAATATGGAGATTCTAGTCACTTTTAAAAATCATGCTGCTCTTACAACCAAGCTGCTCTTAATCTATGAGGCACCCTCATTTAGTCCATCCTTGTTGTGCTACTTTGTCAACTTTATCTTGTCTTTTTATCAAATAAGTCTAATTTAATAAATACTTGTACCTTATACTTTCAAGGAAAAAGCACTAGTCTTTCATTCCTTTTGTTAACTCATATCTCAACCACACCTTTGCAATTTAATTATTATGATATTTAGGGACTCTCATCATCACTCTCTTGATCTGAATCATGATACTTTATCATTTGTATTGATGATTTTAATCATTATACCTGAATGTTTCCCTTAACTTGCAAGTTGTAAGCCCTTTCTCACTTTCAACACTTTAAAGCAATCACCAAAAACCTTTCTCTACTGTCATGAAAAGAATTTTGCAAGTTGTAAGCCCTTTCTCACCTTCAACACTTTAAAGCAATCACCAAAAACCTTTCTCTACTGTCATGAAAAGAATTTCAATGCAATGACACTCCTGAACTTATTAAAGGCGCCTTTTCCTAATACCTCACTAGTAATGAGTTATCATATCATATCTCTTGTCCTTACACTTCTTAACAAAATAGCCTAGCTAAACAAAAAATCTATCATATAACTGAAACTAGCATCACCCTTTTCCTTTATGTCTTTTTATTAAAATTCTTCTAGTTTGAAGATTTTCATACAATATTATATCTTATTACTCTCTTTTCCACTCACATTCTTCGATACAAATCACCCCATGAAGTCCTTTTCCACACCAGACTTAGCTTCTCTCATTTTTATGTTTTTGGTTGCACATGTTTTCCCTTTCTTAGAACTACCTGCTCTAATAAATGAAATCAAATCCATATTGTGAGTTTTCTTAGGATACTCCCACACATACAAAGGCTATCAATACCTTGATTCTCAAACTCATTTACTAATCTTCTCTCACCATATTCGCTTCATTGAAACTACTTTCCTTTATAAAACCCATTTCCTTACCGTCCCTATCATACCACCATTTCAAGTAATCGTTCCTATGCCTTTCAACCCACTCACTTTAACCCATCAAACATCCTTAAACACATAATCTTTACATACATCCAACTATTTACCATTTACATCATGACACTTTATAATTACTAGAACTCGTGATAAAATGTGCTTTTCTTGATCTTTTTCTAGCTAACTTATGTCTCTTAACACACTCATGACCCTAACTCCACCTCTTTCACCTAAGAAAATAAAATCTCATATTGGTGTCAAGCCATGCTTAATGGTTCACCGCTTTTTATCGCAACCTGACTTAGACCCTTATTCCTCCACTGGTTAATGTCGGTATTCTTAACTGTAAATGAGATTTTTGAACTACCATTAGTCTTCAAGTTTTGATTGCACCAGCACCTTTAGTCCTGTCATCAAACCCACAACTGTACACATTATCCTCACTCTTACTCTAATAAACAAGTGATCCATTCACCAATTGGAGAGACACAATGTCTTTCGTCACGATAACTTATAAGAACCTATTTATATATCTTAACTTTATAATTTTACCAAGTCTCATTATCCTCATTGTACATGTCATCTTTAAAAAGCTCTTCATGGTCTTAAATAAGCCCTATATGCTTGGTTTCATCACTTAAGTGAAAAACTTGTAAAGCTTCATTTCACTCCTTCTAAATATGGCATCTCACTCTTTATTTATTCGACCACCACTCATATTACTTATATTCTTGTATATTTGAATGAGATCTTAACTATCAATTGTTCATAAACCCTTATATATTTACTTGTACATGACATTAATATCATCTTTTCCATCAAAGATCGTGGCCCTCTCTGTTGCTTCCTTTGTTTTAAAGCCACTCCAACCTCTGATGACCTATTTCTTTCCCAAACCAAATACCCTAAAGACATTCTCATATACACCAACTTTGATTCTTCTAAACTTATTCCTACACCCATGACTCCTATCCTACCTCTATTTAAAAATCATGGTAGACCTAATCTTATTGAATGTTGTAACACTATTGATGCCTTTTAACACCTTTATCTCTCTGACACTAATAATCAGTTTGTTGTAAATAAAGTTTCACAATGTCTCTATTGCCCTATCAACATTCATTAGACCGTGATTAAATAGATTCTCTAATACCTACAATCTACTACTTTATATGGAATACACCTTACCAAAGCTAATAACCTCATACTCAATGCCTAATTTGATGCCAATTAGGCTATTTATCTTAATGTTCATTGCTCCGCCTTTAATTATTTCATTTATTTATGATCAAAATTTATCTCTTATATTACCAAAAAACAAGCTAATGTTGCTCAGTCTAGCATAAAAGCTCAATATAGAAGTATTACACTTGCAGTTGCTAGACTTTGCTAGATCATCTAGCTAGTTAGAGAAATTAGATAACCTTAACTTAAACCTACACTATAGTATGATAACTTAGGAGCTCCATTTCTTACTATTAGTCCAGTCTCTTATGCTTGAACCAAGCATATTGAGATTGATCTGCTTTGTTCAAGGTTTAGTTACCAATCACGCTTTCTTTGTTCAACATATTCCTACCATAGAATAAATTGTTGATGTCTTGATGAAAGTATTAGCAGTCTCTAAATTTACTCATAAGCTTAAGAGGGTTGATAACACATGAAAATCAAAAGAAGATTTCTCTAGATTTTTAGCTCAGTCATTCTCCCTAATTTGCACACTTCAAATATTTTCGTCATCATGAAAATATATGTAAATATTCTCATCTTAATAATGCACGTTTCGATAATAATTTTGTTTCCCTTTATAGTCATTCTTTGTATGTATATATAAGCTTTATATAACTATAAATTATTCATTAAATAATACAAACTCTCTATACAGTCTCTTGATGGGAGAAACGCCAATTGGTGCAGCGGAAGTGACCTACCAATTAGTCGATACAATAACAATGTGTTATGCACGACCCCAGATATAAATTAATTCTGCCTACTTTTGTAAACCTTTAAGAAATAATTAGGTAATAAAATAATCTAATGCAGCACCCAATAAAATAATTAGGAAATAGAATAATAAAGTCATCATAAGAGAATCTACGAACAAACACACAACGATCTGAAGTAGTCTTCTTGTAGCCTTGTTCCTTCATAAGAGACTCAAACTTCCTATACCATTGCCTCGATGCCTATTTCAAATCGTGAAGACTTTTCTTCAATCTGTAAACATAGTTTTCTTTACCTTGCACCCTGAAACCCTCTGGTTGTTCCATGTAAATTTCTTCTTCCAGTTCTCTATGAAGAAATGTAGTTTTCATATCCATCTGCTCGACCTTCAAATCAAGATTTGCTATTAACCTAAGAACAACTCTAATGGATGACATTTTCATAACTAGAAAAAAGATTTCATCGAATTCAATACCTTTTCTCTTACTGAACCCTTTCATAACCAGTTTGGTTTTGTACTGTGGATGTGAAGTATGTTGTTATTGCTTCACAATAAACAACCACTGATAGTCTGTCACTAACTACTAAATAATAAATTTCTAACTACCAAACTATGCAGCAAATGGCGAGCTAGGGCAAACCACAGAGAGTTGGGATGCAAAGGCTATTTCAAATATTGCAAACAAAAGAAAACAAAAGACCCTGAAATGATGAAACGAGACAATTAAGATGTAAAGAACATAAACAAAAGACAAACACAAAGTGAATTCAGAAAATACTAATAACACTGGTAAAGAAATGGATTGGAGATATCTTTGGGATTTCAGTATGTTCATTGATCCTTAAATCTAAATAAAAGGTACTCTCATCATGGTATCAGTTTATGGACTCGATTAAGTTCTCTAACCCTTAATTTCTCTAAAATAGGCAAAACTAATAAACTTTAGAAATGTCCCGATCTCCACTATAACCTAGAATGGGCTCTTTAAGTTCAATAATGAAGATGCATTAGGTACTAAGAAACGACTAACTTAGGCCACCCACTTATAAGCTCGGAAGGTGTAACCTAAAGGTATGAGATCCTAGATTAGTTGATTAAGTATCCTAACAAGTTTAACTAACCTATTGCTACTTCCAGGAATCACTATGGACTATTACATATCACAAGCTCATCCCTAACCTTTAGATTAGAAAGAGGGTGATCAAGCTTATAAGCAATTCCTAATTTATGACATTTATCCTAAATCCCAAACCAACCTAGACCTACAAGCACCAATTCAAGACAAGTTCAACTCCATTCTAACAATTTCTATCCCTTCATCCTTAAAATATCTCCAAACACCTAAGTAGTCTAGCCACACATGTTTATATTAAGCACAATAGACATTAAATAAACAAAACTCATACTTAATTAAATAAAACCAAGGCTGGAAATGATAAATGAAGTGATAAAAACTGAAATTCAATACTAACTTAATAGAAATCAAAACTCTTTATGGTAACAAATTACTAATCATACCCCAAATTACAAACTTTAAACTAATTGCATCAAAATGAAAATTCCATCACATACAACTTACACAAAACCCAAATTAATTTAAGCACAAATTAATCAAGAGCATCACAAATAAGCAAAAACCCATAACATAAACCATTAAACATTTAAATAACCACTAATTTTAGATCTGAAAAGAAATCACATAAATAAACTCAAACAATCAAGATTAAAGCAGGAAATTTGAAGGAATAAAGCATCCATTGTTCTAACATAAAGGTTCCTTACAAAATTCATAAATTTCAACTATAAAATCCATTAAACATTCATTCTAAATATCCTAGAATATGTAAAAACATGATTAACAATAAGAAAGCTTTAAACCAATGGAATGAATATTAAGAGATTCAGACATATGAAAATAAAGTAGTGAAACCGAAAGAAAATAGCTAGTTATAGAGAGTAACGAATTAACAACCGAATATAGCTAAAAACTAAGGAAAAAGCTAAGGCAAAATGGAGTGAAGAAAACGTTGTAGTTGTCTCTACGATCGAGAGCCTCTCTTGGAAAGTTGGCTTCAAGTCTCCTGGAAAGTTAGCTTCAAGTCCCTCTCTGTTCTCTCTTCTTTTCCTTCTCCACGCTACCGCTACTGTGCTCTCATTTTTTTTGAAATAATTTTCGGTCCACTTCACTATTCATCTCTTTTTAAACCTATGCTCTCCTTTACTGCTATGCGACTGCGTTTTATGTTGGCTAATGTTGCTGCGTTTTGGTGCCCCTTGATCCACCTGCTGCATAAGATTTGTTTCATGCCTCCAGCTGCTGTTTTGTCATTTCTGTTCAACGTGTTTGAGTGCATGAAACACACACACGTTGCTCGCATGTTGGCCCAACTTAGTTGTCTTCTTTTGCTGACATTTTGTTCTCACTGTACTGCTGTTTTCTGCTCCTTGTCTCCCAACTGGTGCGTTGCTTCTTTGGTCTTTGCTTCTGCCCTATCCCACGCTAGTGCGCCTCCTGTTCTATTCTTGATTGATGTGACAAATTAATGCTTGGTCCATGTTACTGTTCAAGTTCTAAATCCCCCCGCTGCTTCTCTGCGTTTTCATTTAAAACGCATCCAAACTCTTGAAAGCGCTTGTGTTTCGTTCCTCTGCTGTCCTCCTGCATTGTCGTTTTTGGTGTGTCGTTGTACATCTGCGTTTTGGCTCCACTGCTTTGACTTTATGCTTTGCCGTTTGGTTTGCGTTTTTCTTTCCAATGGCTGCGTTTTTTACATGCTCCCTATTTCTCATTTAATTATTGGTCCACCCCCATTATTCATCCTTCACACTACCACAGATGCTCTCTATTCTGTTGTCTCTTGATTTTCTGATTTAATTGTTGGCCCAGTTACTATTCACGCCCCCTTAATAACCCCACATTTCTGCTATGTTTGCGTTTCTTTCCTTTGGATTGTGCGCCGTCGTCTTGGTGTGGAACATGGTTGCGTGTTGCGTTAATTGCATAAACGTCGTTCACGTAAACAACGTTTACGTGAACAACATTTGCATGCAAGTTTCTGCTGCTCTTGTTGTTCTGATGTTACAAATTAATGTTATGGTCCATGAACAGTTTCACTTATTAAAACCTCACGCTGCTGCTTTGCTTCTTTGGCGTGTACTGCTCCTTTATCCATTAAACTCTACCGTCCATCATCCTCTGTTGTGCTGCCATTAAATCACATTCTTCGTGCACGTTCTTTCGTGCAAAAACATGCACGTAAGTGATGAATTTCTATTTCCTTATGCCTTCCACGGTTGTCTTCCATTAAATATGTTGTCAGTTAAATCGCTATCTTGAATGGATGTCGGAGAGTGTGTAATTCTTCTTCCTTTTCACATATATTTGTGTTCAGTTACGGAGCCAGAAATTTAAAATAGAAAGGTCCAAATATTTATTTTTTAAATTTTTGGGGAGCCCAATATACCATTAACCCCTAAATAATTTTATTCTTATATCTATATCTATGTATATATATATATAAAAATTAATTTTTTAAAATTTTGGCACTGGGCCCCATATATCTCCGTCAGTGTTTGTGTTCAACCCTTTAATCTATATGTAAACGTAAAATGAACACAAATTAAGTATTTAAACACAACAATAGGATTGAAAAGACATTGAAATGCATAAGAAAATATAAAATAATTTAATCCTATCATCCACTTATTCTTCAAAGTTCTCTTTCCCTTAGATAACTTTACTAGATCATAAGTGTGATTCTGCTACAAGGAACTCATCCCGTCTTATATAGCCTCAAACTACTCCTTTCTGTGCTCATCTTTCATAACCTTTTCATAAGTCTCAGGTTCTCCCCGTCAGTTAGCAACACATACTCATGGACAGAATATCGAGTGGAAGGATGTTTAACTCTGTTGGATCTTCTACGTGAAACTTTTGCTAAAGCTTCTGGTTCCACTAGTCGAACATGATCAACACCATTTGCTTCAACCTGTATGGGCTCATCTACACCATCTTCATGAAACATATTATGTTGAAGAACAACCTCTACCTCTTGCAGGGCTGTAATAAAAGGAAATGGATCCAAGTCAGCTACACCATCATTGATCCTAAAACTGTCTTTTTTGGTCTATCAATATCTTCAATGGTTTGATCTTCTATGAACACAATATCATGACTTTTGATGAGTTTCCTCTCAATTGGGTCCCAAAACCTGTAGTCAAACTCATCTTGACTATAACCGATAAACATATATTGTTGTGTCTTTGAGTCAAGCTTAGACCTCTCATCCTTAGGAATGTGCACAAAAGCCTTGCAACCAGACACCCATAGATGATCATAAGAAACACCTTTTCCTAACAATAACCTGTTTGGTACATCAAACTGTAAAGGAACACTAAATGTGACGTTAACAACATGAACAACTATATGTAAAGCTTTACCCCAATATACTTATGGTAGCTTGGCGTGTGATAGTAAACATCTTATTCTCTCCACCAATGTTCTATTCATCCTCTCAGCTAAGCCATTCTTTGGAGGAGTGTTCTCATGTCTAATATCCTAACATCTATAGTATTCATCAAATGAGCTAATGTACTCACCACTATTATTTGTTCGGGCATATTTCAACTTCTTTCTTATCTATTTCTCCAATAAAGCGTGGAATTGCTTGAACACATCTAAAACTTGATTCTTGGACTTTAAAGCATAAGCCCATATTTTCCTTGAATGGTCATCAATGAACGTCACAAATTAACTAGCACCACCAAGTGCCTGCATCTTCATAGGACCACATAGATCAAAATGCACCAACTCTAATACCTAGGAATTCCTTGAAGGAGGATGACTCTTGAAGGCGACTCTAGTTTGCTTGCCTACTAAGCAATCACTATACTTCTTGAGCTTTGCCTTTTTCACACCTGACAAGAGATTTTGTTTAGCTAACAAAGACATACCTTTCTCATTTATGTGAGCAAGCCTCTTATGCCACAAAGTAACTGTCTCCTTGCTCTGAACTGTGTTGACATCGTCACTGAAAACCTTTGCTGACATAAGGTACAATTTTGACTGCTTCTGGCCTCTTGCTACATTCAAGTTACCTTTGGTGATTTTCCACTGACCATTCTGAAAGAACTTCCAAATTCATTTTCGTCAAGTTAACCAACAAAGATAATATTCAACCGTATATCAGGAACATGTCACACATTTATGAGAACTAACCCATTATTAGTTTGTAAATGCACATCACCACTACCAACAGCTCTAGTTATACCATCATTACTCATTCCTACAAGACCATAATCACCGAATTTGTAAAAAGAGAAGAAATGCTTGTATGAAGTAGCATGTATAGTAGCACTTGTGTCAATCACCCAACCAATATCCTGGCTGATAACAGTTGTGACCCACTGTGTATTATTGTCACCGTCATCATAATTCTGTTTCTTTTTGCCCTTGTTCTTTTTGTTCTCCCTTTTCAATTTTTTATAGAATTTCTTGACATGTCTTTTCTGACCATAATGATAACATTCAGTATTAGAATCTTTACCTTGTAAAATTGCTTATGCTTTTATCTCTATTCTTCAGACCTCTACTTTGACTTCTCCCCCTATTTTTTATAATATGGACTTCTGAATGTGAAGAGGAACCTTGCGCCTTTCTTCTTGTCTCTTCATTCAGGAGTGCACTCTTGATTGAATCAATAGTTAAGGAAATTTTAGAACTTGTGGTTGAATTTGTAAGTGAGCTCTTAAAAGTCTCCCACGAATCTAACAAAGAACCAAGAAACATCAAAGCCTATACCTCTTCCTCGAACTTGACATCTATACCTGCCAACTGGTTAATGACTCATTGATATGTATTCATGTAATCAGGCATTGGAGTACCATCTTGGTATCTCATACGTCAGTTGCTTTATCAAGTACATTTTATTATTCCCTATCATGCTAGCATATAATTCTTCTAGCTTTATCCATAATATGCATGCATGAGTTTTATTGACAATAAGGTTATAAACATTGTCATTTACCTATTGTCTAATAATACCACATCCTTGTCGATGGAGCAAATTCCATTCATCATCACTTTTACCTTCTGGCTTTTTAGGGGCAAAGATAGGATCATGACAACTTTTGAGAAAAAGTAGATTCTCCATTTTACCTCTCCAAACATGATAATTGGAGCCATTCAAAATCACCATCTTGCCTGTATTACCTTTCATGTTTACCTCAAGATAATAAACACACCCAAAACTTAGAGCTTTGATACCAATCTGATGGGAGAAACGTCGATAGATGCAACGAAAGTGACCCACCAATTAGTCGATACAATAACAATGTGTTATGCATGACCCCAAATATAAATTAATTCTCCCTACTTTTGTAAACCTTTAGGAAATAATTAGGTAATAAAATAATCTAATGCATCACTCAATAAAATCAACACGACGATTTACATAAAAAACCTCCTTAATGTGAAGAGTAAAAACTACGGGATCGAAGTCCAGGCAAAATCTCCACTGTCAATAAATAATGGGTACAACATCAAGTTCTTTCTAGTATCCCACTAGAGGCAGCAACAATAATGTCAAGAATACAACAATTCTTGGCAACTACATAAATAACAATAACAAGAGAAATTAACACGAGAGTTTATGAAATCACTCGAAATCACGCTCTCAAAAATAACCCGAGCAGATCATCCAAAAGGCCTCCAAATAGCAAACCCACCATTGGATATCAAGATCAACGTGTGCTATACTAGTTGTCAAAGTTTTAGCCCAATTGAACCACGTTTCACCATCTGACCGTGAGTTTGATCAAAACTGCTCAATGCTAGAATTTTAGCATCCCAAAAGTCAACCCCAACTTTGACTACGAATTGTTAGAAAAGCAGAACTTCGATCACGATTCTGACCGTTGGATATCAACTACTACTAGTGTAGAGTAACCTTTCAAAGTCTGAGTTTGATCGTACCACAAACGACCATCCAATTGAGGACTTAATCAAGGTTGTTTAAAACTCTCTCCCACTTACTAATATTTTCTCTCTTCACTCTCTTTTTTTAATTCATTACACGATGCAATCCTCTCCTCTCTGTCAATGGACATTTTTGTATTAATTTTTGATACATAATTCGCTAAACTATTGTCCATTTAATATTTAAATTGTACTAATTAAAAGTTATTTGTTTTAATTTTAGGCATATTATAAAATTTGGAATGTTCAAAAGCATCAAGCAAGAGAACCTCTAGAAAGCATTAACTTGTGCATGTTATTGCATTCAAGAATGTGATTTAATAGATAGGATGGCCAGAGACAAAAATGACAACTTGGGAAGCTAAGAAGTGGTGTGCGTGGACTTTAGAGAAGGCAGAAGAAAAATAACACAGCAATATGGACAAAGGAGAAAATGACAGCTAGCGTAAAGGATGGCTTTGGCATGGTTTGCGTTTTTGTTGAATATAGCAGGCAGCATAGATAGTGAAGTAGAAGACAAGAGCTTTGCGTAACAGGTAAAAAAAAAAACTCCTATAATCAAGTAGATGGCTGCAGCAGAAAAAAGTTGAAAAATAAGAGGACTGGAATTATTCAAGACATAAAAACAAATAGAGAGAGGCGTGGAGATTGAATAGGAAAGAAACAAATAGCAACAGTTGGTGGCAGCAGGAAAATATAAAATGAAGAGAGTAAAAGGAGAGTGGTGGCGCAGACAATGAAGGGAAGAAAACAGATGCAGACAACAAGAAAAACAAAGCAGCGTGAGAAGGGTGGCGTGAAAAGATGACTTGCTGAAAGGAGAGAAAATAAATCAGCTAGTCGGTGGAGAGATTAGTGGCGTGAAAAAGGTGTTGGACCAAAAACGACAGGAGAAAATGAAGACATAAAGACAAAAGGAGACAGCTGGTGGAGACGGATGCACTCCATTCACGTTTCAGAACATAGACCCATAAAACATAAACTGAAAACTCATATACGGGGGCTGAAGAACATAGACGTTAGCTGGAGATTACTCATGCACAAACCCACCCAAAAATTCTCTCCACTCACACAAAGTCGGGCATGGATTAAAAACACGTTGCAGCTGTTCCAAGGAAAGAATTTTTTGGCTGAAGATATCTGCGGGTGTGGGCTGAAAGGTGGAGCAAGGAAGACACGTTGAACTCCACTCAGATGGCACTATTATTAAATAAATCCTCCACTTACAACGTTGCATGACATCTTGCTGCTGGTGTGAAGAGACACGTTACTGCTGGGCTTGAAGGAGGACGTGAGCAACTGAGAAGAAAAACGTTGTTGATTGGTGGAGATAAATTGAACGTGAGCTGGTGGTGGCATATAGGAGTAAACGAAGTTGGTGATGAGAACGAAATAAAGGAGAAAGCAAGAGGTGGCTCAACATTAGCAGCTGGAGAATCCACATGTAAAAAGCTGGAAAAACACTGAACATAGAGAACAAACGCAGCAGCACCTGGTGGAGTTGAAGAAGGTGGTGGCAACGTGGAAAAAGCTGGAGAATTGGAGGTGCGTTGTTGGTCTGACGTTAGAGCTTAAAAAACGTCAAGAGAAGGAGCTAACAGTGGAGGATGGACGTTCATGAATAAAGTTGGACTCAAACTTTATTTGTCATGTCAATGAATAGTAAAGATAGATGTGTAGTGCGTGAATAGAA
>JANSVA010000001.1:27880699-27890811 GCA_025504915.1 Erythroxylum reticulatum
TCTGCAGTGTAAATTGGTTTAGCTAGGAAAACATTAAATATGGTTGAGAATGCAGGGTAAAGCATATGCTAATATAGCAATAGCATATGCTAAGAAGATCAAAATATATCTTTCTTAAAGTGTCAAAATATATTAGTGTATTAGTTTAGGTCACTGTTGTATATCTATAATACTATAATCAATTGTGGGAAACTTTTCATTTAACTTTTCACTAGTCAATCATCCATTTTAGTATCTTATTGAACAAAAATAGTGATATTGTTTTGGTTTAAGTCATAGGTTATCAATCGACTGTTACTGTCATTTCTATATATTGTTACTTCGGATTAAATTCTAACCTAGCTAATAATATACATCTTGTTTCTGATTTTTCCCTTAACTTAAAGAGTAACTACTCCATTCCGTTTGGTTTTGATCAATGAGATACAACTTCCATCTCCTTAAGGTTAAACTCCTACACCACCAATTATGCTCTCGACTTTGAAGCATATTTTTAGCTCATTATGCATAAAAAGTTAATAGAAAGTTTTTTGAAGTGTTAATATCATTATAACTTATAATGATTAAGGTTTTACTCATCATGATTGTTACAAGAGAGTAGAATCATTGAATGATTAGCGACTTTATCATAAACATATGGTAATTACCATAATTGTTATTGGTATCAATTATAGTCTAGCGTAATGGTACTTATTGCTTAATTTAGCTACAATTATTGCAATAATCCATAACTACATACCTTCAGCATCCATTGTGACAATGTATAAAATTGATTCCTCCTGAAGGTTAAAGAGATAATCTATGTATCATCCCCTTAATTTATATGTGAGTAAACTAAACAAAAGAAGAATTATAGTCTAATAAGTTATCACCATAACCTTTTGAATAGTAGCTAGTAGGATCTTACAATAAGTGTATATAATCATGCAAGACCACGTTATCATGCCAACTTGTTGCTTGTGTTTTATGTGTAAATTAAATTCCCACTAACATAACATAATGTTCTCTTTCTTATGTTAAATTAATAGGTATTTTTTGCTCAATGGATAAGAGTTGGATGAACATTATTAGGGTTTCCCGTGAATACATTGATGGAGTGAGAATGTTTATGAATTTTGTGGTGGAAAAAAAGGGCAAAGATTGTGAAATTTCATGCCCTTGTACTCGTTGCATGAATTGTTATATGAGGTCTCAAATGAATGTTTTTGACCATTTAATGAGATTTGGCATGGACTAATCATACATTCATTGGATTTTACATGGTGAAATGCCAAAATATAGATTTATCTATAGGGAAGAAAGGCTTGACGATGCAAATATAGACATTGATGGGATGGGCAATGATATTAATGATGGTGGTGGTGATGAGGAGGAGGATGGCATGCAAGATTGGCTTCATGATGTGGGTACTTTCTTAAATGATTGTCCAATTGATGACGATGGAAGGAGTCGTCTTATAGGCGTCGGACATTCTATAGGAAGAGGCTTTCATAAATTGTTAAGTAAAGCAACTGAAGAGATGTACCCCAAATGTACAAACTTTTCAAACTTTTCATTTTTAATAAAGTTGCTTCACTTGAAAGTATACAACAAGTGGAGCAATAAGTCATTTGACATGTTACTTGTTCTGCTGAGGGATGTATTACCTAATTGTGAAACTTTGTCGAAGTCCTATTATGAAGCAAATCAATTTCTACGAAGCCTAGGTTTGGGTTATGTGTCGATACATGCTTTTAAGTATAATTTTTCCCTATTTTGGAAAGAGTATAGGGACTTGCAAAGTTATCCCAAGTATGGAACATCAAGATGGAGAATTACTGATGGTAGGGGTAAGAAGATACCTAATAAAGTATTGCGATACTTTCCATTAACGTCCAGACTACAATGATTATTCATGTCAAGTAAGACTGCTAAACAAATGACTTAGCATAATGATAGGCCTAAAGGTTACAGTAATATCATGGTTCATCCTTCTGATAGAGAAGCTTGGAAGAGCTATATCTTAAGTTTTGCCAGAGAACCATGTAATGTTAGACTAGGCTTGGTAACAGATGGATTCAATTCACATGGCACTTTGTCACTTTCAAATAGCGTGTGGCTTGTTGTTCTCTTAGCATACAAATTACCCCCTTGGATGTGTACGAATGAGTCATTTTTATGCTATCGCTGGTTATTCCAAGTCTGAAAGCGGTTGTTAGAGACATTGATGTCAATATGAGACCACTAGTAGATGAGTTAAATAAGTTATGGGAAGATGGTTTGGATGTTTTTGATGTTTCAAAAGGAGAAAATTTTCAAATGCATGCAGCTTTAGTGTGGACTATCAATGACTTTCTAGCCTATGGTACTGTTTTTAGGTATAGCACAAAAGGCTATAAGGCATAACCTGTTTGTAACAAGCACATTCCTTCTTGTAAGTTAAGAAGTAAGATTGGTTACTTAGTACATCGTCTTTTTCATCCTGACAATCATCCATGGAGAAAAAGCAAGAAGTTTAATGGTAAGAGTGATCATCGACCTATACCTAACTTACTAGATGGAGATGATGTGGTGGAACAATTATGTCATGTGCAAAATATATGTTATGGAAAGCACCCCAGCAATAAGAGGAGAAGGAGATTGTAAGGAGAGTTTAATTAGAACAAAAAAGCATTCTTTTTGATTTACCATATTGGCATAAGTTAAGATTAAGGCATAACTTTGATGTCATGCATATAGAAAAGAATATTTGTGATAATATCCTTTGTACTTTGATGAATTTTAAAGGTAAAACCAAAGATATAATCAAGGCTCAACTTGAATTGGACGATATGAATATTTGAAAAGAATTACACTTGATAAGAGCAGCTGATGGAACTATTGTGGGAAAACCTCTGTCATGCTATACAATGTCTTCCGATGAGAAGAAGAAGTTTTGTGAGCTTGTAAAGTAGGTGAAGTTTCCAAATGATTATGCATCGAATATATCTAGATGTGTTAATGTTGATGAAAGGAAGATTAGTGAACTTAAGTCTCATGATTGTCATATATTGTTACAAAGCATTCTTCCATTAGGCACGCATGCCATCTTGAATAAACATATGACAAGTGTTTTAATGAAGTTGGGGGACTTCTTTCGTCGAATTTGTAGACGAAGTTTGAATAAGGATGACGTACAGGAGATGTGTCATAAGATTACTTTAATCTTATTCAAACTTGAAATGATATACCCACCGACATTCTTTGATGTCATGGTACATTTGGCTATTCATTTGCCAAATGAAGCCTTACTTGGTGGACCAGTTGCCTATAGATGAATGTATCCAATTGAGAGGCATTATTTAAATTTATCCTATTACTCTTAAAAGTTAAAACCGGTTTCCTATAGATGAATGTATCCAATTGAGAGGTATTATTTAAATTTATCCTATTACTCTTAAAAGTTAACTAAATAGTGATCTATCTAATTATGGTTAATCATTTGTTAAGATTCCTAGGTACACTAAAGGGATTTGTTAGAAATAAATCACGTCCAAAAGGGTCAATTGCTGAAGCGCATGTTGTTAAAGAGTGCATGACATTCTGTTCAATGAATCTAAAAGGAATTGAAACCAACTTCAACGTGCGAGACCTAATCAATGATATGGTTGATGGTAGTGACATATCAATGTTCTTCTAACAATGTAAGCCAATTGGTGCTGGAAAAACAATTGCTTTTCGTACAAATGAGCTAGAGATTGCACATTGGTATGTGCTTATGAATTGTCATGAGATTAGGCCCTTTATTGAGTAAGTTTTTCTAACCTACTGTGAAATTAATGAATTAAATCACACGTTAATATAGACTTTATGTTCAATAGAAAAAATGCACAAGAAGGGGGTTGAATTGTGTATTATTTTTCATGAATACAATCCCCTTTCAAATTTCTTTGAAAAATAACTTTTTCAAAAAACTATTAAGTAAACAATCACAATGTATTGCAATTAACTTCTATATATTTGTATAAAACAATAGAAATTGAAAATTGAGAGTTAAAGAGTAGAGGATGACACAATAATTTTATTCTGGTTCACCCCAATCCGTGGGCTACGTCCAGTCCTCAGAATCCTTTCTGAGATTTCACTATTCTTCTCATAAGTACAAGTATTCTTTTTCACAGTGTTTCTTCAGGTCTCTTACACCACGTATTGTTTTTCTCACTTAGGCTCTTCAGGCTCTCAGCTTTTCTTCTTTTTTACAGAAAGATATTGCAAGCTCTGTTACAGTAATGATAGCTTTAGTGTTTCACACAATGAATACAGTGTTTGATAAAGATCAAAAGCTTTTTAAAATCTCTAAATTTTTAATCTTCGACTCTGACTTTTATTTATAGCCTTCGTCTTTAACTGCTTTTTGATAATTGCTTCTTTCTTCCTGCTTCTTGATTCTTGATTCTTGTAAAAACAGTTATTTAGTTGAGTTTTGTAACTAACTCAAACTAGATAACTATTCGACGTAGTATCGGTTCTTCGTCTTAGTTTTTCTTCCATCTTAGTTTCGCTTCCGCATTGTCTTACTTTTGTTTCCACTTCATCTTACTTTTGTTTCCACTTCATCTTACTTTCTTCCGTCTTACTTATGCTTCCGCTTCGTCTCGCTTTTGCTTCCGCTTCCGTCTCACTTTCTTTCTTCTTACTTCTACTTCCTAATCAAAATAGTTTAATAATTTCTAATATTATTATTATTTAAATGTCATCAAAATTATTAGACGTGAAGTCATTTTGACTTAACAATTAAGATATGTAATAAGTAGAGATATTTCATATAATTTTGATTGAATTTTTAATGATCCATAGTGAGCACATGGATGAATTGAGGCAACAAAGTCCATTATATGTTGACAGGAGACATAAAGAACAATTTTCTTCATGGTTTAAGCATCGGGTGAGAAGAATGTTTGAACGTGGTGTTCACTAATAGTTATATATTATTAACTAATTTTCCTTTCTTTTTATAGATGACGACATTAGCTAGCTCCTGTGAAGGAAATAACTTTTAGTCTTTGTATGCATTAGCATGTGGACCTCATAGTTTGGTGCAGAAGTATACTGTATGCAATACAAATGGGATGTGATTTCACACTGAAGCTCGTGATCTGTGTAGGATTACACAAATTAGTGGTGTTGCAGTGTTAGGAAATTATGGGGAAGATAATATTACATTTTACAGGATGTTGACAGATATGATCAGGCTTAAATATGTTAGGGTAAAAGTGTTATGCTTTTCAAATGCAAACGGTACGATCTTGGAAATTCAAATATTAGGGTCAACAATATTGTAAAAAGCATCAATGTTACTAAGCTTTGGTTCAAGAATGATCCATTTATTTTGGCAAACTAAGCAAAGCAATTTTTGTGTGTGGAAGATTTGTTACTCAGTTCAAATTGCGGATTGTGTAAGAATGTGAAGTTAAACGTACGTATGATATCCCTTTGCATGGTAATGAAGAAGGTTCAAATGACGTTAAGGAGTCTAATGAAGTTCTAGTGGAAGTCGAGGAATGTTCCTTAGAGTTTTTATATCAAAAAGATATTGCATTTGATATAATAAATAATGTTATATTAAGTTCCAAGCAACATTTGTATGACAATTTGGATGACTTAGAGACAAGCAATAGTGACAATGAATGTGATATTATATTCAAAGAGTCAACCGACGATGATGATGGATAAATTCTTATCATGCAATTGAACCTTTCTTGTGTGCTATTGTTGAGCTATGATCTTGTGTACTATTATTGAGCAACTGTTAATTTAATAAATTAATGCAAGATAACAACCTATGTTACTTGACTGTTTTAATATCTTAGCCTTTTACACTATCAAATAATGCAACATAATACAAATATGCATGCGTAATGTGTAAATTGCAAACTTGGTTGTGTTTTCATTTATGAAAACTGAAAGGTGAATAATTTTTTTTGCTATGGAATAGATTTATATGAGCGAATGTCAATGTTGATTGATATACAATATTTTTACCTTCAATTTCCTTGAACTGACCAACTGCATACTCATTAATAGTATCAACCATGTAGAGCACTTCATAACCCTTATTCGTCAACTTCTCAAGGAACTTATTTGCAGTGTGAAATGTATATGTCCTCTTTATCTGCTTTCCTACATCATATAATTGGACTATCCCTTTAATTCCATTTGTAGATCAAAGTTAAATACCACCGATATTTATTTCACTCTCTTCACTTTATATAGCTGCAATTTATATTTATGAATTTTGTTCCTATAGCCCTTTATCTATAACCATTGATAAATTTAACAGTGCAAATTACTGTTACATTTCAGGTAGTTTTGCCTAAGAGTTCAAAAGATCCTTCAGCTATGGTGTCATTTCCCATAGTGCAATATCTAGAGGTAATTTTGTTGCTTTAAAAGTCTTAAGTTGTTTGCACATTACCTATTAACTATAATGGAAAATGAAGTTGTGGACACATATTACATAACCTAGGTTCTAAGAAGGTGATTATTTGTTATCAACATTATTTGAGCTATAAAGGGCACGGTTGTGGTTTCCATAATAGCTTGCTCAATCACTACAATGTCCTACAGAAGCACTACAATGTTTTTGAGTAAATTGGGATGTGATTTGTACTTTATCTTATTTTTTTATTTTTTATGAATTTTAATTAATTCTTTACTAAGTAACATATCATAAAGGTCTTTAAGGAACATATATATATCAAGATTATAAACTGTAGCAGTTAATTATTTAAACTCCTCATTCAAACATTTTAATTTATAAGATAATATTTGAGCAATGTTCAAAGGTCATTCGGTAAATGATAAATCACCAATAAGATTTTTCACCTTGCTCATATTTATTGTTACAATTTTACTTTCTTTTTTGTCAGACATAAGGAAAGATAAGATTAAAAGCATATGAACATTAGAGTGATTATCAAAACTCACCTATAATTTTGTAAGGCATAGGTTGAAGTGTTGTGTAATTACTTTTGTATCATGTGAACTTGAGTTGCATGTTTGTTATGCCTTTTAATTGTGCTTAACTCTAGAATTGTTATGATACCTTTTCCTCTACACTTAGCTTCGATCGTAGTATTGGTGACACGGGGCTAGTGGGAATAACATGCCTTTTAAGTTGTGATATATGAAATAAGTTATATATAAACATCTTAGGAGGAAACTTGAATATGATCCCATCTTATTGATAATTTTGAAAGGACCAAAAAAATCTTAGGTATAACTTTTGATTAGGTTGCCTAAGCAGGGTTCCTTGTCAATAAGATTAGAGTTTCACAAACACCATGTCATCAATGCAAAATTCCCTCTTTGTTCTATTTTTGTTAGTTTGTTGATTCATTTTGTCTTGGACCTTCTATAAATGAAATTTGATCACCTGAATGACCATTTATTTGTCTTGCAAAATATTGTTAACCACCGTCAATTTAGAGACTTTGGCAAGGTAGAGGACATATATATATATATATATATGGGAGATACTCATATAACACCTCAGAAGGAGTGGTGTTAATTAAGGAGTGTTAAGTGGTGTTAATTAAGGAGTGTTAGGTGGTTTATAACACTATTATGCTAGTGGAAGCCATTGGTAACACTCACTTCGATAAACTCCCATCATGTACCTTAGGTAAGTTTCCAAGGAGCAGTTGAGGGCCTCAATTTGGCCATCTGTTTAGAATGATAAGTCCAGGAGAAATGTGACCCTAACCCTTGTAGCATGTAAAATTTTTATGGTAAATGACTTAAGAACACTATGTGTCAAGCACTTGTGATTATCTTAGCATGTTGTTAACTTAAACATACTGGAAAGGAAAAAGCTAGCTACTATGGTTACTAAACTAGGATGTTTTAGTGCCCAAAAAATGCATATTTGCTAAAACTATTGATAACCATTAAAATTGTTAAATAGTGATTAGAAACAGGGAGACCAATTACCACCTTAGAATTCCATAGATCCATTGATAAGAACTGAAATTCAGTTTGCTTTTAGTTAACTTGCTTACTAAAATTTTGACAATATAATCATTATCCCGGCTACTTTTTATTACTTCCATTAGATGATTTTGAACATAGGAGTATACTAAGTCAACATTAAGAAATCTTGATAAAACATTAGCTACATAGTATTGAGTATAGTATCAATTCATAGTTAGTTAGACATAAGCCAGTAGTTGTAGACAATGAGAAGCATGATATAAACTTTGAATGATCAAATGCTCTTAAGTATATCTTTAGCATTATAGAAGACTTTGAAGCTGAAAAGTATTACTTCAAGTTTAGAGTGGATTTAGATGATATAAGGTTAGAGTTTATCATCCCTTATCTATAAGAATTAGCAAACTATATGCCTATGAAAGAGCATGCTTTTGTAGGTGATCTGCTTTGTCTTTCGATTTTAGCCTTGGAGGTCAAATAAAAAATTGAATTCCAAGGATTGCAATATAGAGTGCAACCTCGGATCGTCTCACTTAATTGGAAACTAATGCAATGGACCTAAGCTAGCCTAAATGTCATGAAATGCAATTAAAATTGGTTAGGAGGGGGGTTTTGGTTCTTAAAGAAAACTAAGAAAATTGAATAATTATAAGAAAATTGTGTAAAAAGTATTTTTGGATTTTTGGGAAAGAAACTGAAAGTTAAAAACAATGATCAAATGTTAGAAAATCCTCTTGAAAATGAGCTTCGGCTATCATAGTTCAAAATAAATCTTGGTGAGAGTGAAAATCACTAAGTTTTCAAATTATAAACCTTAAAGAACTCTTTAAGTCCAAGATTTTAATCAATGAACTCCATTTCTTAAAACCTTGTTGAACACATCTTAGTGTGTGCAATGGGTAAGTTAATGCAACAAGTCATTTTGGGATCTAGCATTAACTCAATATCAAACATAACTAGGTAGATAAAAGAGAATCAACAAGATCACAAATAGACATATATGAGACTTCATATATTTAAGCTCCAAGTTTTACATCAAGAAATCCAAACCACACATTGAATATCCAACACTTGATTAAACTCTAATCAAGAATGTTCAAATACAAATTATAAATCCTAAACCAGGAAATCATAAATCACAGTTAAACATGGATTAAACCACTCCCCTTTGAAGTCCATTGAACTTTAGCCATTGCTACATCTTCAAGAGGAAGGAAAACGCCTAGCCACACATTGCAATCGGAAACCTCACAACTAGGAATGAACCCGAGCTAACCATGATAGATGTTGATGGTGAAAAATGGAAGAGAAAAGATAAGAGACAAGTCTCCCCCCAGGAACCCCAAAGGAACTGTGGGTGTTAAGGTAGTGAAGTGTGTCGCTTCTTTTTCCCCTCTCCCAGTTGATGGAATATTGATGTATATATATGTCAGCTCTCTATAACTTATCCAAAAATAGGTTTCTTCTTAAAACGGGTTCCTGGTTCGGGTTATACAGTATGTGAAATTTCCAAAAATAGTTCGGGTTTTCAAAGGTTCGCTGCGATGAACTTTTCCCAAAAGGTTTTGCTCTATTACTGGTTCCTTCACCGCGGCGAAAGAATTAATCTTCGTCGCGGTGAACTTTTTCATAAAGTTTAGCCTGGATTCCTCCGTATTTCGTCGTAGCAACAGATCCCTTTCGCCGCGGCAAACTTCCTATTGCGTCTGTTCTCTTGTTGACTTCAGTTCAACTTTCTTTAACTCTACACCTTCTTCTTCTTGATTCCCTTCTCCTTAAGTCTCTTACAATGAACAATGGTAGTTTGTAGTATCAATTATTCTCAGAAAATTAATTAGTGCATTTACTACTGATTTGTGACAATTTTTACTCTCAAACTAAAAAAAATAAATATACACACTCAAGAGTCAATTTAAGCATAAAATCTAGAAATAGGAGTCAAAAAGTATAGTGAAAATCATGAAAATGTTGCCAATTTATATAATAAACTTAGGCTCAATCAAATTCCCCCACACTTAGACTTTTGTACTCCTAGACAAAGTTTATAAGAGTCAAAGAGACATAAGTGTAAAGGAAAATTTTCAGCCATGCTTAAAATAAAAGTAGGAAATTGGCAAAAATCACTTTCTCAGAAATCAATCCAAGCAGACTGAAAGAATGCT
>JANSVA010000001.1:27987242-28001854 GCA_025504915.1 Erythroxylum reticulatum
GCGTAATGGTTGTATAAGTGATTTGGTGCTCACTCCCCTTCAAGGATCCTTTTGGGGGGCCCAGTGCAACCGGGAATCCCGAAGGGCACACAAGAAAAGTATGACGACCAGCTAGCTAAAACAACACCTTTGAGCAAACTATCGACTAATCAAAGTCGGATTGTAGGTTATTATAGTGTTTGGTAAACTAGTGTAGAATAACATAGAAATCTTGTGACTATCAGTAAGTTCCAGGTATGATGGCCGAGATACAAAGCTCTTCTCTCCACGGGCACACAACTCTTAGCTTTCGTCTTAGGAATCTTATACTCTCACAACACCCATTCTCCTTTTGAAACAATAGTCGCAATGATACTTACAATCTTTTCCCGTTAAACTCTAACCTTATAGCGGAATTGTTTCATGTAGTCATAGACTGTTTTAGACTTTTCACAAGATCCTCAGAAGAGGCAAGTGTAGAATATACTTATCTCTGTATAATGACAGATAGTAACATAACTCAAGACTTAAGTTTTCAAGAGAAGAACTTAGAGAAAATGAAAACACTCAAACTAATATTCATTGAAATCAAACTTCTTCAATCTCGTCATGCTTACAATGAAGGAAAAGCTTTGCTTTTATAAGCGAAGTAAGGACATAAAAGTAAAGCTCTTAAAAGACATACTTATTACATCTTTAAAAAAGAAAATAAAAGTACAATCATCATACCTTTAACAAAGCTATTTTGCAAAAGTAAACAACTTTATAAAAAGATAATAAGAAGGAATCTTGCATAATAATTTGTGGGCTACAAAGATTACCTTTCATCAAAAGACTCAAAAGTAAATTCCTAAAAAGACGAATCTCACTTTAAAGTGCTAAAGTGGGGTCATTATTACAATCAGAGTCATCTATATCATTGTCAATTTGATCAAGAATGTGGCCGATATCAGTTGCAATCCATGTAGAAAGTCTTAGGCTAGAAACAAAAGTGGGCTCTTGGATAAGGCTGGATGGTATGCTTAAAACTGTAGAATGTCGATATGTAGGGCAAGGAATTTCACCGGCTTAACATTAGAGGGAGCCACCGATGTCTAATGATCAAATGATGGAGGAATAATTCGTGCAAGAAGAGCAGTATCTCTAAAATACGAACCAAGGGATGTACAAATATTGGAAAGAGCTAAGCTCGAGAATTGGTTGAGTTGGTCTAAGAAAGAATGTAAATCTGCCATTAGCTGTGTGCATTCTGTAGACCAATCAAAGGTGGTTTGCCAATGCTAAAGGTGATTTAGTGTGCACAGATGTCCATAAGTACTCATACAATAGGGACGATGTATGATATAAATAGCTTAAAATTTTTGATCAGTTAAAGTAGTGTTCTATAAGTGATAATGAGTCAAGATTTGAGACAAGTCTACACGCCATTTGGAAAGGGATTTAAACCATTATAAGAAAGTCCACAAAAGAGAATTGGCATTGGTAGGATCAAATAGGTGGCGATAAACATGGAGGGGTGATAAAGATATAGAACAAGCATATATGGCAAACAAAGCCCAAAGGTGCCACGAGGTAGTATCATGGAGAGTATCATAGAGATGATACGTTAGTTTGTAAAAGGTAGGAGCATCAAAATGCCCAAGAGTAGGTAAAACATCAAATGTGAGAAGTGTGAGGTGAAGATAATAAAGCAAAATTTAATGAAGAAGGGGCAAAAGTTCTATAATAACTTTTAGAGTAGTAGAAAAAAAAGGGGGAAAATCTTTTTTATATTTTGCAAACTTGGGAAAATCCAGTAGCCAAAAAAGAGGAATAAAGTGGTTCAAAGAGGATGAAAGAAACAAGATTGGTTTGGTAGGTCGAGAAAGAAAATCAGCAAGTGTGTTTTGGTGACCTTTATTATGACGAATGGAGAATTTATAATGAGAAAAAGGAAGGAAAATATCTGGAGGCCATGGTGGATTCTGTCTGAGCAAGTTGGATAAACATAAAGTGTAAGTTGTCACGTGTGGTATGAACTCACGGATGTAATTAACAATCCCGAGGAATTGTTGTATTTGTTTCATAGTGAGATTTTCATCAAGAAAATGTAATAGCTCTTGTGCAATATGTAAACCAGGCTAGTAGAATTCATCTTTGAAATGAATACCCAAAAATTCAATATCCTTTGTACCAATGATGCTTTTAAAGGTTGAAAGCATGATTCTATACTGTTGAGTAAGATCTAAGAATTGCTGGAGTAGGGCTTGATGTTCCTCATGAGTCTTTGAGAATAGGAGAATGTCATCAATGCAAATGATTGCACTGTTGAGGATAGGCTTATAGATCTTGGTCATGGTTCTTTGAAACAGTGATGGGGTAACTTTAAGCCCAAATGACATAATAGTTCGTTGGTATTGTGCATTGGGTGTGCAGAATGCATTTTTGTAATGCTCAGTTGAGTGAATACCCAATTGTCAAAATCCTGCCTTAATGAAAAAGACAACAATTTCTTTTAAAAATTGTATCTGAGTATTGATTTTAAAAAGAGGAAACTTGTCATCTTGTAGGAATGTATTCAGAGGGTTGTAATCAATCACTAATACCTTTTTTCGCTCTTTTGCTCTGAACGTTTGTTCATATAGAATGCCTGGTAAGCCCAATTTGACTTTGTGGCCTTAATGTGTCCTTGCTTCAGAAGGATAGCACACTCATCTTGTCCGAGTATGAGCTCATCAGGGTTCATCCCTGGATGTGTAGCTTTCGTAGGATTGATATCCTCATTCTTTTTAAAGGTAGACTTATGAAAAAATCAGTATTTTTTCAAAGAGGATATGGATGAGAAAACTGTGCATGTGATTCAGGACAGTAGTCTATCAATTTATCTCTCAGTGATGTATATGGTGTAGGAACTTGAGAAAGTTCAAACACATTTTTCACTTCAGTGTAGGGATTGTAAAATGATCGATACCTAAGGCTTGTGGGTAAGATTTGTAAAGGTGAGGCTTTTGGGTAGGATTTGTAAAGGTGAGGCTTTTGGGTAGGATTTGTAAAGGTGAGGCGTTGTTGTAGACATCCATACTGATAAACTGTAAAGAGTAGTAGTTTCGCAAACTTTCCAATTTTACTGTAGTCATCTTTAACAAAAACAAAAACAAAAGCAATCAAAAGCGAAATAATAAAAATACCAAAATTTTGATAACGCGGTTCGGCACATTTTGCTTGTGTCTACGGGTCCCTCACCCAGCTTAATACTTTCACGAAAATACAATAGATTTACCTAAGGTTTTATTGAATCAATGCTACTCAATCTTTGACAATATCTTTCAACTTCACTTTTCGAGAAAGAATTTCACATCCTATAACACGATCGATTTGTGTTAACCTCGTTAGAGGATTTTTCTAAACTACTTTTAATTAAACAAAAATTAATAAAAATAACTCAAATAATCAATCAACTAAGAGTAGAGCAACGATATACTTAAGATAAAAGGACTTCCCTATAATTTCAGCTTCCTAAAATATATCTGAATAATTGTCCACCAGTTGGATTGATTTATGGCAGCTTTAGAACCAGACCTCCAAACAATATATTGATCCAATGAAACAAGAATCTCAAAGCTCTTCACTCACGCACATTGTTCAGCTTTAGCAACTCCAATTAAACCATATGGGACACTATACACACCATTTATATTTCACGCACAATCCCAGAAGAACAACTCTTGGAAATTAGAAGTTAATCCACGGTGTATATAAAATCAGAATATGTATCCCACATCAGCTGCGTTTTTTATCCCTTCTCTATTTAATACCCACTGCACCCTTCTCTATTTAACACCCACTGCACATTTAATAATACTCACATATGAGATTCACTTTTGTTATATGATAGAGACATACACGACACTAACTAGCAAAATCCCTTCACGCCCTGGGAGTTGTCATCCTTATCATAAGCTTCTCATACTCATCCATATACGTATTGAACACCATCTGTTACCTTCCATGGCTCATCTCATCACATTCGTGAAAGATCAAAAAGTAACAACTTGTTTTCTTAGCTAGGAAAACTGAAATTCTTTCTCTTTTCGTAGTCTTAATCTTTCACTTCAGTTTTTTAGTTTCTCGTTTACCAACGAGTCTTCACATATGCACATATAAACGTGATCTGTACACACTCCAACTCAAGATAGAGTTCTATCACATCTAGAACGTTATCCAAAATAGCTTTTTAAATCCAAGTCAAACAAGGACTATTGATTAGCTATCATCATCCAATTAATATCTTATAGGTCCAATTAATAAAAAATGCCAAAACTAATTACTTAGATATATAACATATATCCTAACACATACCAATGAGAATATCTGGGTCAGGTAGATTGCTGCTAAGAACTTTAGTCTAAATTGTACACTGTGGAAAGAATGGTATCCTGATCTTTCTTTTTATAATAAGCTCGATCTTGAATGAATTGCCATTTACAGCAGTAAAGTACTCATCATGTGACGTCTATGCTTCAAAAGGTAAAATGTTGGGCTTCATAATCATACGACTGGATCCAGTATCCATAAATTCAATAGCTTTAATGGATTGATCGTATTTGTCTTGTTTGAAGAGCTAGATCTGGAAATATGGTCGTTGAATTGGAGTACGATCTAATTTCATGCAGGTCTGTTGTAGCATGTATAGAGGATCATCCCCTAGAGAGATAGAGGAATAAGAGGAGTCATCATCAGAAGTCGTAATAGAAACAGTAAATTTAGTGTCTTCATCTTCAGTGGATTGTTCCTCAATCAGATCTTCAAAGTTATTTGAAAAATGAATAAACAAATTGATTGCATTTGCTTCAATAACTTAACATTCTTTTAACTTTTGTGAGCATAGATACGTGCAAAGTGTCCTGGTTGTCCACAGAGGAAACAACGATAAGCTTTCTGAGAATGATGGGATTTCTTCTTGAAGAATCGAACAAACTTTCGTTTTGTTCCATCTTTTCTCACATAAGTTTTCCCGAAGGGCTTATAACCTTCCATTGTGATGATTGTAACCTTCCATTCGATAATAGGCATGATTGTGATGAGATTTCTTCTTGTTGCTACAATCACAGTTCTTTTTGTCTTTGCACTTGATCTAAAGATAAGGCTTCTTATAAGTCTGTTTGAGAAGTGGACCACCTTTAACGATGTTCTTGAATAAGGCATGTTGATCACACAACTTATCAAGAAAGGCCAAAGCAAGCTGGTAGATTTCTCCAAGAAATATATTAGTAATATCCTTTTGTAAAGAAACAATGGTCTGTTGTAACTCTGGTTGCAGTTGATTGGTACTTTGTTGACTACTCTCAACAATGGAAGTGTCATTATGATAATAACACTTGATTTCAACATCACGTTGGATGATCCCACTTTATTTAAACGACTACAAGTTTAAATTCAGATCTCTGGAATAGATCAATATCTTACAGCCATCATGGCTACTTTATATCACTAGATAATCTATCGTTTGCAGAATCATGCTTTGAACCTCAACTTTATAAATTCTACTTCGGATGCTCTTTATATGGTTGTTGATCATTCTAATGATTAGACTACTATCATCCAGATCCCAAAGCAACTACCAGCTGTGGAGATTGAAAAGTTGATGCCTACTGAATGGATCATCAATTACCAAAAGGTGTTCCATATGCCTCATCTACACTCTTTTCATATAACAATTCCTCCGATTCTGAAGATATTAAAAGATAGAACGGTGAAGCCCATCTATGTAAAGCCCAATGAAGATCCATCTGGACCTTTTACATCTGGTGCTATTCTTCTTATTCAGCCCGTATTTTCTCATACAGAAGGTAAATCTGACCCTCTTATTTATTATTTTGAATCTAATGGAGATCTAGTCTATGTAAGCCATCATAGTAGACACTTTATATGGGATGTTAACCCATCTATATATGAACCTGACTGTAAAGTCTATTTCAAACCTGAGTCAGACAGTGATGATGATGATGAGCATTATGCCAGATGAAGAAGGAGATTCAGATCCAGATGATTCCAACAAATCCAATGGTCTACCTACAAAAAGATTCAGACTTAGATCTCTTTGTGAGATATTTAAATCTTCTTTAGCAATTTCTGTCATTACTCCTACTCCTATACCTTGTATGATGTTTAAGCCATACGATGAGGTGTTTCCTTATCTACACAGGAGTACAGATGAAACAACTAGGGTTATCTTTAACTCTTATATTCGAGCCACAAGAATCACTTTACAAGGAATACTTATCTCAAATCTTTCTGATGAAGTTCTTAACTGGCAGACATCAAAGCAGTAGCACAAAACAAATTCCTTAGAAGAATTGATTCCAAGTTAGATTGAATTAGTCAACAGACTCATGCTACTCAACAAAAGGTTGATACCGTCTCTAAGCAGATCTAACAATTTTACCACTCATACAAAGCTCAGATCCAGCAATTTGACGTTGATCTTCGACATTACATTACTACACAGTATTTTGGACCTAACTTCGACGTTAAAACTAGAGAACTCAGGAAGCTACAAGGAATTGTGCAACTCATGGAAGCTGATATGCAATCTGCACAGTCTAAGACTGTATATGGCTCATCATCTTCAGTATTTCCAAATATACAACCAGTATACACTCCTCCTCTGTATTAGACATATTTAGAAGAAGTTGACTATTCAAAGGTCTTCAAGTTCAATTATCCTTTGATCAGACATCATATCCATCCTAAGGCAGCTCAAGCAAAACCTAAAAAGTCAAAGTCTGAACAAGTTCCTGAGCCATCACCTTCATACACTAAACCTGAACTAGTTAACCAGTTGAGTAAATCATTACAGATCCATACACCTCCCACTTTTCCACCGAAGTCTCAACCGTCTACCTCTACTGGGAATGATAAAGCACCTCAAACATAGTTCATAGCAACTATTGCACCTACACCTGCTGCAGAAGATTCTTCTACCCATTCAGATAGTCCAAAAGCTTGTTATGAAGCCTCTGTCTCAATATCTGAAATCTCTTCAACAATTTCTAAGTCATCATTTGAACAGATCTCTAAACCATCTTCTGAGTCCTCAACCCAATTAGTTGATCTATCAGACTTAGCACAAGTTCTGATGAAACCTACTGAAGTTGAACCAGATATAAGTGAAGTAGAATTTACAAGTATTAAACCTTTCAAACCTGCACCAGCACCCCAAGCAGCATTAGCTCAACCAGTTGCACAAACGAAGCCTACTTCAGGACCTTGATTTACTTTTGATGATCTTCTCCCAAAAAAAATGGAGATATCTCTTACATGAATTTGGTGCATTGATAGATCTTCACATGACTCGACCAAATAATCTTTTACAAGATATTTTGTCTGAGTTTACTTCTTGTTTTACTAGTACTTTGTGAGACTAGTGGCAAAGTATTGACAACTATCGAAAACTTCAGTATATCCAAGTCGCTACAGCCGGAACTCTTCTTGGAATACATAAGGAATTCATTGGTGACTTTCAGCTTATAAATAAGCAGGTTCGTCAGGAGTATTTTGCAATGAAATGTTGTTCACTTGACAAGCGAGATTTACAAAAACCTTTTAAACGTACGACATAAAAGTATTATCTTTTGAATAAATGGAACAATGTTAATTTTTGATATACTTTTATCTCTTCCCTTCTAGATTAACTGCAACTAGAGCTACAACAAACCATTGTTTCTTTGCAAAGGGATATTGTTAATATGTCTTTTGGAAAAATCTACTAATTTGTTTTAGCCTCTCTTGATAAGTTGTGTGATCAATATGCCTTATTTAAAAGCATCATGAAAGATGGTCCACTTCTCAAACTAAGGTTGGAAGAAGCCTCATCTTCGGATTTACGTGCAAAGACAATTGGCTTGTATTACAGGTCGTCTGGTGTCAAGTCTTTTGCCACCAAGTTATATAGGAAAGTCATAGCTGAGAATATTAACTATTCTGAATTTCGCCGGTAAGAGGCCGCAGTTATTGACCAAATATGATTCAAAGTCCAGACGTTCGTCAAGACTTGTGATGCAAATCCTCCAAACAAAAGCCTTGCAATTGTCAATTTTATTGTCCATTTTGAGACTGATTTGGATTAAAAGTGATTTTGTCATCTTTCTGCAGACTAAGAAGTTAGTATCTTAAAAAATTTTAACTAGTAATAATCTCCCATATGCCAAACATATATATCATTTAATATACTATATCAGCAAAGCTAACAATAATTGCAAGAGTCTATATGTTCTATATTTTTATATATATTTCTATATGTATAATGGTAATTATGTGGCATAACCACCAAAATGAATTATGAGACCTATAATATCGAATGCAAGGAGACAAACAAGTCAATATGTTATGAATTCTAAGTTACTACGGAATTATCGAATAAAAAATCTAAAAAACAAGATTGTGATCCTTTTCGAAAGATAGGCTTTGATTTGTTCTTTATGTAGTATTCTTTTCCATCCATTAAGTAAAGAAATTGATATATATCTACAAATTAAAAGTTAGAAAATGATATTTCATATGTATGAAAATTTTGTTCAACTCTCTTGCCTCTATTTGTTGCTTTCAATTTGGTTAATTAACAGTAACGCCTCATATTTCTTCAATTTATATCATTAACATATATTATGATGTTTATTATGTATAGGATAAATAATTCTAAATATCCTAAAATTTGGTAAGTATATATATATCACCATCATCATCATTATATCCTGAAGCCCTGCAATGAAGCAGGGTCTGGAGAGCCTGATAGTACGCAGTCTTACTCCTATATTAGAGAGAGACTGTTTTCAGTAGCCCACATGCAGATGTGTTAGGGTAATAGTGATGCATGTTAAAAAAGTAAATACATAAAGACTGACAGTAAATATATGTACATACCTAATGGTGACCATAATCTACTATTACCTTTCACCCTGCAAAGACCAGCTTTTCTCGTTGCTAGTTGAGCTATGAGTCTTCCCTGATTATTGCCCTAAGAATGCAGCAATCTTATGGTTTTATACTTCCATCGTGGGAATCCTCACTTTACACCTGAAAAAAAAAAACTCCCTAGGCGTTAAGGATGAGGCGCGAGAGCTCTACGGTATGTCATTTACCCTTATTCTATCACGTTAGACATTTCTAATTATAACCATTGTGGCCCTGAGGGCCAACTCTGACATATCTCTCTTGATCACCTCTTTCTAGTTCTTATAAGACCTCTCTTTTCTCCTCTTGTAGCCATTGAGGTTTATTCTCTCGCCGTGTCGTACTAGAGCATCAAAGGGCATTCTACTCACATGCCCAAACAACCTATGTCTTTTCTCTCTCAATTTGTCAACAATACTAGCCACCTATAGCCTATATATATATATATATATATATAATTTAATGTTTAGAACTATGACCTGAATTTTTATAAAGGTCTTGATAATAATCTAATGTACATTCAATAAAAATTTTGAAATATATAGTAAAAATTTAAAAGTTTGTACATATAATTCAAATGTTACCAAAATTTGTAAGATGCAAGTTTCATATAAGCAATGAAATAAATAAACATATTTTTTTATAAATCACGGTATATAATTTTATAAACTAAAAATTGAGATATATTAAAAATTTTGTTAAAAGTTTGGAATATAATTTACATGTACCATGTATTTTTGGAGTTTCTGTTTTTACTTTTTACATATTTTCCCATTTTACGGATCTTGCACTGTTGAGCCGAGTGGCGGTCTAGCTATCCCCATCCAAGGAAACATGTGGCAGCTAGTGTAGAGCTATACTTGCATGTTCCATAAATTGACAAGCTAGATACTAAACAAAACCACTGAACGTGCTGGCTATTGGGGCTGGCCAGAGTAGATAGCTGCTACTGATGTTACAGACTGTTCTTATTTCCATAAGATTGCCATGTTTCTCTGTGGCCGTCCACTCTTGTTCATGCACCGTCCTAGCTAACCTACACAAATGAGGCTGGTTCGTTTAATGGATGCGTGTTTAAGTTGTGCGCTTGAAGAAGAAGAAGAAGAAGAAGAAGATTTTGTGAAAGAAATATAGTATAAATGCACCATTCAAAGCACAACTTAAACATGCATCCATTTAGACGAACCAGCACCATTTGTATTATTATTAGGGTTAATTATTAAAAAAAACTTAAACTTTTTTCAATTTTTCAATTATAGCCTGAATTTTTAAAAATAGCAATAAAATGCCTCAATTTTTATTTTTTTCAATTTTAACCCTATGTTAGTTTCACCGTTATCTTTGCTAACGTAACACTATCTCGTGTCAATGGACTTTTTCTAATCAGACACATCAGAGTTTTTAGAAGAAGTTGATCTGATCTGATTAGTGAAACGACATCGTTTATTGATGATACTAAAACGACGTCGTCCTCAACCTACATTGGAATCCTACACAAGAACAGATAGGAATACTAGAGATGTTGTACAGATGAGGAATGGGAACTGATAAGTTATTATTTTTGTGCTAATTTTAGATATAAATATCTTTAATGTGTCGAAATTCTTATTTAAAATTAATGGACCTGTTTCTTAATTGTTCTCAAATGATTTTCAATACATGGAAGATGAATTTGAATCAAAAAGATGCAAGGAAAGCAAAAGTAATTCGAATTCCCAACTGGCAAAAAAGTTTTTGACTAAGTATAGGCATATAGAAAGGGAAAGTTTATCTGCAAAATCTAATTTGAAAACAGATTCGATTAACTTAGGATTTTAATTATTTTGGAAATCATGTTGTTTTCCTAATGTGGGGATCTGCTACCTGATTTTGTGAGAAAGTGTATCTGATGAAGATAACAATAAGAGGGAAGACAAAGACCCTTCTAGACATATCATCTTTTCATGTTTTTCTTCTATTTTGGGTTTCTTAGGAGTTTTTGATTTTTCTAAAAAAAATTCACAGATGGAGAAAATATGTCCTGCTACTTTTCTATTGGGTTTTACCTCTGTTATGAGTAGCTAAATCTTTCTTCTTAGTTGAAGGGAACCAACGTTATCATCTAGTATGTGTGAGATTTTTTTAATAAAATTTATTTCATTGATGAATATTAAGTGACTTTCGTATTGTTTTTTATGTTTGAATTGATTGATCTCTAGGGTGCGCAACTAGGAATTGATTGATTTAATTTACAACCAGATTAGTGGGATTTGACGTTCAATTTTGCTAATCTAAAGTGACAATTAGGATTACCATCTTGACGTTAGGGATTGGGAAATTCTAAGAAAGAGTCTTATGTAGACTAAATACATATTGTATGTGTGTTGTCTTGCTCACTAGTTCTCTTGGTTCTTAAAGCTATTAATTAATCAAACTTAAGATCGTATCTAAGTTGTTGGTTAATAAGAGTGTTTAAAATACATGTTTCTATTCACCTAATCTTAAGAAAGAACGTCACTCAATGAATATTTGTTAATAGGCTTAATTTTATATAAATGATCCATACTAGTTTGATAATGTAGGTGACCTGAAACCAAGATTTGTTCATCAATTTTTCAGATCTGATTATTTTCGTTTATTTTCAATTTCATAAAATCACGTTAATTCAACCCCCTCAATTTGTTTTAGTTTTTAACTCGTGAAAAATTTACTAATAGATTCCTCATGAGGAACGATCTCAACTCTTCACTAACTACATATTTCATTATTGGAGTTGGTATTAATTTGGTTGCAGGTAACAGCATTACCAAGAACACAAAACACGCAACAGATTGAACAAATCACTGCCCAACCAGGCATATACAGCAAGATTGAAGGCAAGAATGTATTTTATTGGTTTCAAAACCATAAAGCACGCGAGAGACAAAAACAAAAGCACAATAGCCTTGGCAGAAGTCATAGTCTGAGAACACCAACCTCACTTACTACCATATCGCTAGAAACTAGGGTACATCATATATCTTTTAACTTGGTTTCTTTCCCTTCAATACCTACCTACCTAGCTACATTTTGATTATTGTTGTTACTGCGTATTCCATAATATAGAGAGGAGTATTAGAGAGAGATGAGGGTAGTCCATATAAGAGAAAGTGCTTGGAATTAGAAGAAAGTGATAGGTCATCATGCAAAGAGGATCAAGGAGATGGAACCCTGAAGCTCTTCGCATTGCACCCGGAAGGTAGATGAAGGGGTTCGAACTTTGAAGCAAAAAATGAGTGAGACTAATATCAGACTAAAATTGGAAAATTTAAAATTTTGGATTTTTTTAATAATTAACCCTTACTACTACTACTACTACTATTACTACTACTACTACTAATTTCTCAATCATTGGACCAAAACGCTCCTCATTATGAGCATTTTCAAAAACAGCAGATTAGGTTCAATCCACTAACCCGATCAGTTGATTACCAAACATAATTATCAACAGTTTGACATGGTCAAACAACCAAATACCTCTTAATTTGCTAAAAAAATTACTAATTAGCCATTTACCAAAGAAGGCCTTAATAATGGATCTCTATGTATAGAGTGA
Organism: Erythroxylum reticulatum; assembly: GCA_025504915.1. Lineage (NCBI taxonomy): Eukaryota > Viridiplantae > Streptophyta > Magnoliopsida > Malpighiales > Erythroxylaceae > Erythroxylum > Erythroxylum reticulatum. Next base: position 27,999,727 of record JANSVA010000001.1, read on the forward strand.
AGTTTCATTAATTCAAGAAATTAAAGTTAGGTCTATAATATTGATCCAAGTAAAGGACCAAATTAAAGAATGATTTTACAAAAAGTAACATAAGATTTATGAGATTAAATTGAAGAATGTAATTACAAACATTAAAAGTAAAGCAAAAACAAGAAGTAAACACAAGGAAAAACGTGTGAGCTTAGTAGGGAGAGTGGGGAATGTAAGAAATGTATTCTTAGCCACATGTTAGATACTTTTTTTTATTTACAAAGAATTTTTCATTTCTCATGATATTGACAGTAATGTTACTTTAACTAATGGTATTGTGTCTCATTTATAAAAATTTAAGGATCTCTTTTAACATAATATTATGAGTGCATTACTGCCTTTAAGAGAGTTTAAGCGCCAAAATGATTTTATTTTAGGAGCTTAGATTCTAAAATGACCAACATATCAAACAAATCCGAAGGAGACGAAGGAGATTCAAAAGTAAGTGGAGGAACTCTTAAAGAAGGAATGTGTAAAAGAGAGCTTGAGCTAGTGTGCTGTTCCTATTTTTGTTAGAACAAAAAAAGGATGAAACATGGAGGATGTTCATAGATTATTACACCATCAAGAAAAATACTATAAAATATTAATATCTTATTCCTAAGTTAGAATGATATGCTTGATGAATTATTTGGTGCCTATTTATTCTCTAGTATTGATTTAAAGTTTGGGTATATCAAATTATAATTAGAGAAGGAAATGAGTGAACAAAACTTTAAAACCAAATATAGATTTTATGAGTGGTTAGTGATGCCTTTTAAATTGACTAACGCACCTAACACTTTCGTAAGATTAATGAATTATATTTTCTGTGATTTTTTAGGCAAGTTTGTAGATGTGTGCTTCAATGACATTCTTGTCTATAATAAGATCTTCAAGAAGAATATTGAGCATTTAAAAAAGATTTTACATTGTTCTTAGGCAAGAAAGTTATATGGAAACTTTAAAAAGTGTTCCTTTCTCTTTATACAATTTATATTCCTTGGTTATATGGTGATTGTAAAGGGCATAGTGAAGGCTATTAAGGAGTAGCCAATCCTCAAAATTATGAGTGATCTTAGGAGTTTCAATAGTATGGCTAGTTTCTATAGATAATTGGTAAAAAATACACTTGCTACACCTTTGACCAAGATAGTAAAGAAAAGTGTAGGGTTTAATTGGGATGAAGATCAAAAGAGAGCATTTATTTTATTAAAAAAGAAGTTGAGTTCAACTCAAATGTTAGTTTTAACTGACTTTAAGAAGGCTTTAAATTTGAGTGTGATGCTTCAGGTGTAAGAATTAGAGTAGTGTTGATGCAAGATAGAAAACTAATAGCATACTTTATTGACAATCCTAGTAGGATCACCTTGAGTTACCCGATTTACGATAAGGACATGTATGCATTAGTGAGAGCCTTAGAGACTTAGCAATGGCACTTATGGGCTAAAGAGTTTCTGATACATATGGACCATGAGTCTTTAAAATATATCCAAGGTCAAAGTAAGATGAGCAATATACATGTTTAATGGGTAGAGTTTATCGAGACTTTGTCTTATGTGATAAAGTATAAGTAAAGTAAGGAAAATGTTGTAACTGATGTACTATCTTGGAGATATACTTTATTGAGTATTGTGCATATAAATTGACAAGTTTTGAGCATATGAAATACTTATATGTTGATGGTCCTGATTTTGATTGTTTTTTTTTTAATATGTAAGAATTTTGCATTTGAAAAATTCTGCATGCATAAAGGATATTTGTTTAGAGAAAACTGACCATGTGTATCTCGTAATTCTTTGAGAAAGTCACTTGTGATAGAGTCATACAAGGGAGGCCTAATGGACACTTTAAAGTTAAAAAGACTCTACAGATTTTGAGTTAGCATTTCTTTTAGCCATATATGAGGAGAGATGTAGAGGGGGTGTGCGAGAGATGTGTTAATTGTAGGTAGCTCAAATTTAAAGTGCAAACCCATAGCTTACGTATCCCTTTACCTATAACTAGTAAATTATGGGTGGATCTTTTAATGAATTTCATTTTAAGGTTATCTAAGTCTAAAACTGGTAAAGATTCAATATTGATAATGGTAGATATATTTTCTAAAATGGCTCATTTT
>JANSVA010000001.1:28007094-28034485 GCA_025504915.1 Erythroxylum reticulatum
CTTGTTACTTTTCTCATGACCTTATCTAAAGGAATCTTAAAATTAAAATTAAAAGTCTTTTATTAATTTTGAGTACAATTTATATTAGTTTTAAATCGTGAATAGATATTTAATTTAACTAAGATTTGATCTAGTGAATACTATATCTTTATAAAATTAGTTAAAGAATAAATAAAATACTAATAAAAACTAATTGATTTATTTTGATTTATAAAATTTTATTAATTTATAAAAATTACCGATTACTTATTAAATTAATTAATTTTTAATAACAAGAGTTATTAAAATAAATCAAACAAAAAGTTAAAAACCGGACTAAAAAATTAGACTGTTCAATATTTTTACGATTAAACCGACCAAACTGTTTGTATTTAATCGTTAGGTTTCGTATTCGGTCATTGCGTCGGCCATTTATAATTTGATTTTGGTAGAACTAATATACATCATTTATGCCATCATACAAACGAGAAAAAAAGTATATATAATTGATTTATATTTTTCTCACAAATTGCAATTTTTATTCAAATAATATTATCTATTTATAAAAAACAATAGTATAAAACAGTTTAATATCTATGAAAATTAAAAAAATATTTATTAAACTTGAAATTTTAATTTTAATAAGAAATTTAACTTAGATAGAATATGTCCAAATACAATTCAATATATATCTTTAACCTTTTTTCTTTTGCATATTCGTTTATCAAATAAATAAATGAACGAATATTAGTTATTATATAAAAAAAATACTCAAACATCTAAAGGGGTGACATTGGCCACTTATGGGTCTAACTTCAGATGTTTTCAATGAACTCAAATCGGCTAAAAGTTCAAAATAGCTTAAATTTGAATTCAATTAAAAAATAATATTAATTTTAAAAGAGTTTACTCGATATTTATTTTAATAATAAGAAAATTCACTGAATAATAATTCCTAAGTCACATATTTTTAAATAAAATAAATTATAATTAAACATAAATTTTATGCCATCTATAGGGTTGGTGCAAATGATCTAAAAGACAATGCCAACGAAGGTTAGATACAAGCATGGATTGTTGATCCGTTTCAGGGATCGAACCTGCACGGTCACGTTTTTCTTTTGCTTGTATATGCACTTGGAAACTTCCGAGAAGCAATCACCCAGATCTTCTGTTTCATAATCTGTATTCCTGTGTTTCCAAAGTGTTTTCATCCTTTCGTTGTAATAGATAGAAAAAAAATTGGATAGCTAAAAAGGCTTTGGAACAGGACGAATAGGGTAGAAAGGAACAGAGAAGCAAAACAGGGTACAAGCTAACGAAGAGGTACCATGATTACGGCATGACCACGTACCCTCTTCTCGTCTTTTGTACGTACAATGATCAATGAATTGGTTTCTCAATTTGTCGGTATAATTTTTTGGATTAGTTTTTTAAAAACAACAAATTTTACTAATTAAAAATTTAAAAATAATATTAAAATAATTTAATCTTTATTTTTAATAAAATATATTAACATTAAATTTTTTTGATAACTTAATGATACCATTATCTTATATCTCGTATGTCACGGCGCAATCCTTTTAAATTTCGAGGTAGTATTACAAAATTAAGAACAAATCAAAATAAAACCTATATTAAAAAAAGTGCAAATATGTAATAACATTATAATAAGATGTCTAACTATATATCTTATAGTGTTACAGAATAAAATTAAGATATATATTTAAATAATTTATATTTAGAAAAAAAAAATGACATCTTAAATGGAAAATCATTAGGTTGGTACGTAATGGCTAATACGGCCGACGGCATTAGTCCTTTGGGTTTCGTTTCCTCCCATTACTTGGAATTTGTTTACTATCTACTGCTTATATTTTTGAATCCTTCTATAGTTACAAACTTAGGGTGAAATAAGCTTCTAAAAATGCCTTACTCAAGCATAATTCTTAAGTAAATACAACGAAATTAACAAAAAGAAGCTAAGCCAACCTCGTACGTTGCATTATTATACATCCATATGGTCACAAACTAAACAAAATTGTACGTCTTCGTCCTGTGGACAGGCCCCATTTGCTTTAATTACCTTTCCTTTATATGTTCACTCTGCTGTATTCATCAGCTAGTACAATAATAAACATTACATTTTTTGTCTTAAGCTCTGCTTCCCACAAGAAATCTATCCCATGGAAACATTACCAGATACTGATCGTCAAGCTCGAATCAGTAGTTGGACCTCTTGTTCACACGATCAAAAATCTTCCAAATGCTCTAAGCGAAGCCAAGAAGCAAGAGCGGATGGTGATGGTGATGGTGATGGTGATGATCAATGTGTCAAGAAGGTCAGGAGCAGTGGAAATGGAACCAAGCACCCAACTTACCGCGGAGTGAGAATGCGTCATTGGGGAAAATGGGTGTCAGAGATCAGAGAACCGAAGAAGAAATCAAGAATTTGGTTAGGTACTTTCTCAACTCCAGAAATGGCTGCTCGAGCACATGATGTTGCGGCTCGGATGATTAAGGGAAGCTCAGCTTGCCTCAACTTCCCGGAACTAGCCCACGAACTTCCCCGTCCGGCCACCGCCTCTCCCAAAGACATTCGTGCTGCTGCAGTCCTCGCCGCGTCCTTGGTCCTGAAAAAAGTTCACGTTGAAGATGGATCAGAGCGAGCAGTTCCTCGATCGCCTGATAGTACTGTAACATCGGTCGACACTCGGGATTCACAGACAAGGAACGATGATGACACGTTCGTGGACTTGCCGGACCTTTTCTCGGACATATGTAATAGGTTCGATGAGTTCAGTTACTTGTCTCCATGGCAGATGGATGTAGCTGAGACTGAAACTTGTGGTACTAGTTTCAGTTGGTATCATCATCAGGAAGCTTCTTTATGGGAGTACTGATAAAAATTTATCAGCAGCATCTACCATTCCTCAAAATCCAACCCTTTTTTCAGTTTTTGTTTCACTCCAAATCTCTAGAAGCACTCGATTCGATCATCAGATAATATCCAATCTGGGATTCACAGCCTTTAGAAGTTCATGGAATTTCATGAAATTGACAAGCTGGGCTTTCCTTGTCCATGGTCGGTCCAGAACTCAACTGTTTAAGGTAACAATAAGTTGAGGGTTTGCCATTTTCAACGAATCATAATAAGGTGCACGTAATAATCTGTCGATTACGTGCTTCAAATAAACCCTCCTTATCTAAGCAAATCTTTGTATAAAAATGAATGTCAAAAGTTGCATGTAGACGAGTGAGTGAGTTCAACGTATCGCTAGAAAATCATGATCATATCTACTGTTTATCTCCTATGTTCTGTTTCCTTGAAGGGTCACTTGTTTTGCTGCATTATTTTAATTTAAAATCTTGCTGTGTGACCAAAATTGCATAACATGCTAATCATGGTTTGGATTCTCTTGTTTCCTTACTTTGTTTTACTTCGATATATACATATAAAAGAAAGTTATCCATTGTCCAAAAAGTTTTCAAAGCTAAAAAAATAAAGAAGCATCTAATTGGAACACCTTTCCTTCTTCTTCCTAATTAAATAAAATATTTCTATAACAAAAAGGAAAAATGTTCTTCCTACTGAGTTTCTTTTGAGAGGAAGAGGATGATTTGAGTGGTTGAGAGCGACTTTGAGTGGACTTGTAGTCATTTTAAAGAGTTTTAAGGATAAGAATGAACAATTGGCTCTTGTAATCTTGCAATCTCTATCCCTTTCATCATTCCCTTTCTTCAGTATCCCTACCCGTTTAACTTTGGCTAATGTAAGGAATCATTAGTCATCACCAAATGGAGTTACTGCTAATGAACCCTTAATTGGACAGTAAAAAAGTATAATTAAGTGAGCATTATAGTCTATATCAGATTGATGAGAAGTAGGAAGTGGAAAGGAAGAAGTAGTAATTTAAAGGGCATTATGCATAAAATGGCCTTCCACAAATATCTAAGTATGGACCACCTAAGGTGTTCACATAAATAGCATAGGAAAATGTTGCTTTCAACTCTGATATTGACCTAAATGCACAATATTACAATAATAAACAAACAAACAGACCAAAGGCATCAAACACGTATTTGTGAAAAGGATGACTGCAGGTCCCAGAGTTTGTGTTCCGTTGCTTTCAACACAAATAATTTAAGGCAGTCGATTGCGTAACCTTAAAATGTAGAGTCAGTTGAAATTTTAAGTTTATTACTAAAAACGAGGCAATGAATCTAATATAATTAATAATAACAGGTTCACACGTTTCTAACAATTTTACTAATAAAGTTAAGATATAAGTGAAATTTAAAAATATTAAAACAAAGGAACCCGTAGCAGCTACCTTTTGGATGCGTACTACGTAAGTCTTCGGATTAACGCAATAATCTGCAAATAACGTCAACCGGACATTCCACACTAAGTAAGTCTTACATAACAGGGTCGATCGAGAGAGCATAAATTGGAGGAATCAAACACAAGACTTTTTGACCTCATACTCTTCCACTTCACTTATTCGATCACGCTTAATTTACAATTCTAATCTTGATTTTAAGGACTTAAAATAGCTTTCAATCGGGATAAATTTAAGAAGTAATGATTTTTAATTTTTAATAATAAAATTTACATTCATTATTTTTTAGATATACATCAAATAAAATATCAAATGTGTATAATAACTTAGAAAACACATGCTTCTAATAAATTGTTTTAATGAATTAATAATTTAAAGATCTAACATATTTATAACATTAAGTCCTTTTTTGTAATATTATCTTTTAAATTATGATAACAAATAATAATACCTGTCTTATCAAAGACTTTCAGGTATTAAGTACGAAAAGATAGTCTTCATTATCGTTCTTAATCACACAAATTAAAAGTCATAATCAATTGAAATAAGTTAAACTAATTCAATTTTTATAATACAACTCAAATTTATTTGAACCATCTAAAATAATGTTATTTTATAATAAAAAGTCTAAGTCATACGAATTCTGAACTAAAGTTTGAAATAATCTCTTAAATTTAAATTTTATTAATACTTAATTCTGTTAATTTTAGATAGAATCGAAATGAGTGAAATGAAATCCTTTTTGACATGACTAAATAAAAATTACTTACTTTCCCAAAAATCTAATTTTTAATAAAAAATTAGGTACAACGTTCGAGTCATTGAATAATCTACAAATTGATGTGACTAAATCAAGAAACTGAACAATGAACTAATCTTGCGTCTTACTCTCTTCTGATTCTTTCTTCTGTTCATATATTAATCCTGAGGTCCAAAAAGAGACAAAGAGTAAGACACGTGAAACGTGAGGGTTCAGAAGAGAATGACTTGCAGGGAATACAAGAGAAATACCAACGGAAGTCATCTTCTTCTACCTTTGGACATGGAAGGTGTTTTACAATCATTGGATACTTTGTATGCTTTTGATGCATCCAACTCCACTTTTTACTTTTATCATTGAGAAATGTACAAAAACAATTAGTGAAAGAACAAGACAACCATAGCCTAACCTTTGCCTTCTTCATCGCAAGATTGGATAGATAATTAAAAGAGAATGTGGGAGTCAATTTCGTGTTCATTATGCTGCGAAAAACACAAAGAACAAACAAACAAAAAAATAGACCATTGGTGTCGTGTACCCAAAAGTTGATTTATCCCTAATTGCCACTTGTTATCACTAAAAGTCTAAAAGGAAGTACGTCTCAATCATTCATTCTTACCCTTAAGCATTAGTCAAAATCTTCTTTTAAACATTCCTTCCTTTTTGTTGCATATTGTTTGAGTAGTTTAACTTTTAGAGATAAACTCGAACTCTAGCATATAAGTGCCATTGCCAACCCTAGAGTTGGTTCTTTTAAATAAGTTGTCTTGATACTTAGAAACATAATTAATTAGTTGTTTAAAGATGGATGGTAGTAATCATGTTTCACCAAATGTCCCTATGTTTTTGCACGAGCTTAATTAGCAATAGTGTATAACCAATCAGGATTATATTACATTTGCCAACATTAATTAAAAACTCTTATCAATTCGAAAGTTCATTCATAAAAATTTAAATCATTTAAATTTTAAATTTATTTTTTAATTTTTCAATTCGATTTACTTTAATAACTATTTTGTTAAAAGCTTATTAATTTATTAATCAATCGATCAATTTTAGTAAATTAATAAATGTTTATAAGTTAAAATAAATCAATTAATAAGTTTTTGTTTTAATTCTTTAGTTTTCTTTTCTTCTTATACGTCACTTTTTTTATGTTAACATACATTCAGTAATTGCTTTTCTAAACATGATTTACAAAATTTAGTCTACTTGAATATTTCTTATATTATATATGTATATTTGTTGGTATTTCAGTCTCCTTTGAGGACCAATTAAACGAGAATGAACTGCTTACATTAATCTGGTGACGTAAACGTAAAGGAAATCACTAGTGTTGGGTAGGTGAAAGAGGGACAAAGAGAACCCAACTTTGTGTTTAATTTTCTTGGGGTTGGAGCTGGCCAAGTACTACTGAAAAAGTTAATGCTTCGCATAAATAAAGCAAAGCTATAGTTATACTCATAAAGATCATTCCATGAGACCACAAACAGCTAGATGACACTAGGTGTCTTATTATTGGTTCCATTTTTCTTTTAAAAATCATATTATTATTATTATTACTAAAGGTGAAAAAGTTAAAAATCGATCGGACGAACTTAATAAAAGCTTCAAAATCCCAAAAAAAGGGGAGAAAGAAGATTGCATATGATTTACGCCCCACTGACAATAACTTGGAAGCCAAGTTAGAATCGAAATCATACAATTCAGTCTCTGCAGGTTTCTCGCAGAAAAAACCATGCGGTCCCGACGTACTATGGAGGAGTTATCAGACTTTAGACCGATAACAGGGCACGCCATTGACAATAGGCCACTGTTATCGCTATACATACCACAAAAGTCGTTTTCAACGTGGAACAATTGGTCGTCTAAGGTCTCCGTGGCAACCTTGAAACCTGATAAAGCATGCCTTTGATTTACCTACAACAGTCAATTTCATGATTTAAGCAACATATTTTTATTCTTGAAATCATCTACTGTATAATTATATTTTCATGTTTATACTTTCATCACTTGTATAAATAGTTGTACAAATCTCTTATAACATATAGAAAAACAATTATCTTTTCATCTATTTTTCATGCTAAGCCCTATAGTGGAACAAATCAAGTACTTGTTCAAGCACTTTCTATCACTTCCACTGGGACATTCACACTCACTCACCATCTGAAATCTCTTTACCTTAATCATGTTCTACTTGTTCCATAAATAACTACTAATCTTTTATCTGTTGGTCATTTGTCACTGATAATTTATGTTTCCATCGAGTTTAACCCCTTTGGTGAGTGAAGGATATCCAAACTTAGACACCTCTTCTCAAGGGTAACATCGATAGCAACCTCTATCCAATGAGGATACCTCGCACCTTTCACAATCCAATTGCTCTTACTGCTCAATCGGTGCCTCCTACAATCTGGCATCAACGACTTGGTCATCCCTGCTATACCACAATCTCTAGTTTGTTTTGAAGTTTCTCTAATAAACCTTATGTAATAAAACCTTGTACTTCCTGCCTTCAAGGTAAAAACACTAGACTCCCTTTTTCCTCATCGTCCAGCAAATCAACAACTTTATTACAACTCATTCATTGTGATATCTGGGGACCATCTCCAACTTTATCTCTCTCAGGGTATCTATAGTTTATTATTTTCTTTGATGACTATAGTCGTTTCACATGGATATACCCATTAACTCATAAATCACAAGCTCTTGATCAATTTCGCCATTTCAAAATCACATATGAAAACTTACTATCTACCACAATCAAAGTATTACAAACTAATGGTGCACCCGAACTCATCAAAGGTCCTTTTGCTCAGTATACATCCAATAATGGCATAATCAACCGCATTTCTTGTCCTCACACACCCCAACAAAATGGTATTGCTAAACACAAAATTAGGCACATCATGGAAACAGGCCTTACCTTACTCCTCCATATCCACCTCCCAAAAACATTCTGGTATGAAGCCTTTTCAACAGCGGTCTACCTAATTAATCTTCTCCTTACACCAGTGCTCCTCAATAAAACACCTCATGAAGTTTTGTTCTGTACCAAACATAATCTTACACACTTAAGAGTCTTTGGATGTGCCTGCTTTCCCTTGCTTGGCTTAACACGATATGATAAGCTCACTCCTAAAGCCAAACCATGCATCTTTTTTAGGTATTCCTCTCAATATAAAGGTTATCGGTGTCTTGATCCTAAAACAAATAAAATCCATCTCTCTCAACATGTCCGTTTCATTAAAACCCAATTTCTATACAATGACCTCACAATTACACCAACTCCATTACACCTACTTCTTACAATAACCTTACCATTACCACTATAAACACAATCCTCATCTACTCCTCATCAATCATCACCAGACCAACCCCTACCCAACCAATCATCTCAACAAACCCATCATCCCATGACAACTCGCTCTCGCACAAATACCAGAAGACCAAGAAAATTTTCAGATTATGTCACCTTTCAAACTACCAACTCCTCACCTAATCCTCCTGACCCCACCTGTTATACACAAGCCAAAAAATTCTCACATTGGTGTCAGGCTATGTCTGAAGAACTTCAAGGTCTCCATCAAAATGAAACCTGGACTCTTGTCCCGCCACCAACCAATGCCAATATAGTAGGTTGCAAATGGGTCTTCTGAACTAAAACAAAACCTTATGGGACAATCGATCATTACAAAGCTCGTCTAGTAGCCAAAAGTTATCACCAATCATCCGGCATTGACTACACTAATACTTTTAGTCCCGTCATTAAGCCAAAAACCTTTCGAATAATTCTCACCATTGCTCTCTCTAATTCATGTCCCATCTGTCAATTAGATGTCAACAATGCCTTCCTTCATGGAATCCTTCACAATCCAGTTTACATGCTCCAACCTCCAGGATTTATAGATCCTCAATATGCTCATTATGTCTGTCACCTTCATAAAGCTATTTATGGTTTAAAGCAGGCTCCCCATGCCTGGTTTCAACGTCTAAGCTAAAAACTTTTAGACCTCCAGTTCACTCAATCCAAATCTGACGCCTCTCTCTTCATTCACACCACTTCCAATGACACCACCTTTATTTTGGTTTATGTAGATGATATACTGATTACTGACTCCTCCCAATCCTTGATTACCACTCTCATAGCGATCTACATAACACCTTATCCATTAAAGATCTGGGTCCTCTTCACTACTTTCTTGGAATTGAAACCACTACCACATCAAATGGCCTTCTTCTTACTCAAACAAAATATACCAAAGACCTCCTTTCTCGTACAAATCTTGATCAATCTAAACCCACACCAACTCCAATGACTCCTACGTTACCCCTCTCCAAAAACCATGGAATCCCACTTTCAGACCCAACTGAATAAAGAAGCACTGTTGGTGCTCTCCAATATCTTTGCCTCACCCGTCCTGATATTCAATTTGCACAACAAAGTCTCCCAATTTCTGCATTATCCTACTGATATGCACTGGACAGCCGTCAAGCAAATCCTTCCATCTCTCATGGTTTACAATTCATAAAATCACCAACACTTACCCTCGCCGCCTATTCTGATGCTGATTGGGCAGGATGTCCTAATGATCGTCGCTCCACCTTTGGCTATTGTGATTATTTGGGCCCTAATCTTATTTCTTAGAGTGTTAAGAAACAACCTACAGTTGCTCACTCTAGTACTGAAGCCAAATATCAGAGTATTGCACTTGCTTCAGCAGAAGTATGCTGGATTATATCACTTCTTCATGAAATTGGTCTTTCTACCCCACCACCAACACTATGGTGTGACAATCTTGGTGCCACCTTCCTCACTGCTAATCCTATTGCCTATGCTCGCACCAAACACATTGAAATAGTTATTCATTTTGTTTGTGATCTGGTTGCAAAAAAATCTCTCTTCGTCCGACACATTTCGGCCAAGGAACAAATTGCAGATGTCATGACCAAACCCTTACCTACCACAGCTTTTCGTCAACTGTGTGACAAGCTCACTGTTGCTTCCACCTTGAGCTTGAGAGGGGATGATAACGCATGCCTTTGATTTAGCTACAACAGTCAATTCCATGATTTCAGCAACATATTTTTGGCCTTGAAATCATCTATTGTATAATTATATTTCCATGTTTATACTTTCATCACTTGCATAAATATTTGTACAAATCTCTTATAATATATAGAAAAACAATTCTCTTCTCATCTATCTTTCAAAACCCAAATAAAAATTTTAATATCTGTAAAATTTTTTAACAAATTTATTAATTAATCAATAAATTTTATAAACTAATTATTTTTTGTATATTAAAATAAATCAATTAATTTTTATTTAACATTTTTCAATTAAGTTTTAAATTCTTCGATAGTTAAAAAATTTATCCTTAATTCATTTTTCAAAATTTTTAATTTTATTCAATATTTAACAAAATTTATGATAATTTAATATCGATTGAATCTTTTAAATCTTAAATCTTTTATTTTAACAGTTTAACTTCTGATTCAATTCGTAAAACATTATAGAATCATGACCCATTCAAAAAATTGCACTGTGATGATTTTAAGTTCGCTATTGATAACACGTATTATTATATATATTATAAAGTTCAAAAAAAAATCGAAGATTATTATTAAAAAAAGTTGTCAATTAATAATGTTAAAGTAAACTATTTATCAATCTTAAAAGAAAAAAATGGTAATTGTTAGTAAGGATTGCTATTATATATAATAAAATAAATACTAATAGCAAGTGAATGATGAGCACATAGTTGATTTCATAGTAAAAATAAGCTAACTTATAGGCAATGGAGAGGAGGAAGGTATCAGCCACATTACTTCTCATAGGTCTTACTGAATAATAATAACAGTGCATGTGTATCAAAATTTAAAAAATTAATCTGTTTATTAAAAATTAACCCATGACTTATGTTGTGCTTGTTGGTGGGTATAAGAAGAGAGGAATAAGTATGGAATGAAAAATAAAACTTAGTAAATATTTCCATTCTTATATTTTCACTTTAATTCGGTTAAAGATTTCATTCTTCACATAGAATTAAGGAGAGTGATTAACTCAAGTGATTAGCCTAATACAAGTATACGAACAAACTCACTTGTAAGCAATGTTTTCAGTTAAACTAATAAGACAAGAGATTTAAAATTTCAAAGATTCAACTAGTTTTAGACTAATATAAAACTAATTAAAAATTAAATAAAATTGAAGAATTTAAAAAATGATTAAAAATATTGTTTTTAATTATTAAAAAAATTTAAAGTTTAATTGAAAATAGAGAATATTAAATGAAAATTAATTATTTATTTTAGTTTTATTTAAAAACTGATTAGTTTACAAAAATTGTATGGATAATTAATAAATTGATAAATTTTTAACAAAAGAATTTATTAAACTAAATTAAACCTAAAATTGAAAATCTAACCAAAAATTGGATAATTTAAGATTTTTCTGTTAAATCGATCGAATCGGTTCGATTTTTAAAACATTGATTATAAGTGAGAATGAAGACATTTATAAATCAGTTATCTTATGTTAAAAAGACACATAAAATAAAAATAATTTGCCTATCAAATGGATATGTATTCTAATATTTCTAAACATCTTACATACATATTATGTAATGTGAGGTTTATTATCACAAAATTCTTATGATTTAGAATTTCTTAAAAAGATATTTACATTTTACATTTATGTTTATAATTTCATGTGATTTAATTATGAATTTTATTAAATGAATCACCAATTAAAAATAATTTATTATAATTATCTTTTAATTGATTAGATAGATATTTTAACAACTTTAAACTATCCAGAATTTTCATTTTGGTTTGTAACTTTCCAATTCGATCTATTTTAATAATTTTTGTTATTAAAAACTAATTAGTTTATTAATTAATCGGTCAATTTTAGAAAATTAATAAGTTATTTTAAAATAAAAGTCAATCAATTAATTTTTATTTAACAATTTTTAAAATTAAATTTCAAATTCTTTGATTAATAAAACAATCTTTTTCAATCATATTTTAATTTTTTAAATTTTAATTAATCGTTAGCCAATTTTATGACGAACTAATACTAGCTAAATCTTTTAAACCTTAAACTTCTTATCATATCGGTTTAACTTTCGGTTCAATTTTTAAAACATTAATCATAAGTTGATTACGTATTAACAAATATCATAAAACATAATTAATAATTACCAAACCTTATGGTCCCGAATGATTTCCTTCTCATACTACGTCAAGAGTATTTCATATCAATTATGTTGTTAGCTGTGGCATCTCTTTCCATTACATAAGTGAGTATCAGTGGTTTGAATTTGTTCATATCAATTAATTAGTTTGAACTTAATTATAAATTTATTTAAAATATAAATTATTATAACTTATCTCGTTTTACTTATATTAAAAAATGAGTGAACTTAGGGAGAGAAAAAAAGAGCCGTTTGTTTACTGTTCATTTTCTTTGAAACTATTATACTGTTCACTTTCTCTTTTCTTCTGCTATGAAAAATCGATGCTAAGTTTGTCTCATTTCTTTTACTTGTTGAAGAGGCTACTAGTCAATATAATTAAAGACGTCCTGGTTTGAGAAAAAAAACAATGTCAACAGCTCCAGAATCTCAACTCTCAGACGCTTCCCGGGATGATCTCAATTCCCTTGACACTATTGGCCACACGGTCAAGAAAGTCCGCGTACGAGAGCAGGAGGAAGACTCGCCCCCTTATCTTCCTACTCCGAATACCCTCCTCTATAGTTATAGCGCTGCAGTTACTAGTTATCAAGCATCTGAAGCTACTGGAATTTCCGAATGGTCAGAAGAGGAACCTGTGGACATTGAAGAGGGCGAACTTGGGCTAGGAATTGAACTTTCCAATTCTCTGAAAAGCAGATTAAACAAACGCTGGGAGAATGCAGTGGTGGTCAAATTGCTGGGTCACTGCATCGGATTCAATATGCTCAAGCTCCGACTTCATGCTATGTGGCACCTGACAGGTTCGATGAAAATTATAAACTTGGATAATGATTTTTTTCTAATTAATTTTGTTCAAGAAGAGGACTACCTCCATGCTCTTATGAATGGGCTGTGAGTGATCCTGGGTCATGCCCTCTCTGTCCAACCCTGGCATATGAGTTTCCAACCATCCTCCGGCGAAGCTTCCCACGTGGTTACTTGGGTCAGATGCCCCGAGCTATCTGTTGTCCACTATCATCCATCGATCTTACGTGCACTAGGCAACTTAATTGGTCGCACGATTCGTATAGACACAACCACCCAAAAAATACAAAGAGGACGTTATGCTAGGGTAGCCTTAACTCACGTCTCCGTTCTTTGGTGGAACTGGACAAAGAGCGCATTAAGGTTACTTACAAAGGCCTCCCTCAGATTTGCCTTTCGTACGGGCACACTGGCCACTAGACCGTGATCTGCCCTCACCAGCCTTTTGCCTCTCCAGCACCAGGCTACCCCTCAGCGATTCCTTCAATGGCTCTGCACACGTCCCCCATCGCAACTCCAATTCCCAACACCGAATATGGCCTCTAGATTCAAGTCTAGAGACGAAACTGCCGCCCCTCCAACAGTACAATGACAGGACGCGACAGACGTTACCCACCCACCACAAAGCAACCCCGAGGCTCGAGGTACCAGGCGCTAACAAAGTCAGAGGCTCCTACTCGTAACCCACATTCGTCCCCAACGCTTCGAAACACTCTAGATACGTTGCCTTCTCCATCCAACACGGACTCGCAGTGGCCTCCAACGCTTAAGGTGCCAGTTCTGGGCCTCACCCTGCGTGGGAATGGGCCTGTGCTTACTCATGGGCTGCCCATGTCTAAGGCTGGGCCTTCATCTGGCCAAGCCTGACCCTCCAAGCCCAACTTCAACTAGATAATTCAGCCCATTGTCCTTCTAGACTGGGTCAATAGCCCATAGGATCCATTACCTCCATCACTAAACATGTGGCCATTTCTTTACCTTCGCATCATGATTTAATTATCCATGATATCTCTCTCGCCACTCATATGAACGAAGATAGGGACACTGGTCCCATGGAGGAGGACATACCGACTGAACCAGTCCTCTCCCCATTAACCTCTAAAAATTTCCTGCCCCCTTCTAGGCCCCCCGATCCTCAGGCTACTCCAAACTCGACTAATGACAGCCCCACTATCATTGACTCTCCAATGGACGAGGTGGCACTGCCTCACGCAACTTCCCTCGATGAGGGACAGACCACCGATGGGGTCGAACAACCCGCCTTATAGTATTTTCCTTCCTACTCGATTTTTATATGTCAATATTCATATGGAATTGCCAAGGGGCTGGCGGTAAGAACTTCCAACCCATTCTCAAGAATTACATCCGGATTCACAAACCGATCCTTATTGTCCTGGTGGAACCTCAGATTAGCGGAGTGAGCGCACAAAAGTTATCAAAAAACTGGGTTTCAATCAATCCTTCAAAGTGGAGGCTGATGGGTTCTCTGGGGGAATTTGGCTTTTATGGAGTACCGACACTACCATTCAAATTCTTTTATCTCATCGTCAATTTATTCATGTCCACGTCACTTGGGCACAATCTTCTTTCGATTTCACAACTATATACACAAGTCCAAATAACCCACTCTAACATTTCCTTTGGAAACATTTGTGTCAAATTGCCCAGATTACTACTAAACCTTGGATCGTGGGTGGAGACTTCAATGCCAAATTTGAAAGCAAAGACCAATGTGGCAGATCCAGACTCCACTCTGGTGTGAACAATTCATTTCGAGATTGTATTTAATTATGCCACCTCCAGGACCTTGGGTTTATAGGACCCAAATTCACCTGGAGGAGAGGACAGTTTCATGCCCGACTCGATTGCGTCTTTTGCTCTCACCCCTGGTTGACTTCCTTCCCACACACGACAATTACTTACCTACCTTTCCTTAATTCTGATCATCGACCCCTCCTCGTGGCTCTTACCTATGCCTTATTCCCCTTCCCTTCGGACTTTTCGATTTCAATGGTTGACCCACAACCAATTTGCCTAAATTATTAAAGACAATTGGAATCCCCATCTACTAGCAGTTTCTAGTGCGCTAAGGCAGCTGGCAGACAAACTTCAACAGTGGAATTACTCTACTTTTGGCAACATCTTTCAGCACAAAAAGAGACTCATGACTCGACTAAGGGGCATTCAAATTAAGCTGGAAGAAGAGCAATCTGACTCTTTGCAAGACCTGGAGGCGCATTTACAAAAGGAACTAGAATAAGTCCTCGTGCAAGAGGAACTATTCTGGCACCAAAAATCGAGAAGTCAATGGATAGCGCAAGGGGACAGGAACACTGCCTATTACCATGTGGTCACTTCAGGCCGATGACGGAAACTGCATTGCACCTCCCTCCGCAACGACAATGGCTGCGTATATATGGATCCTGACTTGCTCGGACAAATCGCTCATACTTTCCTTGCCAAACTTTACACAACAGACCTATCCACCCCACCTCACTCTCTTTCCACTGGTCTTTTCCCTCCTCTCCCCCTAGCGCTTCTCTTGAGCTGACAGCCCCAATCTCTCCCAAGAAAGTTAAGAACGTATTTCTTGCCATGGATCCCAACAAGCCCCCAGGTATAGATGGCTTTATAGCTATATTTTACCAGTCCCAATGGGATCACCTTAGACCTGATCTCACTATTTTAATTCAGAAAACTTTTAGACATGAAGTCTAGGAGCAAGCCCTAAATCATACTATCCTAGTCCTCATCCCCAAGACCCCCCCTCCCCTTAGTCGATCACTCAATTCGGACCTATAGCTCTCTGTTCTGTGCTATACAAAGTCATTACCAAACTGGTCGTGAATTGAATGACACCCTACTTATCTAACCTTATAAGCCCTAATTAGTGCAGCTTTGTCTCGGGCAGGCAAATTATTGATAACATTATTATCGCATAAGAGATTATCCATTCTATGCGAAGGAAATCGGGGAAGACAGGGATGATGGCCATCAAGGTGGACTTAGAGAAAGCCTACGAACGTCTTTCTTGGGATTTTATCTACGACACTCTCAACGACATCGGGCTCTCGAATTCGCTGATCAATCTCATCATGAAGTGTATTTCCACGGTGACCGTACAGGTCAATTGGGATGGAGTTCTCAGTGATACTCTTACCCCTACTTGAGGCATTAGACAGGGAGACCCGCTTTCTCCTTACGTTTTTGTGATGTGTATGGAACGTCTGGGTCACCTTATCCATACCTCCGTAGCCAATTGCCACTAGAAGCCTATCAAATTAAGTCGTCGAGGCCCCTCCCTATCTCACTTGTTTTTTACCGACGATCTCTTCTTGTTCTCTGAAGCTTCGATTGACCAAGTTTTGGTCATTCGTGATATCTTGAATACGTTCTGCGCAGCTTCGGTGCAAAGGATTAGCCTTGAAAAATCTCGTTGCTTCTACTCCAGAAATATCTCTAATTCTGTAGCTTGTAATCTCAGCAGAGAGTTGGACTTCAAGCAAACAGTGGATCTCGGATGTTATCTTAGCGTGTCGCTATTGCATGAAAAAGTCAATAAATGTACGTACCAATATCTTATTGATAAAGTCCAACAACGCCTTTCGGGATGGCAAACCAACTTGTTGTCATTTACGGGTCGTATCACCTTGATACAATCTGTCATTTCTACGTTTCCTACTTATACCATGCAAATGGTCTGGCTCCCTCTAGGATTGTGCGATGAATTGGAGAAATTCATGCGTAATTTCTTATGGGGCTCCTCTCCCGGTAACCACAAGATGCACCCCGTTCACTTGGATCAAATCTGCCAACCTAAAGAAAAGGGTGGGCTTGGGATTTGTAACATTAGAGTCACTAATGATTTCTAATCCTACGGCGCTAGGATTCGAATCCTGTTTGATAAGTACCACTTCAACGTTCACAGCATCCCTACCTCTATTATCACCACTGCAGGCTCCATGATTTGGAAAAGTATCAAAGCTATCTGGCCCTCCGTGCTAAAGGGCATGAACTGGATGATCTGTGACGGGTCCTACATGCGATTTTAGATGGACCCTTGGATTGTGAATGTGGGCCCCCTTTTACCGCATGCCAATACTCCAATTCCACAATCTGACCTTGACTTATGGGTTCCACACTTCGTGGATAACACAGGTAATTGGAAGTGGAATGCGCTCCAAACCTTACTCCCCTCCCATATCTGTCTATCCTTTACGGGAACCTTCTCTTCTAAGCCCTACCTAGGAACAGACAAGCTCATATGGGGCCCTTCGACTACTGGGCGATTCAACACCGCCTCGATTTGTGCTATGATTATGGAACACTCCACCTATACTTCAAGTAACATTTGGAAGCCCATATGACACTAGCCCGGACCCCTAATGTATCCGTTCCTTCTTATGGCTTCTTGCTCATGACCGCCTCCTCTCCAACTAACAACGTGTATGCAAAAACCTTACCACAAGTGCGGCCTGTTATCACTGTCATACAGACGAATTCTCATTACATGTGGTACGCGATTGCCCAAACGAGCGTAGTCTATGGCGTTCTTTCCCTCCCCACTCCATATCTCCTGAATTTTTCCACACAAATACCCTTGACTGGCTCACCCTCAATCTTCAGAATCATGGGTTGGTCTCTGGACTTGAGTGGACAATTATCTTTGGTACTGCGTGCTGGTTCCTTTGGTCATGGAAGAATTTGACCATTTTCGATAATCAATTCTCCTAGTCGAGTTCTCCTGTGACTCTCGTCATAAACTACGTCCATCAGATTCATCAGGCCTCAGCTTGGCACCTTCGTGCTAGTCTTATTTCGCGCCCTTATTACGTGCGACTTATTGGGGGTATCCACCTACCCCGGGCTAGGTAAAACTAAGTACTAATGGCGCAGTTAACAAGGCTAACTCTTCGACCACAGCTGGTGGTCTTATTCGGGATAGCTTAGGGGATTGGTTTAGAGGTTTTGCACAGAATATCAGTCAGTGCTCTCCGGTCTTGGCGGAACTTTAGGGAGTCTATTTAGGTCTAAACCTTGCTTGGACTCTTGGTTTTTGGCGCGTGGTACTCGAACTGGACTCTCTCATGGTAAAGGACCTTCTGTTTGACGCTTCACACCGTACTATGTCGTTCAACCCTCTTGTCCTGGGTATTTACGAATTACTTACTCGCAATTAGGTCGTTCATACGCGCCATATGTACAGAAAAGGAAATCGATGCGCTGATTGGCTTGCCAACTTTACTGTTAGTCTGGATCTCAGGCTCATTACTTTTGATGTTGTACCTTTAGGGTGTGCCATTATCCTTCTAGAGGATATAGTGAGAGTTAGCCTCCTTTGGACGATTATGTAATTTTGTTTCTTTTCCTTATATAAAATAATAATAATAATAATGAGTGAACTTCACATCAAAGCTCTACGTAGACTTAACAAAAGTGGACCAAAGTAATCATGTGAACACGATGTGACTCAGGAAAGCTCCATAGCATAAGCATTTGGTCCACGAGAACAGGAAGAAAGAAATTTTTAAGAGGCGTCAATGCTTTTGCAGTGCCTGGTAGCTGTTACGTGTGTAAGCTTTCCCCACAACGCTCACGAGTACTCATTTATGTGAGCATTTGGTTTCCTCCAATCTTATTGGAAGGGCTACTCCATTGGGGACCATAAGGTTACACTTCATTGTGATTTGATATTTAGATTTGTGTGTCAAGCTTGTATTTGTGCACAAAGATTAGCTCAATCTCTACTCTTCAATTAGAACACTCATCGTCAGGCAAAATGTTCTTAGTTAGAACATTGCTTTCTCAGGTTCTTGTCAGCTATTAAAATCGCATCAGCCAACAAGAATATGGCCAAATTGAAACGATGTTGATAAGTAAGCATCAATATATTGAGACAGTGTTTTAGTTTGAGCTTAATTCGAAATTAATTAATAAAATTCGAGTTGATTAAATTACTAATTGATGCATAAATTTTAAAGAATTTTGGGCTTCAAACAAAGCTTTAACAAGACTCACGCCAAAATTTGAACAGATATGAAAATATCTAACTTTTAATTTTTTTATCTTAATTAAAAAATTTTAAGTTGAGTTTGACTTTAACTCATTTCTAATGTTTAGTGTTATAACAAATTTTCTTTCACTAAATAGTGACATTTTATTTAAGAATGATAATGGATGAAGGTGAGCTCATCTTAAGCCGTTCAACTCGGTTTGATCAAACTTTTAGTCGGGTTTGAGTTTTTTTAATTTCCGACTAAAAGTTTGATCAAACCGAGTTGAACTTGTTGACTTCGAGTTGGGCTTGAGCTTATTTGTCAAGCTTATTGTTATTTAACCTATATTTTCCCTTATTGGTCTTAGTCTTTTAACAAATATGATTTTATACAATTCTTGAAAATTTTAATAAAGTTAACTTGGCTTGAAGTTAATAAATTTGGGCCTAATTTGATAGGTTTTTAAATTGAGTTTGACATTTTTTTATTTCTGGCTTTAAATTCATATTTGAGCTGAGACTTAATTCAAATGATCATTGACAAAATAATGTTACTTTGTTATTTTTAAATTAAATCAAATAGTTTACATTTGAAATAGAAAAGAAAAATTCGAGATTGGCCCAAATCCGATCAGGTTTTGGGTCATTCAAGACCCGATAAAGTTTGGATCTAAACGGCGAGTTTCTAAGTCATTCAACCTATAAATATTTTCATGAATAAGTAGGCTAGATTTTTCCACTCCAAAACAAAGTTGGTCCAACTTGTATATCGTTCAATTTTGGTGGTAGTTCAAAGTTTGATCGGATTAAGCCTAAAACGATACCATTTTAACAAATGTAACTAAACTGATATCATTTTCTAAGTTAACCGATCAATTCATCAAATTTGTACCGATTCAAAATATAATTTATTCTGTAATAACTTCAAGATGAATTAAGTCGGACTAATTTTGTCATCTCTAATATTTGTAATCAATGTTGTCTAGCAAAGACATTCCTTAGATGACATTGGAGGAGTATTATCACAAGTGTTACACAGAATGAAGAAGAATTATTTTGCTAGAGAATCCAATTGAGAGGTATATCTTTTACTTTTATTTGTAATGCCAAGAAGTCGATGGTAAGAACTTATAAAGCTTCAAGTGCACACCTAGTCAACGCGAACAAACGATTAAGAAAGCTCCTAAAGCTTTGTTACTGCATATTCAGTACGCTTCTGTGAAACTTTATCAGCTAAGTTGGTCACAAGCTCGCTTGAAGGAGACTAGGTGAGTGACTTGGAAAGTCTTGACCCTAAGGCCGATGCTTAAATTTGGAGAAATCAGGTCTCCTACGTTCCATAGATGCACTCCTACGTTCCATAGATGCACTTCTTCCCTCATTTCCTTCCTCAGTTCCATAGAATATGAGTGTAGCATTCCCACCAAGTTCCTGCACAACAAGAACAGTTTATGCACTTACAAAAACAGATGCCGCTGTTGATTATTGGATTACACTTTTTCTCGAAATGATTTTATGAGAATCTTTCTGACAATATGAAAATTTGTGCGTTTCAAGTGGACAATCATAGAGATGCAAAAACTGCAGCCTGTTTTTGATATGTTGCATGGAAGTACCTGCAGTCCAGCATGACCATCATCAACTGCATTAAGAGCAGACTTTAGAGCTCGGCTTGCAGTTGGACTATTCCGTAATATCTCTCTCGGCACCATTTAACTGTTTCCTGTTCTAATTTATCTAACTGGAGATGAGGATGAACAAGGAAAAGCATTAGACAGCCATAGCCATGTGCACTCGCAACTTATGCAAGGAAATTTAGCAGTGAAGATGATAGGAATAGGAAGCTAGGAGGATTGAAGTTTTGTTTTGCCTAGTGTCAAAAACCTATACAAACTCTAGCAGATGGTGGACCGAGAAATGTTAAGTAGATGAACTCACTGGTACAACAGTGTTGACAAGCCCCATTTTCTCTGCCTCAGCAGCTGTATAGAATCTTGCTAGAAACCACACCTCACTTGCTTTCTTAGGCCTGACCTGCTCAACCAAGTTTCTGATAGACCAAAGGAAACTTGATTCTATGTTAGGAGAAATAATCAGAAGGCAGAGGAGTAATAGGAGAGAGGGATAGTCTGGGCTATTAGCTTTTTATATTCAGTTAGTTTGTTAGCAGTGCTGACAACCAATCATCAGGTTGTCAGCTAACCAAATCTGTTAGTAGCCACAAATTCTTAGTACAAATAATACATAGGAAGGAAGAGAGAGTATATCGTGTAATGTCATATGTATGAGCCCTAGGTTGAAGGTATTGGACCTCGAAAACCAGTTTATCAATTGTATTCTGTTAAAGAATCAATACTAGAATACACATTTTTCATACTTTGTCTCTAGATCCTATCAATTGGTATCAGAGCAGTTGATCCTGAGCAATGGCTGCTAAAAAAGCTGATAATCGGATTGAAGGGATTGAGAAGGACTTGGAATTGCTTCGAGAAGAGAGACGAAAAGATGGGGACGAGATCCAGAAATCCATTAATCAAGCACATTAGGAGTTTCAAAGGCAACTAAGTCGATCCAACCAAGAATGGTAGAGACAAATGACCGACCATAACTTAGAGTTCCAAAAGAAGCTAGAGAGCGCTAATCAGGAAATGGGAGAACAACTAAGGTCAGAAATCAAAAGTATGACGATGTCGGTTCTGCAGACATGGAAAAAAAAGATGGTGTGGGAGGAACTGTAAACACCCAACCCGAAGAACACCCACTCGAACCTAGTCGAAGGAAAGAGCTGAGAAAGGAATCGATTGAGCCAGAAGAGCAATATGAGAGTAATGAGCTGCAGAATGACTCCAACCATCGCATCGACCTACCTCTGAGGTTCATGCGACACTGCGACTTCTGGTGAGATTGCCACACTAGAAGGATCAAGATGTTTGTTTTCAGCTGCGATGATCCTAACGGGTGGATCTATCGAGTTGAGTGATTCTTTTTAGTGGGGAGATTTACGGAAGCAGAGAAGATGGAACTCGTAGGGATGAGTCTAGAAAAAGATGTGTTGGCATGGTTCCGTTGGGTGGAGGGTCATTGACCTATCGTGGACTGGCAAGAACGTAAGAAGCTAGTGACACAGAAGCTTTGTCCAACTCATGAAGGGACGCAATGTCAACGCCTGTTAGGGGTAAAACAAGTCAGGACAGTGGCAGAATACATCAGTAAGTTTCTCGAACTAGTAGCTCCTTTACCGAAACTACCTGATTCTAGGCTTGAGAGTACCTTCCTGAATGGGTTAGTAGAAGATATTCGGTTGGAGTTGCAGATCCTTAAACCTAGGAATCTGGCTGAGATGATGGAGTTATCCTAGCAAGTGGAGGAGAAATTAAGACGGATGAGTATATTAAGGTGAAGCCGAGGAGGTGTAGGTATAAGGTGGGAAAACATGGGGACAAGAGCGGAAACTACAGGGGTGGAAAAAGGAAAGGAGGAAATAAGAAATAGTGGAGTTCGGCCCACTACTTATACCAAATATAGAAACACAGAAGGTAGTAAGAATAATGTGGGAGGATTCAAAAGGCTAACAATGAGTGAGCTATAAGATAAGAAGGTCAAGGGACTTTGCTCCAGGTGTGATGAGAAGTTTAGTCCAAGTTATCGGTGTACAAAAATTGAGCTTCAGGTTTTGGCTGTAATGGATGAAGAAACCGAACTAGAGGAGGAGTTAGAAGGGGAAGCAGAGGAGGAGAGCTTGCAACTCATAGAGTTGGCTGCAGGGTTAGTGTTGGGGTTCACTTTTCCTAAGACTAGAAGGGGATCGTCTAAGGGAGAGAAGTGATAATATTGATTGACAACAAAGCCTCGCACAATTTCATTTCATGGGAATTGGTGAAACTACTGAACTGTGAGTTAGAAGGAACTACAAGGTATGTGATAGCTATGAGTCATGGGCTGAAGATTAAGGAAGAAGGAATCTGCAGGGGGTAGTGCTATTAATGAAAGGGTTGGTGGTAACTAAGGACTTATCGATGGAGTTGGGCAGCTGTGATGTTATACTAGGAATTAAATGGCTACAAACTTTAGGCAAAGTGGTGAATGATTGGAGTAAGATGATAATGGAGATTAAACAAGGGGACCAAATCCTTACAATTATAGGAGAATCGACGCTCACTAAAACACCGGTTAATTTGAAGAATTTAGTGCATGCCATAACAGATGAAGACTTGGTATATCTATTGCAAATGGGGTTTTCGGAACTGAAGGAGCTGAAAGGTACCACCCCAGTTAAATCAAAACTCCAGGTAATATCAGAAGAGTTCAGAGCAGTCTTCAACATGCCTCAGCAATTGCCTCCTAAAAGAGCTAAACACCATGCCATTGTACTCCAAGAAGGAGCTAATTCGGTCACGGTTAGACCTTATAAATATCCACAATTCCAGAAGAATGAGATTGAGAAGTTAGTGAAGGAAATGTTGGATTCCGGATCATTCAACCAAGTGTGAGTCCATATGCTAGCCCGATGTTGTTGGTTAAGAAAAAGGATAGGGGTGGCGTTTTTTTGTGGACTACCGTGCTCTAAATAAAGTGGCAGTAGTAAACAAATTCCCTATTCCTATCATAGACGAGTTACTTGATGAATTGAAGGGAGCTACCATCTTTTCAAAGATTGATTTAAAGTCAGGGTATCACCAAATGCGAATGAGATCGGAAGAGACCGGAAGACAGAAAAGACCGCATTTAGGACTTATGAAGGGCATTACGAACTCCTTGTCATGCCCTTTGGATTGATCAATGCACCAGCCACGTTTCAATCCCTCATGAATCAAGTTTTTAAACCTTATATCTGAAAGTTTGTATTGGTTTTTTTTAATGAAATCTTGTTTTACAGTGCTAGCAATGAAGATCATGTGTGTCACTTGAGGACAGTCCTAAATTATGCTCCTATCCCAGCAATTGTATGCCAATTAGAAAAGGTGCATTTTTTGACAAGAAACATTGGAATACCTAGGGCACATTATATTGAAAGATGGGGTGGCAGCTGACATTAGAAAAATTCAGGTTATGGTCAATTGGCCAAGACCAAGGAATGTGAGGGAGTTAAGGAGATTCTTGGGGTTGACAGGATATTACAAAAAATTTGTGACGAACTATGGAGATATTTCCTAGCCTTTGACACAATTGTTAAAAAAGGAAGGTTTCAAGTGGACTAAGGAGAGTGAGGCTTCCTTCCAACAACTCAAGTAAGCCATGATTTCAGCACCGGTATTGACGTTACCGGATTTCACTAAACCCTACATAGTGGAAACCGATGCTTCAGCAAATGCCATAGGAGTTGTTCTGATGTAAAAGAATCGACCTATTGCCTATTACAGCCAGGTTCTGTCCACTTCCAACCAACATAAATCAGCCTATGAGCGTGAATTGTTGGCTATTGTCCTGGCGGTGAAGAAATGGCATTCATACCTTTTAGGTCATCAATTTATCATCAAAACCGACCAGCAGCGACTTAAATTTCTGCTGGAATAGCATAAAGTACACCCTGAGTATCAGAAATGGCTATCCAAACTATTAGGGTACACTTTCAGCATTGAGTGTAAAACGGGAAGAGAGAATAGAGTAGCAGATGCTTTGTCGAGAATTCCTAATCAGGCAGAACTAATGGCAGTAGTAGCAATCAGGGCATTGGACATAAAGCAAATAATCAAGGAGATTGAGGCTGATCCAAAATTGTCCAAATTGAAGCAAGACCTCCTAAAAGATGGTGGGTTGCATCCTCCATATACAATAATCCAAGATAGCTTATTTTACAAGGATCGGTTAGTAATTCCAAGAACTTCAGCCTTAATATCAGCCTTGATCATGGACAGCCACCAGAGTAACGTAGGAGGGCATGGGGATGTTTTAAAAACTTACAAGAGGCTAGCAAATGAACTATTTTGGGAAGTGATGAAAAATGATATCTATAGATTTATGGTTGAATGCTTCATCTGTCAACAAAATAAATACTTATCGCTGTCTCCGGCTGGACTTATGCAGCCTTTACTAGTGCCACAACAAGTTTGGGAAGAGGTTTCTATGGATTTCATAGAAAGACTGCCTAAATCAAAAGGATTTTTGGCTATCCTAGTAGCAGTGGACAGACTTAGCAAATATGCACATTTCATTCCTCTTAAACATTCATATACAGCCCAATCTGTTGCTTATATCTTTGTCCAAGAGGTGGTACGGTTGCATGGGTACCCTAACTCGATTGTGTCCGGTAGGGATAAAATATTTCTGAGAAAATTCTAGAAGGAAATGTTTAAGTTGCAGGGCACAAAGTTAAGATACAGTTCAGCCTACCATCCACAAACGGATAAACAGATTGAGGTTGCCAACAGGTGTCTCGAGGCCTATCTAAGATAAACATCAACAATGGGCATGTTGGGTGGGATGGGTTGAATATTGCTACAACACATCCTTTCATTCAACCTTGGGCACTACACCGTTCAAGGTCCTCTATGGAAGAGATCCTCCCACATCTAGGTACGTAATTCAATCCTCTGCTATAGACACCATTGATACACTGTTGCAGGAAAGGGACCAGAATTTATCCGAGTTATGTCACCACTTAATGTTAGCTCAACAGAGGATGAAGTTGATAGCAGATAGGAAATGAAGAGAAGTGGAGTTTCAGGTGGAGGGTAGGGTCTTTGTCAAGTTAGCACCTTATCGCCAACAATCAGTGGAAACAAGGAGTAATGCCAAGTTGGCTCCGCGTTTTTTTGGTCCCTTTGAGATTATCCAATGCATTGGACCAGTTGCGTATCAGTTGAGGTTGCTCCCAACAGCCAAAATTCACTCTGTTTTCCATATTTCTTAATTTAGGAAGGCCTTTGGTACTAATGATTCAGTCATAAGCATACCCGATCGTTTACTCATTCTAAAAGCTACTTCAGATTATCCTGCTGCACTTTTGGTCATAAGAAACCTCAATTCTAGCCCGGATCTAGAAGTGCTTACTTAGTGGAAAGGCCACCCAGTTTCTAAGGCTACATGGGAGCTGTTTGAAGATATGAAAATTAGATTTTCAAACTTTCACCTTGCGGACAGGGTGAAGCTAATGAAGGGAAGTAATGATAGACCAAAGGTAACTCGATTCTATGTTAAGAGAAATAAACAGAAGGCAGAGGAGTAATAGTGTAGAGAAGTAGTTTGGGCTATTAGCTTTTTATATTCAGTTAGTTAGTTAGTAGTGCTAACAACCAATCATCAGGTTGTCAACTAACCGAATCTGTAAGTAGCCACATATTCTCAGTGTTTTATAATATATAGGAAGAAAGAGAGAATATCGTGTAATTTCATATATATGAACCTTAGGTTGGAGGTACTGAACCTCGAAAACTAGTTTATCAATTATATTCTGTTAAAGACTCAATACCAGAATACACATTTTTCATACCTTGTCTCTGGATCCTATGAGTTTCATCTCTTCAATACTAAGTATGATAGGATCAGATGGAATCATCTGATCAGTCGATGATCAACAAAAGCCACAAAGAACCAGAACAACTAAATGTATCCAAAGATAAGAGTACTTTAATCATAAGTAATGTGTTCAAATGAAAGCTTCCTTAGTCCATATCTTTAAGGTATCGATATAATTACTTAATTATAAAAATATAATAATAAGAAGAAGAAAAAGAAGAGGAGGGCTCGATTCTTCCCTGCTTGTTGTCCGTGCAGTGCAGTAACAACTGCCTTCCAGTGGAAAATGGATGGGAACATCTAACGCTTTGAATCAACATTAAATTGGCGACATATTTAGATTTAAAAGATGCAAACAACACTTTCAATTCACATGATGAAAATTTGGCACTTTCTCTTAAGCAACTTCAACGACCCTCTTTAAACTGCGTACTATTATTTTCATGACAGCATATAAATAAACATATTGGAGCTTGCTCTTGACGAAGACGATGAATGTTACTAATCAAACTGGCACTGTGCTAGATGAAGTCGCCTTATATTCGTCCTCAACAGGGACAATTTCTCCATCATTTTCACCGGATAATTCCTCAAGAGATTTCCCTTTTGATTCAGGCACCAACAAAGTGAACAACATACCAACAAAGCAGATGCAACCAAGCAAAATGAGAGAATTTTTCACCCCAATGCCTGGTGGATAACCTGCTTCGGTCTGTTTAGGGTCCTTACTCTGTGAAGCATACAAGAACCCGAATGCACCAACAATGGCACCAGCTTTGCCACTTGCTGCCGATATCCCGTGACAGGTTGACCTCAGCCTCGCCGGGAAAATCTCCGCCGGAACCACAAA
>JANSVA010000001.1:28106827-28123791 GCA_025504915.1 Erythroxylum reticulatum
TCAAACAAGGCGAATCATCTTCTGAATTTAGGTTCAACATTAGGCGTGGGGATCAGATCCGTGTTGGGGAGGCACTGGGTAGGTGGCATGACTTGTAGGAACAAAGCATGTCGTGAGTGGTAAACATTGTTTAACCAACCATGTAGATGTTGCCGCAATGATGGTAAATTAAATTTTACTTTAGTATGCTTGTCGAGGCTGTACCTGGGAGAATGGCATGATGCATACAACCTTCTTGCGCATGATCTGCTTTCCTTTTGATGGACATCACCTCCTCCTTGAGCTCTATTGCTTTGATTGTTACTCTCTTTTTCTTTTCTTTTTTTCATTTCAATGGTCAAGTAAGGCCAGATTGAAACAACTTTAACACCATTTGGTGATTAACAGGTTGTTTGAGCTTTTAATGTCATTAATGGCAAACACGGTTCTAAGAACCAACAATTTCAGCTATAAAGTGATTTTTGCAGCTTGTGAGGCGATAATCTGGGACGAGAAGTTCCAAGTAAATGTTGGCAGAATTCAATGGCTTTCCAAGAATATGGCCGGATGCTATATTCCCAATTCTCACAATACTAATTGTTTCAAGTGGCCTATGCTGAATTAAAAATTGCCTTATTTCGTTTTTTCTCCTTGGAAATTAATTGGCTTTAGTGCTAAAGCATACACATACAGAAACCTCGAACGAGTCGTACACAAGGCACTTCCATAAGTTAAGCACACTGTATGATCTCATCACATCATTTCCAATGGAGTCCAAATCCCACTGGAAGCCATTACCCCTCTAAACAGAAACATCATTCTGGGATTCGATCGTTAGCTAAATCCAACTCTGCAAACGCATGAGCTTCAATGTTTGATGCATGACACGTAATAATCACCAAAGCAAAAACAATCACGAGAACTAAAGCCTGGGACTCTGCAGATGGGGTTATTCCCGACTTGCCATTTAACCATTACTGTTGCATTAAAATATCTTCTAAAGATCAAAGTTGAATCAAACCACAAAAATAGTATTAGAGAAATTGAATTTTTTCATTTGTATCCCCATATCCATCTTTCTTGTTCTCGCATGGTCAACAAGCTCAAATGGCTACAAGTCATATCTATATATTTCTCTCCCCCAAAAGAATCTACTATATCAGGACTTTGCTCCTGGAGCATAAAAAGGAATATCGAAAATCATTTTAAATCCTATTAGCTATTCTCTATATGAAACCAATGCAAGTGATAAGATCAAGAATAATACGAGATAGACTCAACCCACGAGAGAATTGAAATGAAAGCACGCCTACGTCTGCTTGGAGTAAGTGGAGGAAGAAGAAGCAGCACGCTTGATACGAAACATCATGGAACCTAGGGGTAAGACCACTCCAATTATCATAATCGCCGCTCCTATTATGTATCTCAATGGACTCGGTGGTTCCACCTCTATGATTCTCCGGTACTGCTCTCCAGACCCGACAACACAAAAATCTATGTCTAATTAAAAATCAATTTCGACGTACAAAATGTATGTATAGAAAGAGATTTGGATTGAAAAAGACTTACAGGCATGATTTAGCCCTCTGAAATCCAAATGGATAGACCTCAGTCAGAGCGATGATCAAGAAAGGGGGGGTTTGGGAGAAAGAGTTAGGGTCTCGGAGATTTGATTTGGGATTTTACAGGAAACAAGCAGATGTTCTCGTTTCTTTGCGATCGGAATATAGTTTTAGAAAATTGTTATTTAAAAATTGCCGAAGAATTAATATTGTTAGAACGAAGAGTTGATAATATAATATAGTTTAAATTTATTTGTTATTTTATATTTTATTCTAAATTTTTTAATTTAGAAAATTTTATTTTTACCAGACAGAATAAAAAATAATATATAACATTCTTCTTCTTCTGTCTCATTTTATTTTATTATAAATTTTTCTCTTAAATAATAAAATAATATTATATTCTATTTCATTTTATTAATAAATCTTCAAATAAATATATTCTAAAATTACAATGAATGTACACAAGTTAACTGATATAAAATTTAGTTAAAGATTTAATAAAAATAAAATTTTGTTCTTATTTATTAAAAATTTAAAATTTAGTTAAAAAAGAAATCATAAAATAAAAATTAATAGATTTATTTTAATTTATAAAATTGATTAGTTTATTACAATTGACTGATTAATTAATAAATTGATTAATTTTTAAAGATAAAATTTATTAAATTAAATTAATATAAAAAAATTAAAAACTATTTTTTGTGGCTTAATAATTAAAATCCATTAGAATTAAAATTGAGTTTTTTTTATTTTTTTATTAAAAGGATAGATTCGCGATACAAATTATATGACAAGTTTAGGAGAACAGATTCCCGATATATCTAGTAAAAGGATAGAGTGATACCCAATGGGTGTAGTATCAAAAATAGTGATTCTTAAATCAAAATGTGTTGCGAAGTTTGTAAGCCAGTTGACATATCTATTGCTCTTTTGATAGATATGTTGATGCACAACAGTCTAGTTTCGAATAAACAATTTATTAATACACATGATCAGAGGATTGAGAGCCCTTGATCGGTTAGCCGAGGAAGACAAGATATTTAACACCTCTGAGGAATTCACTTTTAGTTTGATCCGACGATAAACCATATTCCAAGTGAGAGTGAGCCAAGAAAAAATTTCCCAAAGTTTCGCAGACGCAGTTGAGCACCAGCCAATATTCTAGATGAAGCCTCCAAGCTAAGCGCCTGCAATGTCACATAGAAGACACCCTACTGTGGTTGAGGATGAGAATCTTTTACATGCTCCATCTATATTTAATTTTACCTACCTAACAGGAGGTTTGCACCATCTGATAAATTGGTCTCGTTGAGGCCGATGATCGATATCAACTCTTTGCCAAATACACGATTCGTCGATCTGATGTGCATATATCAAAATGTTGTAGACTAGTGAGGACGGGCAGACGAAATGTTCATAAAAAAGGATTATATTTCTCCAAGTCCAAAAGAACTAACAATTAGTACCAAAAATAATCAACCAATCATACCCGAATACTAGTCGGTGATGTTGGAGATTGCTAATGAGCTACTCCCGAGTTGATAGAGTGAAAAATGCAGCTGAAACTATTTGTGGAGAGAGTGTTCTACAAGTTGTAGGCTTTGACGCAGTTGCGTACTACATTCAATGAGAATTCTTCGAGATGATAGTGATAACATGTTTCGTTTGTTGTGAATTGTTTGCAAACACATTGTTGGTTCGAGAGTAATCTACCATGTGCGAGGAGTCAAAAGAAAAAACGAATGCGTTGCGGGCCCTTCCATCGCCAAATTGTCTTCCAAATTCCATTAGGTGAATCGTCTTTGTAATTCATGGGTATGGAATAAGTTGAGGCGACACAAAATTGTTTATTGTCTGAAATTTTCCATATTAACTTATTTTGTCCTAAGTAGGGATGAGAGGGAAAAGTCTTCGCTATAGCCCTGCAAATAGCAGCCGAGGGGCAAAATTGAAAGGTATCCCATTTTTAATTACCATTAATATTCACAAGATGTTGGACCCAGAGATTTATAGAAGCTGGAGGGATTAAGGTTGTTGCATGGGAAATAAGAGATCCCACACCCTCCACCCAATAGTCCAGCCAGAATCGAATCCCAACACTATCATAGATTATCCATTTCATGCCTTGGAGAGCAAGGTGTCGCGTCGCTTTTATGCTTTTCCAAATCATTGATCCGTCGGTTGCATCGAACGAAGTGAGGAGATTATTGACATTAAAGTTATACTTTGCAGAGAAAATTTTTACCCGTAGTGCATTAGGCTTAGAAATCAGCGATCATCCTAATTTTGCTAAGAAGGCATCATTGGTTTCTCGGATTTTCGAATGCCGAGACCCTTCATTTCTTTCGGTTGCAAACTTGTCTCCTAATTTACTAAGTGAATTCTCTTTTTGTCATCAGATGAGCCTCACGTTAATTGTCGCATTAGTTTTTCCGGCTTATCACAAAGGCTTCGAGGTGGATGAACCGTCTGTATTTAAAAATTAAGTTTGATTGAAGAAAAAAATAAGTGGAACTAAACCAATTCCATTACGATCTTTAAATTGGAACATCCATTAGGTGAAGCACCGGATTTTCGTTTCAAAAGTAAAAAGCATTCTTTTAGAAACCCATCAACTGAATTGAGTTAAGATCAAAGCCAACGATGACAGAAAGAAAATGGAATCTTTTCCCATTTCCTTGGCAAGCTTAACTGCATCAACCAAACCTCCTTCCATGTGGCGGATAAACCATTTCACAAACGGACGCAGATCCTTAGTTACTTGGGCATGTAAATGTTGTCGTTTGGTTTTTTCCTGTAATAAAACGACACTTCCCCTCTCTCATAGACATAACTGTATCTGGCATGGGCCCACTCCCACTGATATGGATTGGAAGCTGAGCCAACCTCCACAACTGCACTGGAAAAAGAACAAAAAAGATTAAGCTTGGTGGGTCGCGCTGGCTGGCGGAGCTCTGTATCTTTCTTTCTCATTTCTTGGGTTTCAGAGAGAGTGAGATATGAGTTCGGTACAAAGAAGGGTCTCGTCCAGCCTCCGACAAGTTGTGGGATCCGCGAAAAGATCCTACAAGGCTTTGAGATGGCGTGGGGAGTCCTTGGATTGCTCTTCCTCACCCTTTCTCACCCATGGCGTGCATGTTTTCCAATGCCCTGTGAGTCTTTCTTTTGGTTTATTGTGTTAAGGAAATGTATATTGGTTAAGGACAATGCGAGCGTACAGATTCTGAAAGATACGTTCTTTTTCTGGTTTGGTGATAATTAGGATTCGGTGGGCATCGTAGCCAAGCTATCAGATTGTATTGCTACTAGAGGTGGAAACATTCTGGGTGCCGATGTTTTCGTGCCTGAGAAAAAGAGTGTCTTCTATTCTAGAAGGTGACTCTTATCATAATTGTCTGTTATTCTTTTTTGGTTTTGCTTTAAAGGCTTTCCACAATCTTGAACACCAATGACACCATTATGGTTAAGACGGCTTTGGGTTCCTTTGTTTTATTAAGGTTACACAATCTTTTTCTTGATGCTACTCTATGGTTAAATTGTAGAGCTTCATTCTAAATGGGTCCTTTTTGGGAGTGACATTGTGGTGCATGCTGTAGTTATATATCAAAAGTTGATTTTGGAACTTGATTTTTTTTTCCGGTGATTATCTGAGAGCATGCAGGTTTAGTTTATTGAGTAGTGACATTGCTGTGAAACCAATCATTTTGGGCCCATAGTTTTTTAGAATCTGATTGTTGGTCATCATAGGCTAGAATTCATTAGACTTGCAAATATTTGATTCTAAACGAGAGTTTCATAGCAATGTACTAGTGTTTGATCCATTTAATTGTCTGAGCTTGTGAAGGCTCATTATCTGTGCTGTGTGGCAGTGAGTTCATTTTCGACCCAAGTAAATGGCAACGAGTTCAAATGGAGGAGGACTTTCTCAGACTATCACAAATGTTCAATGCAACAAGATCCGTTGTACGAGTTCCTGATTTAGATCCCAAGTTCAAAATTGCTATTCTTGCTTCAAAGCAGGTATGGTTAATTGTCTTTACTGTTCTTGTTAAGTTTTTTGTGTTATGATGTCTCTCTGTTGTTACAGGAACACTGCCTCGTTGATTTGTTGCACGAATGGCAGGATGGGAAACTTCCAGTTGACATAGCTTGTGTAATAAGGTGGATGCTTGTAGCATGTTGCCTTTCCAGTGCTACTTTTTCCTCTTCAGATCCTAATTATAGCTATTCATTCAATTTACAACAGTAATCACGATAGAGGACCTAACACGCACGTGTCTCGCTTTCTTGAAAGAACTGGTATTCCTTATCATTATTTGGCCACAACTAAGGAGAATAAAAGAGAAGAAGAGATCTTGGATTTGATTCAGAACACCGATTTTCTAGTCCTGGCCAGGTATATGCAGGTAATTCTGATGCTAGTTTCATTGGCAGTTTATTTCAAGTCCTTACTGCATTGACATTGATGGCAATCAAGATTGTGGTTCTGTTGACGGAAGAAACAGGCCTGTGCATATTTTTATGAGTCCTGCTATTTGCACAATCCTATGAAATTGTATAAATGGGAATCTTCATCACAATACGAGAAATTATTTGGAACATTTGGAACTCAAAAGCTTTGCCTTTAATTGCAGGTATTATCAAGAAAGTTCTTGGAGAGCTACGGGAAAGATGTAATAAACATTCACCATGGCCTTTTACCATCTTTTAAGGGCGGGCATCCATCCAAGCAGGTTAGCAATTAGCTTATTTTTGTGATACAGATCTAACCATTTTCAGTCATCTTTCTTCTCTAGCATATAATATGCTGCAAATTTTGGCAGGCTTTTGAGGCAGGCGTAAAATTAATTGGTGCAACAACTCATTTTGTGACTGAAGAACTTGATGCTGGGCCTATTATTGAGCAGATGGTAATTATTCTTTGGCATTTTGCTGATATAGTGTTCTGAATTATTTCTATGGAGCAACATTCCTTCTAGATTTTAGTTACTGCTGTTTGCACTTTGAATCAATATCATATTGATTACAACTTCCTAATGACTGATACTGGATCAGTGTCTACTTAAAGTCAAGGTTACAGATGCAAATGGCCATCCATATGGTCTGTGCTCTGTGCTCTGTGTATAACCATTAACCTCTCTGGTTCATTAGCTGAAGATTTATCCTGTTCGTGTGATTTGGTCAAGTTATGGTTCATTGTATATTGTGCGTGTTAAACAGTATTACTTGGTAAAATGTTCTTGATCAGGTCTATGAACTGCTGAGGATATCATGAATTGATTGCAACTGTCCATCATATACGAGGCAATCCTTGTATTAACCTTGGATTTTGTATGAGCTTGTCTCTATTGTATAAAAGGCATTGAAATTGAGTGCAGCATTCAAATTTTGACATGTTGAAGATAAATTAGGAGCTGTTGAGAAACGAAGGGGGATTTATCATCTCTTTGGTTCCTTTTAGTAGGAACACGAAACAGGCTTGACTTGATGAAGTGATTAGAAGAATCTGCTTATAAAGTGGACTTATTCTTGAACTAATCATGTAGATACATTTTTTTCAACAATTTGCGAGTAGCATTACTATGTGAAAAGAGTAAAGATATGATTTTATGTGCATTAGCCCATTTCTCATCTGATTAGAAGGATTCGTAGAACTTATTTGATTATAAGACGGATGAAATTGCAACTCGTTAGCAACTTTCCATCTCACTACCACTAGTTTTGAATCTAGATTAATCAGAATCTAACTCCCATCTTTTGGCATCCATCTGCAAAACTGTTCTCTTAGTATTTGGAGTGTGGACTTCATCTCAAGTTTGCTTCCATCTGTGCTCTTATTACTCTCTACCGAGGTATCTTTTAATGTGTCTGCTTTCGTATTGCAGGTTGAGAGAGTCTCCCATCGAGATAATTTGCGGAGTTTTGTACAGAAATCAGAGAACCTTGAGAAACAGTGCCTCGCAAAGGCCATAAAGTCGTATTGTGAATTGCGGGTCTTACCTTACGAGGACAACAGAACTGTTGTATTTTAGTGTCAAAGTAGGCTACTTGTTGTGTATAACTGAGCCTTTTTTTCTCTTTTTTCAGTCACTTTCTATTTCTCAGAATCCACACCACATTTCTAACATTCTTGAAAGTAATAAATAAACAGCAGCATAATCCTCTGAACCACAAAGTTGTTGCATTAGAATTTTCAGATACTTGAACTAGGAATTTTGATCAAGCACATGTAGAGACAGTTGATCATTTACTTGAAATTGATACTTGTAGCTGCTTCACTTGCTGTAAGAGTAGTGATACAGGGGGCTTCTCCATGTGAGAGGCCAAAAAAGGGGGCAATAAATAAGGCTTCGTTGCTCTGGATAGTGCTTTACCTTCACCACAACCAAAAATGGTTACAGGAAGGTTTATACATATACATATATCATCTTATTACAAGGATAAACTAAATTTTATTCCATAATAGCATCAGGATATCATTTTTAAGCACTATAAAACCTTAGTATCTCGTACTCTTGGATTGCATATACATGATAGATAATGTTCTATATACTATTGCTTATGCTTAGACACTCCAGCGAACGTTCTGTTACTTGAAAGTGGCTAACTTGATGAAGTAGGTTTTGAATCCCATCAACCCATTTCTGCTTATGGATCTTGTTCTTGCACTTGAATTCCAGAAGACCTTGTACAGTCTTGACGCCGAAGTAGACTTCTTCTAAGCTATCCCTTTCTTTTCTATAAGGCCATGCAAGTGTGTCATCACAAACTCCATAAACTACACCTGTTAAAGAAGATTCACAGGTTAAATGGTATATATACAGACGATGGATGGTGAAGTAATATCTAACCAGATAATAAAAGGTAATGAAAAGCTTACATTTATGTTTCTTGGAGAAGGCTCCTCCAACATTTTTGCTCTTGATCTTAATTATGACCTGTAAAAAATATAATGTTACGGAGGTGATCCTTTGAAAATGTGTCTGGTTTTCAACTTCAGATCATTAATTATGTACCTGAGACTTCTTGTTGAGATAAACAGAAACCCTTTTCCACCGAAGTACTCCTGAAAGTTTCAACAGTGACGAACTCAGTTTTAGCAGTTAAACTGTGAGCGTATTTATAAAGAATTGTGAATGAATTTGAAACAAGTACTGAAGAGAACACAAACCTTTTCTTGTGTGTTGCAATAGTTCTCCAACACACGGAGGACTTTGTTCTTCCAACTGACCAATCAAAGCAGAACCCCAGTGGTCAACTATCATTCCCTTGTCACAAGGACTTATAGCTGCGTTCTTCCTTGCTTCTTTAGGCAATCTTGCTCTGAGAGCTGCTTCTCCTCTCAAAGCTAATTCAGAAGGGAAAACAATTGTCTTGGTTAACCAATCAACAATGACCGACCCCAATAGGGACCAAATAATTCTCATTGCAGTTCGTTTACTATATCTGATACCGAAATTTGTATGGGAAAACAGAATTTCGTATATACTTGAGTCATTTGTCTTTCATTCTGAATAACTCAAGAACTGCAATGGCACACTATTTCACAGAGGTGAACCTCTTCGATGTCAAAGATTCGGGTTTAGGATTTTGTTTCGGATAACTAAATTTTAATACTGGAAGAGGAGGTCTTACTAATTCATGTAAGCTGTGAGTTCTTGAAGAATTGACAAATTAGACAAATACCTGTAGCAGCAGCTGCAGTGAGGGTCATAAGATCACCAGCACTTTGGACATCAACTGCTGATCTCACAACAGAAGCCACACTATCATGATCAGCTCCAGCTGATTCTGCTAGTTCAATACAATGTGAGGCCAACAGTTCTGTAGCAGATGCCAATGCCATGTTCATTTTGGAGCCAGAGGTGCTGGAAGTTCCTGGAGCAACCACAGCGGCCAGAGCTGCAGCTAATCCAGCAACTGATATTGCAGAGTGCACATGTGCATTTTCCAGTCTGGCCTTATCTTTCTTCTTCACAGTCCCAGTGTTCAACTCTTTGTAGTGATGAAACCATCTGCCCAGTGACCCGGTTCTTCTTGAATTTATTGAATTCTTAACTTTCCTTGACTGAAAATAAAAGCAAGATTGCATGTATGAGAGTTATAGTTGAAAATCCAGTATGAGAGTTATATTTGAAAATCCGGTGGTTTTGCAGTGATATTATAAATTTCTGAGCTAAGGGACTTACCAGATGTTGAGAAACTCTAGTTTCTGGGAATATACCGGGATTCTTGTCAATGGAAAATTGTTTCTGTTTCTGAGAAAGAGCTTTTGAAATCTCTGAAGCAGAAAGACTCCAAGATCTAGACAAGAATTCCATAGGCTCTTTTGGCGT
This sequence comes from Erythroxylum reticulatum, assembly GCA_025504915.1. Classification (NCBI taxonomy): domain Eukaryota; kingdom Viridiplantae; phylum Streptophyta; class Magnoliopsida; order Malpighiales; family Erythroxylaceae; genus Erythroxylum; species Erythroxylum reticulatum. The sequence goes on from JANSVA010000001.1 coordinate 28,116,708, forward strand.
TTGTGGTTGCTGGATTGCTGGGAGCAATTCAACTGGTTCTGTCTCTTGATCCTCCTTCAAGAAATCTAGTATACATGTATTGCTCCAAGCAGGATTGAGTCCACTATCCATTTCTTCAAATTGGTATACAATATTCGATTTTGATTCAAATGAATTCCTCAACTCTTTCTCCCTCTAAACAAAAGTATCAAATCAACCTAATGTTCCCTGCCAAAACAGTCGATCAGGTACTTAGAAAGATAAGGTAAAAAAAGGATAAGGGTATAAATGTTTAGAGCTTGAAAGTTAGTTTCTTTTGCACTGTGAACTGAAACCAACCTTTTATATGCGCTTGTCAACAGACCAAAGAACTGTACCATTGGTGGGCAGAACAGATGACAAGAGCCTTGACAAATTTCTAGTGCTTTGAACCACCAAGAAACAAGATTAATGAACTTCAGGAAGGAATTAAAAGGTCTGAGGACAAAACAGAATTCACGAAGCTCGAAGGCATTACCCCAAAATAAAGGAGAACTGTTGCTGAAAAGCTAAGCAACTAAGCACAGACTTCCACGAGCAACCATTGGATTGCTTTGACTGTCCTGTTTTGCAGGGAGGCTATAGATTATAGAGTTGTCGTTTTGTGGGGTTTATGAGTTTGAAGCTTGGAAGTGCGTGTAAAAGACTAGCCAATGGCAATGCATGAACTTTTGCTTGACGGTGGGGACGGTTCAGGATCAGGATTCTCTTCTTATCTGTTATCAGCAACTTTCCTGGATGGGGACTTCAGTTCAGGACACTTTTGGCTTGTTCTTCCAACTGGAGGCTTGTGCTTAAAGCTGTGACATATCAACATTATTTCACTGTACTCTATTATTCAATGTACTTAAACAAGACAATTGTTATGGAGTATACATACGAATTTAGGAAAAGAACTGTACAGTGTTATTATTGAGACAGCGACGCATCCACCAAACTTCATTCCTGTCTGTACATGGAACTAAATAACCAAAGTGATTCTAACGAGATGATTTTGCTTTAAAAAGTTAAAAGGTTTCTTTCTTTATGAAATTATGTTAATCTATGATGGTAATGGGACGAGTAGAGTTTGGTTCGAAGGTGAGTCCAGGTTGGGATACACGATTTGGTGTTGTGACGCTCTTAAACGATGTCGTTTTTTGTATAATTAATCAAAATATCATTATTATAGGTATGAGAAATGATTTAGGTGTGCTTAGAGGAACTACGGTAATGGTGAATAAATATAATAAGAAATAATAATAAAAATAATTATTACAATTACGATAGTTGATTAGGACGAATGAATGATTATCGTTATCAGGTTAGTTTGATAAAAATTTTAAGAAATAAAAATTTGTTAATTTTTAAATCAAATTTTAATATATTTTAATTAATTAGATTTAATTATTAAACAAGAGAAAATGTAATAATTAATTAATTATATTTAATTACTAAAAAAAGAAATGTCACCCCGATGACAAGAAATGTCATGCCCATGACACTTCTATTTTTTAGTAGAATGATTTTTATTCATCTCATAATCGGGAGGTATAAAGTAATCCTCGAAAGTCGAATATAAAAATATTATTCATATAATGATAATACATTACCAAGCGTCTATTTTTCATTCTTAACACATACTTCACTTCCTATATCTATTAACCGACCACTCCTAGTCTCCATTACATTCCTTTAAAAGTTTAGATAAAAGATTAATTTTCTCAATATTTATTTAAATTTTTTTATCAAGCTAATTAATTTTTATTAAAATAAATAAATAAAATGATAAATACTTCATAAATTATTTTAATATTATAATAATTAAAATAAACATATTTAAAAATGAGCTTTGTTAGTCAACTCGTTATTTACTCCCTATGTCAGATATTAAGGAAGAACTTAATATAAATCAGTTAGGACAACATAGCAGCAGAGCAGTGGCTCTCTCTTGGAGAATATAGTTCTCAGTGGGTTCTCTTTGTTAGAGATACAGTACTATCTATGCATAGTTGTTTCCTAAGCAACTCAAGCAATTCAAGAAATAACCACTCAAGACAGAGAGGCGAGAAATAAAGATTAGAGGGAAGATGGCTCACATTCAAGAGCTCTTGGGAGTACCTTCTCTAGATCTACTGCCTTACCAGTTGAGTTAATGAAAGAAGGTCCTCAGTTGTACCCTCCAGGCTCTTAATATTCAAAATGAAGCTTGTTATTTTTTGAGGATTTAAAAAGCTATAGAATCAGACCTCCTACTTAAGATGTACATCTCTTCGAGGTAGAGACGGATTGTAGAGAAACTACATCACCATCATTGTATCACATAATTCAGAGCTCTTCAAACCTCCTACTTAAGATTTAAATCTTTTCGAGATAGAGATGGATTGGAGAGCAACCACATTGTCATCATCGTATCACAGAATTCAGAGCTCCCCGTCCCAATTGAGTAATCGTTTAAAGATTCAAGAAAAGTTAAGAGAGTTTTATGTCGCACAATCTCTTCCCATAATTTTTTTTTTATTGTCTCTATTTATTATCGGCCACGAAATTGGCCTAGACCATTCCAATCAACAACTCCACACCAAGGCCGTGAGAAAGATATCTTTCTTATGCAGAATCATGGCTTGAGAATAAGAAGCGATAAATATATCACCATACACAAGCCCAGCAAGTCCTCCCGTAAGGAGTGAGCCGACCCAGTAGAGCCGATCTCCGTTAACAAATGCTGGGCCGAATGATCACTCTCTCCATTACTGCCTCTTCTAATGCATTCCTTCACACGAAGTAATGGTCTGCCTTATAACATAGAAGACGTTTACAATATGGTTCGCTCGCCAATTTAGGGTCGGATTCAGTAAATATAACATGAAACTCAAACTCAAACCCAATTCTTGTTATTATTCTAATTTTTTAAATAATATCATTTTAAAAGTGAAAAATCAAATTATTTCGTCTCAACTAAAAATATATTAACTTGATTTTGTAAGATTGAACTTAAATTGGAAACCGGAACATTGGCAATCCTAATTTTCCAAGCCCCATCGTCCACCAAATTGTAAACCTAATAGAAATATGTGTATCACATTCAGACAAAACTTTATGCTTCTGTCTCAATTTGCAGCTTTAAGTTATTGAGACTTTAGTGCAGTATGTTGGACAATGTTTTCATTCCTCGTTAGACAATTATTAATTGTATTTTTAAATATTTAATAACTTATTTAAATATTATTCTTCGTTGACAATCTCATTCTTTTTTCAGAAACCTCTATGGATCAAGTGGATATCTTAAGTTCTTTTTGCGCTGCTTCGGGACAACATGTTAGTCAAGATAAATCTAAATGCTTTTATTCAAAGAATATTCCTCACTCAACGGCCCACTTTTTAAGCCGTGCACTGGGCTTCATCCAGGCGCAAGATCTAGGACACTAACTAGGCGTTCCTCTTCTACATGATCGGGTGAACAAGAAAACCTACCAATATATTCTGAACAAGATTCACCAACGCTTATCAGGTTGAGCTTCCAAAATGTTGTCTTTTGCAGGACGTATCACTTTAGCTCAATCCGTTATAGCGGTTTTACCCGGCTATACCATATAGACAGTTCGACTGTCCCCTAGTCTTTGCAATGCATTAGAGAAGTTAATGCGGCAATTTTTGTTGGGATCGTCTAATGGTCATCAGCGGATTCACTTAATTAACTGGGAGGACGTTTACAAACTAATAGAGATGGGGGGCCTTAGCATACGGAAAATTTGTGAAACTAATGATGCCTTCTTAGCCAAATTAGGATGGACCCCGCTTGCCAAGCCAAATGCTCTATGGGTTCAAGTTCTCATAGAAAAATATAACTTTGATGTTAAAAATCCTCCTACCACTATCGACACAACCGATGGATCCATAATCTAGAGGAGCTTAAAAACCACCTAGCACCTAGTGCTTCAGGGCATGAACTGGGTGATTGGAGATAGCGCGAGGGCCCAATTCTGGCTGGACCCTTAGGTCAAGGGCGTGGGACCTCTTATTAACCATACCACCACCCCTATTCCTACCCCTTCTAGTAACCTCAAGGTCCAACATTTTGTCGACAGTGACGGGAATTGGAATTGGGATGCACTCCAAGCCTATCTCCCGACGTCGATCTGCAGATTAATAGCAGGAACTTTCCCCCCTAAGGACTACCTAGGATAGGATAAAATAAGTTGAGGAATATCAGACATCGAACAATTCACTGTCGCTTCTACTTATTCCATGTTAATGGATCACGAGGACATAGAACCTTCCAAACTTTGGAGGGTAATCTGGCTCTGGAATGACCCTCAACGCATCCGAACCTTCCTCTGGCTCCTTGCTTAAGATCAGTTACTCACCAACCAACATCGGGTCAGAAGGCACCTCACTACGAATGGAACATGCTATCACTGTGAACTTGATGAATCCTCGCAGCATATGGTGAGAGAATGCAGCAAAGCTCGCCAAGTGTGGAACAATTTCCCTCCTCACCTAGTGAATAGTGATTTTTTCACTATGCCGCTTCGCCAATGGCTCAACATAGATCTCCAACACCATTGAAATGTGTGTTGGGCATGATTGGATTGGTCGATCCTCTTTGGAGCCACTTGCTGGCTCTTATGGAATTGGAGAAATATGACACTCTTTGATGAGCAATTTATTTGGCCGTCCTCACCCATTTATGTTATTTTGTCTTATGCAGATCAAATCCGCAAGCCAGCTGTTTGGTAGAGGAGTGATATTTCAGGACCTCACCCTCGACACGAGCAGCTCATAGGCTGGTGCAAACCTCTTGGTTGGTGGGTCAAGTTAAACACGAATGACGTGAGTAAACGTTTTGCATTGTCAGCTACATCCGGAGGCATCCTCCGTGATAGTGCAGGTCATTGGCTTGGAGGTTTCATCAAGAATCTCGGTTGATGCTCATCAGTGTCTACCGAACTCTAGAGAGTGTATACAGGACTCACGCTCGCGTGGAACCTCGGTTATTGCCAGATCGAATTTGAAGTCGATTCGATAGCGGTAATCAATCTCATTTTTTCCTCAGTGAGCTGATCACAGATTCTCAATCCCATAGTTCAGGGTATTAATGAACTGTTTACTCAGAATTGGACGGTAGTACATCGTCATATATACCGTGAGAGTAACAGATGTGTCGACTGACTTGTGAACTATGCTGAGTATTTTGATGTAGGCACTATTTATTTTGATACTCCACCCATTGGGTGTCATATACTCCTTCTCGATGATATGTTGGGAATCTGTTTCCCACGACTTGTTGTGTAATCTATTTTATTCCCTCTTTATAAAAAAATTATGTTAATCTATGATGGTAATGGGACGAGTAGAGTTTGGTTCGAAGGTCAATCCAGGTTGGGATACACGATTTGGTGTTATAACGCTCTTAAACGATGTCATTTTTTGTATAATTAATCAAAATATTGTTATCATAGGTTGAAATTGTCATCTGGTATGAGAAATGATTTAGGGGTGTTTAGAGCATATAGGGCAGTGGTAATAGAAATGAGTATAAATATAGTAAGAAATAATAATAGATGTAATCATTATAATTATGATGGTTGATTAGAATGAATTAATGATTGTCATTACCAGGTTAGTTTGTTAAAAATTTCGAGAAATAAAAATTTGTTAATTTTTTAAATCAAACTATAATATATTTTAATTAATTATATTTAATTATTAAACAAGAGAAAATGTAATAATTAATTAATTATATTTAATTACTAAAAAAGAAAAAAGAAATGTCATGCCGATGACACTTCTATTTTTTAGTCGAATGATTTTCATTCATCTCATAATCGGGAGGCATGAAGTGGTACCCGAAACTCGAATATAAAATTATTATTCATATAATGATAATATATTACCAAGCGTCTATTTTTCATTCTTTACCCATCCTTCACTTCCCATATCTATTAACCGACCACTCCTAGTCTCAATCACATTCCTTTAAAAGTTTATATAAAAGATTAATTTTCTCAAGATTTATTTAAAATTTTTTATCAAGCTAATTAGTTTTTATTAAAATAAATAAATAAATTGATAAATACTTCATAAATTATTTTAATAATATAATAATTAAAATAAACATATTTAAAAATGAGGTTTGTTAGCCAACTCATTATTTACTCTCTATGATAGATATTAGCGAAGAACTTAATATAAATCAGTTAGGATAACATGGTAGCAGAAGACCGACTCTCTCTTGAAGAATATACTCCTCAGCAGGTTCTCTTTATTCACAGTACAGAAAATAGTACTATCTATGCATAGTTGTTTCCTAAGCAACTCAAGCAATTCAAGAAATAACCACTCAAGACAGAGAGGCGAGAAATAAAGATTAGAGGGAAGATGGCTCACATTCAAGAGCTCTTGGGAGTACCTTCTCTAGATCTACTGCCTTACCAGTTGAGTTAATGAAAGAAGGTCCTCAGTTGTACCCTCCAGGCTCTTAATATTCAAAATGAAGCCTGCTATTTTTTGGGGATTTAAAGAGCTATAGAATCAGACCTTCTACTTAAGATGTAAATCTCTTCGAGGTAGAGACGGATTGTAGAGAAACTACATCGGCATCATCTTATTGCAAAATTCAGAGCTCCCCATTCCAATCGAGTAATCTTTTAAAGATTCGAGAAAAGTTAGGAGAGTTTTATGTCGCACAATCTCTTCCCATAAATTTATTTTATTATCTCTATTTATTATTGGCCACGAAATTGGCCTAGACCATTCCAATCAACAACTCCACACCAATCAATAAACTGTAAAAAGATGATAACTGTATGTCTGTGAATATTTTTCGTGAAAGTCTCGAGAAATTGAAGCTTATTTTTTATCTCAAAAATTGCTTCAAAAATTTAGATGGACCGAAATCAAGTATTTTATATTTTTTTCGTTTTTAACTCTTTCTTAAATAAAGTGAGAGACATAATAAAGTTATCCTACCCGTTACACATTAAATGCCAAAGACGACAGGAAGCTGCATAACCGACTAGAGTTGGATTACTTCTTGACAAGAAAAGAAGAATCGAAGAAGGAACCTTTTGTCTTCTTCACGTAA
>JANSVA010000001.1:28127472-28152952 GCA_025504915.1 Erythroxylum reticulatum
CAAGCAATTGCTCAAGTTTATGGCATAGTTTGTATTCCAAATCGAAAAATAAGGATTTCAAATGAGTGTTGTTTACTTGAAAGGTTGTATTAATTAATTAATGATTATTATACTTTATTTTTGTAAATTTTAGGATCACAATAAATTTTCAAAATTTATTTAATTTTATAATAAATTATGAAAATGTATTTAATATTATAATAAAAATATTTAAAATTAAAAAGTGATGCTAACATGTTCAAATTTTGTAATTTTTAATAAAAATATTACTATCATGTATTATATTTATATCAAGTATGTATTTTATTCTTTAATAAAAGCATGCATAATAAAAATACAATATGTTACAGTCACGAGACAAAAATACTAATTTAGCGCAATGCAAAACTTAATATTGGACTATTTTTATTAAAAATTGAAAGTTTAAATATTTTAATATCACTTTTAAAATTAAGATTAGTATTACAAAATTAAGTAAAGTTTGATATTTTTTAGAGTTAACTTTAAATTTTATTAGAATTAATAGATGGTAAAATCAAGGAGTAACTTATCTAATTTAGTTAACCATAAGTAAACTTTTTAACTTTTTAGAATATTAAGAGTTGATTCTTTAAACTCAACACTACAAATTTAGGGATGCCAGATTTGGCTCGGGTTAACTGAGTCATAGGCAAGTCATAAGTTGATCATGGTTGGCTCGACCTTTAGCCTAATTATTACTTTAAAAATTGCGTCGTTTTGTTATATTTTTCTTTTAAATAGTGTAGGTCGGGTTGGCTCGACCTATCGACCTATCTTGGCCTATTGGGTCACGGATTACTCTAGCTTCTCAACTCTGCTCGACCTATTGACATTTTTGTTCAAACTTTGATAAATTAATAAATAATGGTAAGCACTTAATATAATTTTAAATAATAATATTGTAAATTACAAAATTATTTATCTATTAAGATTATTGCTTCTCTCCCCTTGACATTTCAAAAATTGTTTATGGCCACAATCAAAATCCAATTTATCTATTTAGTTAATCTTAATAAGGCGATTGTAATATTGTAAATTAGAAATCATTTTTATCTTAATTAATTTAGTTAATTTCAAGATAATGTGTATCCTTTTTAAAATAAATTAAAGCTTGTTGGTATATGAAAATAGTTTGTAATTCCCATTTTATTCCTATAGTCTAAATTTGCATTTTTTAATTATAATTTGAAATCAATGCTTGATTATATAATTATCCAATCAATATTCAGACAACTTTTTTTAATAAAAATTATCTATTTTACAAACTCTTGTAAATTAATGACTTGATAAGTTATTAATTTAAAATTAAGTAATATATCAAAGGTAATTAATATTAATAAATTCACTATATTTATCTTCTTATTAATTACAAAATTACAATACAAGTATTATGAATGAGTCATTCCAAACAAAGTAGGTTTAGTAATAAGTTGGGTCTCAGTTGATAAACAATAATGGTGAATATAATTTTTCCAAAATTTAAATTCTTATAAGAATATTCAACGAAATTTTAAGGTATCTAATATTTATATCCTTATAATTTTTTTAAAATTATATCCTCATAAGTTATTTTACACATAAACAATTAATATTAAGTAATTAATTTTACCAAACGTTTTTAATAAACAATTAATACAATCTGCTGATCAAATCAACTGATATAATCAATTATCAGTTAATAATTAATATAATCAACTAATTACTAAACAGGAAGATTATTGGTTATCTTTTCTCATTCCTTACTCATAACTTCCTCTCTCTATAAACAAATCAAATACCCCCTTAATCAACCCGGATCGACTTTAGACTTACTTGAGTAACTTTTATCATTCCTAACTAAATCCTGAACCTATTATTAGAGGATTAATCAGTTGGTCCACCCCAAAGGTAAAAGGTTATTTCTTTTTACTTCGTTCTTCTGTTAACTTTTTGGATAATAATCGTCACGTGAGGAATTTGAATTGGCAATTGTCTAGTGAAGCAGCTTGTAACTTGATCAGCAAGATAGAACGGGAAAAAGTATTATAATCCAACGGCCAAGATGATCTTAATTTCATTCCTAAAACATATTGTCCTTCAGCCTAATTGAAGACCCACTGCGTCGACTTACCCAACCTAACCGTCTTCTGCCACGTACTCTCCACCAGATATCCCCAAATCTACACTCCAAAACCTCTTTCTTCTCACGTCCACCGTTGGATGCAATAACTAGCATTATAATCCAACGGGTGTTGACAGATCTGAATATAACAGTTACTGATTAAGTGACTATACCGAATCGCACGTATAAAAATCTGCCATGTATCACGCTCCAATCTGGTAACACCGTCAGATTACCATTTACGAACACCCCGGAATTTTTTTTTAATCAAATTCCGTCACTATCACTCACTCACTTCCTCCCTCGCTTCTCTCTCTAATCGAGGAAACCATTCCGCGTTTCTCTAAGTTCACATCTCTTGCGTTTCGATTAACCGGAAACCTAACTCGATCTGCCGCCGAATTGAAGGTTCCGGCGAGTAGAAAAAAGCTTTGTTTGTTTGATGTTTTACTTTCAGTTGCGCTAGGTTTTCGAGAAACGACGCTCACTCTTGTGGTTTGGTTTGCAGTAGTGGAGCAGTAGATGAGCAACGTCCTTTTTGATGAAGACTTGAGGACCTAGCGGCCTGGATTTCGTCACCTGATGGATGGAGGTAGCGTCTCTAGACTTAATTGTTCTGGTACTGTCCGTTTCTTACTTTTCTTTTTCTCTTTTAATATTCCTAGTTAATAGAAAGCAGATGACTCTAGGGTTGCAATACTGCTATACCTGCTTTGATTCTTACTTTGAAGTTGTGAGTTCAAGTTTTAGAAACTTAACCAAGTATTTATTAAATGCTTAACCAACTAGAGTTAGGTTTTTGTTTCATGTAGTCGCGTTAATGCTTGGATAGTCTTACGTTAGGTCAATAGAAAACTTTTTCACATATATATGCAAGTGTATGTTTGTTTTTCACTTGAAAATATATGGTGCTACTTTGAAGGGAAAGTTGGTTAATTTTTAATTGATCGAAATAGTAGCTTGCTTGCTCTATTCAATCTGATTACTGAGTTTCACTAGAGCGGCCGGTAGATGCTGAAACTAGAGACTGTGTTCTTGTGGTAAAGATTTATGGAGGTTAACTTGAATAAACTGAATATTTTTCTGATGAGAACAATATTAAAAGCAAGTGGCATTAGTCTTTTCATTTTTTTTTTTTTTGACTTTATGTGCTAGATTCTAATGTTCGAATCTGCAATTGAAGTGCACCTGTTGTTTTTCAACCTGAAATGAGGTTAAAGTTCTTCGAGGTAGCAAATTTAATGTGTTCTGGAGGACTAATTGATTTTTCTTCTTTGCTTAAGCTTGTTTGAATGAGCCCTTGCACTATACTTCTTACCTCTAGAAATTTAACGTTATGTCCATTATTTTTGTGTTTTCTTCCATAAAGAATCCATTTATTTGTCTTTAGTTTTGACTTTTCTTTAGAAATTTCTTGCCAAATAAATACTCACCCTCGTATTAAGATTATTGTCCTGCTGCATCATTCTTTATGAAGTTAAATGATTTCCGCTTTAAAAGTGAAACTTGTCCTAGAACCATAAGATATTAATTTTTAAGTCTTATTCTTTGGATTAATCATTTTCTTAATTCAACAGAAAAGCAGAAACATTATTAGAAGTTTCTGACTAAGTTTTCAATTGTTTCCTATTATCTTACACCTTGTCATTAAATAAAGATAGCTTTATCTTTTTATGAAATGAAGCAGTTTATCTCCATTAGTTTAGTTTTCTGCTTAAATTGTTGGCGAGTTGCTGACTAAATAGGGTTGGTTGATAGAACAGAGCTGGGAGTTACCAGAGCTGCTGTCAGACTTGTTACAACTTTAACTAAATATATTTGTCTCTTTTGTTGGTGAAGTACTACCTAACATGTGTGGTTATGTTTTTCAGCTGTATACTCTATCTGAACCACGTTTGAGCAAGTACCAAGCATTACTGATTAGTGTTAAGATAGAGCCTCTTGTGAGAAAGATAAAGATAAAGAAATTCTGTTTTTTGGCATCTGTTTCATAGGGTTTAATGTTGATGAACTGTAGCTTACATGATTCAATTTTTTACTTAATCAGCCTATGGTGGATAAATTTTCCATTCTTGTTCCTTTTATTCACACCATATGAGTTATATTTAAAATGAAATTGCTCTCAACCAGAAATAGGAGCTCAATCAAATGTTTAATGTGCCTAATGTAAAGTTCAAACCTTATGTGAAGCTTGGGATTTGTGATGCCAATCCAAAAGATTGTTTAGTCCTGGTAGTGTTTTTGCAAAATCCATATATGATGCCAGATTTTATGACTACATACTTGACCATTGTCTCATAAAAGTTGATTTGAAAAAGCTAAAAGAAAAATAATCCATCAGTGTTTGCTGGATTCCATTCTTCTGATTCATGAAAAGGACTTGGTGAAAGTATTTCTATCATTTCCATTGTATATTTAGGTTAATTATGAATTCATGGTCTGTGTTCTTTATATCTGGTTCAGTATCTGGACATTATACCTTTTGCAGCTTTCTGCTGTGGCAGGGTATCTTTCTTGCCTCAATAAGTAAATAATCTATGCATGACAGCTTGTGGAAACACACGCAGTCTCTCTTTTGCACTCACATACTTCTTGACATTGCAGGCATATACCCATGGATTATGATGACAATGATTTTCAGAGCCAGAATCTTCAGTTAGCTGGTGAAGGGAGCAACAAATTCCCACCTACTTTGCAGCCATATTCTCTTTCCAAGTTTGATTTTGATGACTCTCTTCATGGATCTTTGAGATTCGATGGTTTGGTTGAAACTGAGGTCTTTCTTGGTATTGAAAGCAACGAAGATAATCATTGGATTGAAGATTTCTCCCGTGGTAACAGTGGGATACAGTTTAACTCAAGTGCTGCTGAGTCTTGCTCAATTTCAAGGCACAACAATGTTTGGTCAGAGGCTACTTCCTCTGAATCTGTTGAAATGTTATTAAAATCTGTTGGCCAGGAAGAAATTGTCCCTGTACAAACCAGCAATAAGGAATTAGATGCCTGTGATGAACTGGGCTGTATAATAAAGACAATGGAGCCCAGTTTAAAGTATGATAATGGCACACCATCTAGTGTTGGTGATATTTCGGGTTTACAGCCCATATTACCACCAGATGAGGCTATAGACAATGTTTGTGTGGCAAGTGATGTTGGAGGGCAGTATCCTCAGGTTGATGATAATTCACGAACTCGTGAGGATAGCCTATCTGGTGAAAGGGATTTAAATGACCAAACTTCTATCAGCGCTGATGACTGCATAGCTGTCACAGAGGGAAGTTTGGTGCCTGATGATGGCGGTAATGAGGTTAGTGAAAAGGAAAACACTACGGTTACTGTATCTTTTAATGAGATGAAAGAAAAAGCTTCTACTTCAGGGATCCAGGCTGGTTGCTTGTTGGAATCTTCAGAAAACACTATTGGAGGCAGTGATGAACAGAAAAAGGAAAATCATCCGAATTTTAGGAATAAGTCTGACGAAGATAGTGTTAATGTTCCAGATGCCTACTGTGAGCACCAAGAGGAACAACATCAGTTAATGCAACAGTTTCAGGGGGGTAATCCAGTCATGGACACAAATGTGTTCCGTAGTAGTTCTCCTCATTTGGATACCACAAACTTGAGTAATATGGAGGAACCACCAAGCATAGAATCAAAGCAAGACTCTGGTTTGTCTGAAAAATTAGACATTGTTGATCAGCTTAGAGTAGTTAAGCATGAGGTAGAACCAAGGAGTGATGTTATTATTGAGAAACATGAAGTTAATGAGTTAGATCATTCCTCATCACATAACAAAAAGATTGCGGATAATAATGCAGTGACTCTGCTGTGTAAGGAAGAAAGTGAACCTTCAAAAGGAAAAATAGATTGTAGCAACAGTAGCCATGGGGATGGTAGTTCTAACGTGGGATTGCAAAGTTCGGCAGCTGAATTTCTTGGTGAAAAGCATGGAGAAAGCCATACTTCATCAGCAACAATGACTGAATCTAAAGGAATTTGCATGAGAGGCATAACGATTGAGCAGTCTGGTACTCCTGTATGTGATGAAAATCTTCCTGCTGATGGAAAGGAAAGTACAGAGTTGCCTTCTGACAACAGTATGATGGAAGTTGTTGTTGATCAGTCTCTTGTCATAGACAAAAGGGTTGGAGCCATGTGCTTTGGTGGTGTTTTGGAAAATAAGCTAATAGACTCAAAATTGCCATCTGATTCTGCTGGAATTAAAGCAGGTGTGAAATCATCCTGACTATTAACTTTCAAGTAATATTTTGTTTTGAATTTCAATTATTTAAGTGTTAACTTGCTTCTGAAGATAATGTAGGTGGTAGTATTGGGCCAGCAGAACATGCCATTGGTAGCAATACTCCTATTGATCAAGGTGATGTTGAAAAGTCAGCTTTACCCTTGGTGGGGTGTATCTACACAGGCAAGAATGAAGATGACTTGACTGTGGCTTCAGTTGAAGCAAGCACATCAGATTCCAAGACATTGATGAGACTACACACTGGATCAGATCCTGCTGTGGAATCTGAGAGGATCACTTATTCTGGTGCACCTGGGCCAACGCTCGATGAATCAGGTGATCAGTCTCTGTTAGCATTTGATGCTTGTAAAACAGAAAGCCATGGTGAACCTAAAGCAGTAGTCAGTAACAAAGGCAGTCAAAAGAATGCGGAAGATATTGATGTGTGTCCAGTGCTTTGTGATTCAACTGAAAAAAATGGAGATGCTGAATTGGTAGTAAAAGCAGTTGATGCAAAAGAATCTTCTGGTGAGCATTTGTAACTTCTATATTAAGTGTATGAAATCAAGTATTTGTCTTTTTCTCATTCTCAAGTTTGATTAGCTATAGTTCTTAAGATATTGTAGGTTCAGTTATGCGATCTCTATCTCTTGATGTTTACTTGAAAGACTAGTGTTTGTTCTTTTTTCCTTTTCATAATTTATCTTTGATGTACATCTTCCTGGTTTGCATTTAGTGTTACTAGATGCTACATAACTTCTGCACCCAATTTCTTGCTATGTTTTACTTCCTGTTGCGTTGCTCTCATGGTCCACTATGTACCGATATAGATGCATGCAAATATGAATAGCATTGTAATGAACGTGATGAGAAATTTCCTTTGTACTACAGCATCTGGGAAAAATATTTATCTGTGGTTTGCCAAAAGCAAGTCATTTAATAAAATTTCTTGTCATAGACACTGAACCAGCTGTAGGCAACAGTAATGTGCTCGGACCTGTGGCTTCTTCCATGGGGGCCTCTGCCCATGGTGTTGGTCAAAAGGACCTGCAAGAAAATGAACTGATGACAAGTTCTACAGTTATAAATTATGGGCTATCTGCTGTTCCAATTACAAGTGGTGTGTAACTTAACTTTCACTATTTTTCAAGATCTGTTTGTCCCATGCTTGTTAATTAAAACTGTCAAGCGTTCTTTATTCCTGTGGTTTCTAAATCTCAAACTATCTTTTTGCATTAGAATCTGGTGGAAGTTCTAATCAGGTTGAGCAAGTTAGTATTTCTTCTACTGTCAATGGAACTGCTGAACTTCCTCACGATGGAATAATAAAGGATGGAGTGAAAGGAATTCCAGGTCCAACTGTATTAGCTTCTGAGATCACTGATGTTGATGTCAGCAAAGGTTCATCTGCTTCCGGTGATGCTAAGCAAAATGATGTACCTGTAGATGAGAGGAGCTTCACTTTTGAAGTTAGCCCACCAGCAGATACACCTCAGAAGGAGGAAATGGCCAAATGGCATCCCATTTCCTCTACAATAACTAACAGAATGGTATCTGTGCTTCTTGTCTGGGAATTTATGGCCACTTCACATTTTATATGTTTTATTGCTGTGCTTAGTTAGCCTGATTTTCTTCTTTTCAGAAAAGGGTGTATGAATACCATTTTTTGGAAACTTAGTTTATAATATTTCTTATTTGGGAGAAAAATTGGGAAAGAGGCTGTTTGTCCAGTTCCAGCTTGGTTCTCTGAAAAAGGATGGCAAGGAACCGAGGTTTCTTTCCTCTGAATTTGGACAGGTTGTGTCTTCAGTAAACACATTTTATAAGCTATAGAAAAGTCTCCATGGATCAGGTTATTTTTTTATTCACAGGAAGACAAACAACATGAGAAATTGTAAGGCACAATGAGAACAAGTGATTTTTTGTCTGCATGAGTTGGCTGAATGATTCAAAGCATTTTTTATTTGTATAATTTTGACAATACACTTCAATACTTCATATTGCTCACTTCTGTTTGTTTCATTTTGCTTTTCATATTTCTGAAGATTGTGGATGGAACTCCTTCAACTTCTGACTTAGGCCAGTCAAATCCCAAGGCTCCTCAAGAAGTTTCTCAAGGAAGTCAAAGGACTTCTGCAGTTGCACCACATAGTAGTTCTAAAAGTAAAACTGAACGTAAAACAAGGCGATCTTCTGGTAAGGCCACAGCTAAAGGCACTCCTAAAAGAGGAACCGGGAAAGAATCCACTCCTGTGAGACTAGATAGGGGAGATAAACCAGCAAATGTTTCCCTCAGTCCATCTGGGATTTCTCAACTTGTGCAACCAAATGAGATGCAGCGATATGGACATGTTGATTCCTCCACTTTAAAACCCTTTGTTCTTGCAGCATCAACCACTAGTCTGCCGGATTTGAATTCTTCTGTTTCTGCATCAGCAATGTTTCAACAACCTTTCACTGACTTACAACAAGTGCAATTGCGTGCTCAGATCTTTGTTTATGGAGCTTTAATGTATGAGTGTTTCCTAACTTTCTCCCTGTTTATACGTCATTCTATTTCTGATGTATTTAACTAGCAAAGTCTTTCCATGTATGTCTAACTTTTTGCTGTTGTTGAAATTCATCTTGCAGTCAAGGGATAGCACCTGATGAAGCATACATGATATCAGCATTTGGAGGAGCTGGTTAGTGTGTCCTTTCCTTCTCTGAAATCGCTCCCAGTGTTTTCTAGTCCATTTTTATCTTATAGTAAGTCACTTTTTTAACATCACGGTCTTGTAGATGGTGGTAGGAGCATTTGGGAGAATGGATGGCGCTCATGTATAGAGAGGCTCCACGGCCAGAAGCCACATTTTGCTACTCCCGAAACACCTTTGCAGTCACGCACAGGTACCTTTTTTTTTTCTGTAACAGAAACCAATATTTCTAGCTTCATATTTTGGTTATCATTGAATTGATTGGTTATCTAAGCATTTATGGCTTGAGATCGTAGGTTCTAGAGGTCCTGATCAATCAATTAAGCAAAGTGCACCTGGTAACAAGGCATTATCAACTCCCATTGGTCAAGTTAGCACCAAGGGGACAACAACTGCAAACCCCACGGTGCCCCTTTCCTCACCACTTTGGAGTTTTCCTACCCCATCCAGTGGTATGCCAAGGGGTCCAGTTATAAATTATCAACGAGCACTTTCCCCTTTGCATCCCCATCAAAGTCCATCAATAAGGAGTTTTGCTGGGAATCCTTCTTGGATATCTCAGGCACCTTTTTGTGGTTCCTGGGTTTCTTCTCCACAAACTGCTGCACTTGATGCAAGTGGTCATTTCTCCATGCAGTTTCCTATATCAGAAACTATTCAATTGACACCTTCAAAAGACTCATCTATGCCACATTCTTCTGGTGTAAAGCATGTTTTCCCTGTTCCTGTGGTGCAGACCGAGGCTTCTGCTGGTGTATTTGCTGGTGCTTCTGCATCAGATTTACGGAAGATGTCATCATCATCTGATCGACCTTCTACTGAGCCCAAGACTAGAAAAAGAAAAAAGACTTCAGTCTCTGAGACTCCTGGCCATAATATTTTGAGTCCCCTATCTCAAGAAGAAGCTGTTTCAGTTTCTGCTGTTGCAAGTCATGTATCTACTTCTGTTGCTGTCACAACCCCTCTTAACTTTGTTTCTAAAGCCCCTCCTGAGAAAATTGTTACATCTGTGCCTGTTACTACTACTGATCTCGGAAGAATGGATCAAAATATAGCAGGGAGTGCAGTTTCATATGAGGAAACTCTTTTTAAAGTAAAAGAGGCTAGAGTGCAGGCAGAGGATGCTGCTGCTTTTGCTGCTGCTGCTGTTAGTCATAGTCAGGGAATATGGAATCAGCTGGAGAAGCAGAGAAAGACTGGAATGTCACCGGATATTGAAACCAAACTGATGTCTGCGGCTGCTGCAATAGATGCTGCTGCTGCTGTGGCAAAGGCAGCAGCAGCTGCTGCCAGTGTTGCATCTAATGCTGCATTGCAAGCGAAACTGATGGCCGATGAAACAGTAACATCTACTAGTTACAGAAATGATGATCAAAGCTATGCAGTTTCCCTTTCTGGTGGTGTTAATAACATGGGAAAGGCAACTCCTGCATCCATTTTTAGCGCCAATGATGGAGCAAACAATTCTAGTTCCATTCTTGTTGTTGCAAGAGAGGCTGCCAGAAGAAGAGTTGAAGCTGCTTCTGCTGCATCAAAACAAGCTGAGAACATGGATGCTATTGTGAAAGCTGCAGAATTGGCTGCAGAGGCTGTAGCTCAGGCTGGAAAAATAGTTGCCATGGGCGATACCTTTTTGATGGATGAGGCAGTAGCATCTGGTTCAGAGAGTTACTTAAAAGTAGCTAAAGTCACTTCTGGAAGAGGCTCTAAATTCGTTGATGTCAGTAGAGAAAATCTTAAAATAGATAAATCTGGAGAAGGTCCAGACACTTCTTCCAGACGCATAGAAGAGACCAATTACCCGAGGCCTCCTACTTCAATAGGGACCTGTGAAGATGATATGAGACTGGTAGATGTCATTTCTAGTTCTGGTGCTTCCGTAGCAAAAGATGCTAGGACACAAAAGGGCAGGAAAGCTTCTGATTTGTCTAAGACCATTGGGGTGGTTCCTGAATCTGAGAATGGATCAAGATCTTCCCAGAATGAATTTGAAAAAACTGAGGAGATGTTAAAGGGAAATAGCATCAAGAACGGTTCCCATGTTGAGGTTTCATAATTTCCATTTATTTTCTTGCCCTTTATCCTTTGGAGATTGTTTTGGTGGTGATGTTGTTTAATATTTTATGGTTTTCTGTTTGCTGCATTCATTAATATGATCATTTTTCTAGGTTTTCAAGGATGGGAATGGCTTTAAATCGGCCTGGTTCACAGCTAATGTGTTGAGTCTAAAGGATGGGATGGCTCATGTCAGTTATGATGAACTTAGAACTGCTGAAGGTAAGGTATTCTTGATGTTAAGAGTGCATTTTTAGGATAAGCTGAATTCAATCTCCTGTTAAAAGCTGGAAAGTTTGGTAATATTCTGTTCCTTGTCTTGGTGAACATTTTTTGGGGAAAGTAATAATTTTGAAATTTTATTATGCCTTCAGTGCTCAGGTTTCTGGTATTATACACACCATTTTCAGGAGAAACTTGATTTCTGTTTATTCTTGTACACAGTCTGCTGTGAAATCATGTATTTGAACTTGTTTGGAATGGTTATGGGCTCTATTTGTCTGGTTTGTTGTGAAATGTCTTACGTAAAGAAACTTTGTTGTATATGAATTTATATGCACAGAGATGCATGTACAGAGACATTCAGTTCGGCTTTGCTCCAGAATATAAGTGTATTTTCACTCTGTTCATATTAGTCAGTCTCATTCCCCATGCCTCAGATAAGCATGCCTTGATCATTTGCATTTGTATTTGATTTGTGTAGGAGCAGAGAAGCTAGAGGAGTGGGTGCCACTTTTTGGTGAAGGAAGTAGACCACCCAAAATACGCATTGCTCGTCGTGTTACTGCAATGCCATTTGAAGGAACAAGAAAGAGGCGCAGGGCTGCAGTTGTAGAAGATCCTTGGTCTGTAGGTGATAGAGTTGATGCTTGGATTCAAGATAGGTATGCATTGAATGTTTATATTTGTGGTTCACATGACTGACATTGATAGATCATCTGAAACTCATTGGTTAAGTTCCTTATTGTAGTTTGCAGTGTGTTATGTGCTGGATGGTTCCTGTAATTAGGTTACATTTTGTTGGTGTATAGAAGCACGTTTATCTATTTAGTCCTTATATGGTTTTTCTAAAGGATTCAGGATCTGCTCTTTGTTTGCAAATTATATCTGCTTTAGGATAATATCAAACTATTATTGAACTGTCCTTTCGGCTGAATTGGAGAGATGTCTGAGGACTGCAAACATAGTATGGCGATGTGATACTACTGTGTTCAATATGATAAGTCTAGGGAGGGAGAGTGTGAATGATATACACACATATGTAAAGTAATAGTAGGCCTTTCTATACCTAGCCAAGATACATCATTGATCAACAAATTGATCTAATTCATACTTTAAAAGCCAGCTTATCCAAGTTATCTAATTATGAGATTGATAACTAGCAAAATAAATGTTATTAGACTGTTGTCTCTGCAGAACTGCAAGAGCTATGAACTGTAAGTTAATAATCCAGTTTCCTTCATTTAATATGTATGAAAAATATTAAAATCAATGGAAACTTAATATCTGCATGATAGGCAACCTTAGCAATATAAATAAACTCTGCCATATAAAATGCTAAAACAGGACAGTGGGTCCTATAATGCCCTTTACTGTTTGTATGTGATCTATGTGTGCGGATTGTCTTCTAACAAGTGCAATCAACATGGTTGAATAAGTTTTTTTCTCTTTGGTTTGCCTAGGCAAGTTACTATTTCATCATTGTAGTGGGATATGGCTTGTCCTCCTCAAAGATCATGAACTTTCCATTTTTGACATTGTCTCCTCTGTTTAAGAATGTCCTTACCTGGCTGTCCAAATTTTTTACTCTTGTACATTTATTTTTCAGGTGGTGGGAAGGGATTATTACTGAAAAGAGTATTAAAGATGAGACTATCTTCACTGTCCATTTTCCAGGTGTGTGTAACCAGAGATGCAATTTAATGATAATTAGAACCTGGAAATGCGACTCTATTGTTTGTTAACAGAGCTTGTCCCCTTGAAATGAGTTTTCTGCTTCTTTGGTTGCAGCCCAAAATGAAACATCTGTAGTCAGAGCCTGGCATCTCAGGTCATCGCTTATATGGAAAGATGGGGAATGGATTGAATGGTCTAGCTTGAGAGAAACTGGTCATCCTACTCATGTGGTACTTGTTAATTTTGTCTTTCTTCTTTCCTTTCCACAGCCCTCCCAGTATTATTTTCCCTGGTTTTGCTTTAGACTTTTCCTTACTGTTGCAGTGTATCTACAATTTGGCCTTTTCAGGGTGATACACCACAGGAGAAGCGACAAAGAGTACGAAGCCCTGCTGTGGAAGCCAAGGGAAAGGATAAGATGCCAAAAATAGTTGATTCTCAGGAATCAGATAAACCTAATGAACCAAGGTTGCTGGATATTTCTGCCGATGAGAGAATATTTAACATTGGAAAGATCACCAGAGATAACAACAAACCAGATACGTTGAGAATGACTCGGACTGGCCTGCAGAAAGAAGGATCACGAGTGGTTTTTGGAGTACCTAAGCCTGGAAAGAAAAGAAAATTCATGGAAGTAAGCAAGCATTATGTTTCAGATGGGAGTGGTAAGGTTAATGAACCAAACTATTCGGCTAAGTTCACTAGACCTATGAGACCTCAACCGTCGGCATCACGAGGATGGAAAAATACTTCTAAAGTTGAAGCAAATGAAAAGCAAGCTGCCATCCCCAAGCCCAAAGTTCTCAAGTCTGGAAAACCTCAATATGCTTCTGCTAGAACAATTTCTTCTCGAAAAGACAATTTATTGAGTGCACAGGCTTCTTCCACAGCGGAATGTCCTAGTGCAGATCATATTGCAAAGACCACAGATTCTTCGAGCCACGTTGAAAATACTTCAGAGAAGCATAACCTCGTGGACATGCAATCCTTTTCTGCATCTGAGGGAGACGAGGGCCCAGTCTTGTTTTCTTCACTTTCTCTGCCCTCCAAGAAAATATCATCCAATGCTAAGCCTGAAAGGGTAAGTAAAGGAAAACTTGCCCCTGCGGGTGGAAAGTTGGGAAAAATTGAGGAGGACAAAGTTTTCAGTAGTAATACTTCAAAATCAGCAATTGATGTTATTGAGCCTCGGAGATCCAACCGCCGAATTCAACCAACATCAAGAGTAAGTGCTAAGATTTAGTATTTATAAGCCTATGACAAAATCAATTTTTCTGGAATTCCTTGCTTTAAACCATTATTTACTTGGTAGATATGTTCATACTAATCTTATTCAACTCTTTGCTTGATTTACTCTTTTTACTATGTTTCTGTTAAATATTGTTGAAAAGGTTACCTGGTCAATCTTACCATGCACTTCTGGATAACTTCTTTCTTATTTTTTTTGTCATTTAGAGAGTAATCACATAAAAGAGGTTTAACGTCTTTTAATTCAGATACTTGTTAGGTTTTTTATTGCGGCATTTGTGGTTGATGGGTTTGGTTCAATATTGAAAATGTACATGCATTTGGAGTGAGTGACCTGAAGAGCTTATATTCTTGTTCACAGCTATTAGAAGGCCTACAAAGCTCATTGATGGTTTCAAAAATTCCTTCCGCTCCGCATGATAAAAGTCAGAAAAGTAGGATTGGTTCTAGAGGTATGATCTCAAATATTTTACCGTCTGCTATATTTATTGTGGAGCTAAATGAATTGCATGTGCATGCCCTCAAACATGTATGAATCTAACTGCTCCATTACGGCAGGAAATAAGCATGATTGAAAAGGAGTTGCTAAAAGCGTGACATCCAAATTGAAAGAAATGAATCCTCGTTGGCTGGATGACCAAAGACGGCAGGGTAGCTTTTATGTATATTTATAGTAGTGGAGATAGCTAGCTAGGATTGAATGGAAGAAATTATCGCTTCCTCTGATGAGATGTAGCACTAGCAGATAGATGTTCATAGTCATATTATATTTTTATCTATTGTAGCGTGCTTGTTCACCATTATGACTTGATCTCCTCTCCTCTCCTCAGGCAGTTACTGTAACTGTTTGTTTGTATACTGAAATTCTTCTTTTAGTAGTTGATCGTTAGTTCTTTTAATGTACACCTTTTGGAATTATCATTTCAAGTTTTGAGTTACCTGAGAACAGTTACCCTAACAATTAATGGTCTTTCTTTCATTGGAATCATGAATTCGACTTGCATTGTGCCGCCATTGATAATCATGAAACCCCTCAGGTAGATGGGGTTGGAGCACCTGTTCCGTTGTGGTGTTCCAATCTTCTATCTCTTAATTTTGTGCAGACAATCAGGACTGGTTAGTCAAGAGCAGAGATCTGATATTTCATTAGATAAGCAGAGCAATTAAATAATCTTTCGATTGAAGGTCAAAATGAATGGAAGGATTTTGTGCTAACAGTTTCAGTGCAACCTTGCAGTGATTGGATCACTTCGGAATCAGACACGTTTTGAATCAAACTACTCTTGCCCTTTTCTACCCGTCATACTATTAATCTCTATTACATATATTAACTTAAATAAATGATAGCTTATAGGAAGAGTGCAAAGTCACATTCTAACCTTTTTTAGATGATTCTTTTACATTTTAACGTTTTATAATGGAATTAATAATAACTAGTTAATATTATTAGTAATTACTATTTAGACTGTTAGTTTAATTTACAATTTGAACTTATTAAATATTGATGTAATCTTAAAAACAATTTATTAAAGAGCTTTAACATCAATTTTTTACAAAATAACATCTAATATGTACTTTTAAAATTTAGAGTTATTCTAAACGGAATATGTTTCATGTCAAAAATATAATTCTTTATATATGTATATATTAATTTATATACTTTTTAATATTTTAAATTTTTTCATTTATTTATTATTTTTTATATACTTAATATCTACATATTTTAAAATAATTAAAATTTAGTAAATTAATCGAAACTTTACTACTTAAATTTATTATTTAATATTAAATTCTAATAAATTCGCACTAATTTTAAAATAAGTACATTAAGAAGTAATAAAATATTATAAACATTTAATATACACGGTTAACATAATTAAATTTAGTAAAAATTAACCATGCTGGATATTTATAAATAAATTTTAATATCATAATTAGATACATTTTATCTTACATATTAATATTAATTTATTTAATTATTTTCACAACGTATTCAAATTTTAGTGAATTTACCACTTGATTATACATGGATTACATCAATCTCATGATGCCCACCTCCGACTTGCATGCCACAAAACACATGCATAGAGTCATGTATAAACAATTGCAGCTCATCTAAGTTTCTGTACAGAGTTCCATTTTAGACTACAGATTAAGATTATTACAACAAGAGTTTTCACTTCTAGTCAGAGCCTATGAGATAATAAGTTCTTCCTTCAAATGTACTTCTTCCCTGCTTTGCCGTGGAATTTCACAGAAGAGGAAGTTGTTGCTCCCTGGCATCACTCTTTCTGAATGGTTTCTCACAGATGCAAGATGCTGAATATTCATGAAATTCACCTCGACCAGGTTTCATCTCATCAGGCTCTCCCATGAATCCCCTCTGTACGGATTTAACCTTTCTTGAGAATTCCTTCCATCCCATTTTCTCTCTTGCAATGAACAATGGACTCAGTCTCTTTGCATTAGGTCTGATGGTCCTCTTATGCCCTGCGTACCTCCTTGTGTTCATCATATGAGACACAGCAATACCGGTTAAATACAGGATGATACATGAACAAGCTGATTTAGTACTAAAGCTGATTGGAAATAACTATTCAATAACACAAATCATGTTCCAATTCTCTTTCCAATTTAAGCCTGTTCAACAATATAGTTAAATTACTTCCCAAAGTCAAAACATGGTAGAAAAGCCGTCTCTCACCTTCGGCCAGCAAGAATCCTGGCCATGTTACCATTGTTGTTTGTCACAAAGACATCACTCTCATCACAAACAATGTAATCAATAGCTGCCAGGCGAGAAGAGAATGGAAGAAACTTTTTCAGTTCTTTCCCGGCAAGCATCTCCTTCCTGTAGAAGTTAGGGAAGAGTTCTCTGAGGGGTTGTAAAGTCTCTTCTCCACCATATATTTCCCCAGAAGCAACATAAAGATACGTGTCATTAGCAAAACCAAGGCCACGCAGCATCAAACCAACTTCGTAAGGAGTAAGTGGACACTTTCCCCTCGCTCTCTCATCTTCAGCACTTAAATCCTGACATATTGCAAAGGAACAAACTTTTTGCCAGATTATAAGATGCCAAACACAAGAACCATAATTCAACGATTTCTAATGATGACCGAAAGGAGAAAGCAATATCTAGCATTGTAACAAAACATGGAGAGCATGCATCGTTCTATCTCTTAAGGAGCGAAAGATAGGACTCTCACCGGGAGTGTTTCCCATCTCTTCCTTATTTCACCAAGTTCAAATTTCTCCTTTTCTCCCCCACCATAATAACATCCCGAAAAGGCAAGCATATCAGGCTCAAACCTGAAATTCATAAGGTCTTAGCCAAAAGAGAGATAACTATGTGCGCAGACAATAATAAGTAGAATTTTATATGCATTCACCGTGTCTCAATCGGAGAATATAAGTTCAAGAAAAATTGTTGGTTGGATAAAATAGCAATATAGCTGAACACTAACTACTGTGAGGACTTCAAAAGGTGATTATGACCCATAAATAGAGTACAAAGGCATAGAATCTAGACAGAAAGAGCTTTATGGCCCGCCTTAGTTTAGAACCAGAAATCCATTTAATGCACCTCACAAAAGTATCTCTCTATTGTTTAATTTTCTTCACCTCTTTATGCACCTGAAAATGAGATTGAAATATGTGTACAAAGAAGGTAGCAGATGTTGCATCTGCATCCAACATATATAGCAGTCTAACAAATGCTTCTCTTGACATGCCGGTGAAGTTCAAACATATCATTCATTGAAGCATTTTCAGGTAATATAAGACACACCTCAGATGAACTGCAATAAAGCGTTCAGCCATCGTCCTCATTTTCATTACAATAGTCTGACCGATTTCACGTATGGGCCTTGTAAATCTTAATGCATGATAATTGACCCGGCATCGCAGCTTTTGCAGCTCTTCATCAAGGTCATTAGCAAGCCTATAGTCGAACTTTGTTAACTGAACAACCTGCAAAATTTAAAAGTTCATTAGCTGCCTCTGCAAGTGTAGTGTTGAAGCTTCATTTGCTAATCAAGAATGATAAAGTGGTGATAGGATTCAGTCACCATTGCCAGTGGGACCATTTTTGGTCAAGATGGTGAGATTGCATATGAAGTTTCCTAGCATATAAGGTGAGGAATCGATGTCTGGTATCAGGAAATAAAGGTGTCTGTTTCTACTGTATGGATAAAAAAGAAGGGCAGGGAAACAGATTCATGTTTCTCTGTGTCTACCTGAATATGGATAGAAAAAATGGACAGGGGAAGATATTCCTTCTCATAATTCTTGATAAGAAAAATAAGAGTCATAACAACTTTTCTGTAGCAAAGTGACACTGGTTTTAAATTGAGGGATAGAATATATATTGTGAATGGTAAAAAATGATCCACATAGAACCAAAAAGAACTAAGAAAACACAAGTTAAGCCAACTATTTACCCGTCTCCTCAATAGCACAGGTAGAACTTGATCCAAATAGTATTCAGGAGGTGACTTTCTAGGGACACGAAGTGTATATGGAGGTTTTTCCATTGACCGCATTACTTTATCTGGAACTCTTTTCACCACTGTCACATCTTTAGCAAGGTAAGAAATGAACCAATCGACATCAAAAATATTGACGAAGTCACTGCAGAACAAGGAAACAAATTTTAGTACCAAGATCATCAAAATTCACTATAGGAAGCAGTTTTGGAGCAGAAACAATGAAAGCTTTCCAAATTAATAACACCTCTCAACCATGCGCTTACCCTTGTTCATAAACTGTGATATTGATCTCTTTTTACACAGTTATAAGTAACTCAGATGACCATTTTTCTAAATTATCCAAACTCACCTATCATCCTTCCAATAGGAATGATGGTCCAACTCTGGTACTACCAACGTAGCATTAAGAATCCGTGCGACTACTACAGCATCCGTTATCTGAAAGTCCAGAAATAATTCCCACTTAGTCCAAACGAGACTAGCTGTAGGTGCAAAAGGATACGAAGGATTTCTCAAAAGACATGTAATTGGACGTCCGTTTGAACCGTTTAAAGTCCATGTTGATTGGTCCAAACAAGTTTTTTTTACATATTTTCAACTAGTGATGCCTAGAAATTGCAGCCTGAAAGTTCATAACTTTCTACTTACCCCTGTCCTTTCTTGGTTCAGCCCTCCACTTGCCGCAATAAGCAAATACCCATTTGATGATTGCTCACGTACAGCAGCTGGGCATATAAGCAAAGTCAAAAAGATGAATCCATCGCTAACCACAAAATAAATAACCAAAGGAAGCAAAAGCAAGTTTCTTGAGTACTTACGAGCAAAACTACGGCCTCTCTCACTGCAACCGTAGAGCAACTCAGAGTACTTGGACTTCCATATGTCAATTGCCTCTCGCCTGATTCCATTGTGGATATTAAACTTCGAAGTACTGAATCGGTAAGAATACCAGTCAAGATCAGACGCCACGTGTCCAGTGAAGAGCGACACCAATCCCAATGTGAACAGCATCAACCCGCAGACCACCGACCACGGGATCCGCCGTTGCTGGTGATGTTGTTTGTTTCCAGTGCCGTTCTGCTGTTGCGCCAGGTTCGCCGGTGCGAGACTAAAGCTCCAAGGTTTGGCCACTCCCATGTATTCCCGAACTTACCCTTATTCTCATTCTCTATTTACTACTCAAAGATGCCACCACCATAACCAATTCCCTCTTCTGATCAGAAACCAAACCACCAACTGTTAATACGAATGTGTGTGTTTATAGAAAGAGAGAGAGGAGTATTTGGAAACGAAGCAGACCGACCCTGCGATGCTCTAGAGAGATATCGAAAGAAAGTGAAGTGTACTCAAGATTACTGACTTCAACAAAATTGAAAATGAAAGCAAAGAATTTGTATTTGTTACATTACATTACATTAAATGGTTTAGTAAAGTTAAGGTGGAAACGGAAGAGAAGTGAACGGAACGTGTCCCCGCCATTTCAGGAACGGACAATCTTCCTTTTAAGATTATTAAAATATATTAGACGGTTCAAATTTTAATTCTATTGCAACATCTTAGATAAGTATGGGATGGTCAGAAGATTGAACATGTAATAATAACACTCATGAAACAGAACAGAACCAACATGGGTGGTCTTAATCAAAACTGACTGACCTGTGACCGAGGAAGCTTTAAATTCAGTATAAAGGTGTGGTTCTGTTTGGCCTAATTTAACGTCAGGCTTTATTACATCAGCAAACTTGTTGGAACCAAAGACTGTCTTTAAATGATTAAAGATTAAAGAATGAAGAGTGGTCCTAATAATAACATGATTCTTCTGCTATTATTATTATTATTATAAAAAATTTTATGTTATATATTTTTATTGTAAATTTTTTTAATTTTTTTAATTTTGCTAATTTTTAATTTAATTATTTTAATAAAACTTTATATTAATAATCAACCAGTTTATTAATTAACTAACCACTTATATAAACTAATTAATTTTTATTTAATAGTGTCTTTCTTTAATTAAATTTAAACTTCATAATAAATAAGACTAATGTCTTTTTAATACTATTTCAATTTTAACTTTGTTTAATCTTTACCGCATATCAATTTTATGACAGTAAAACTTTAAATATTAAAATTTTTAATTTATCAATTTATTTTTTCAATTTTTAAAATATTACATAAAGCTTATAGAATATGACATTTCTTTTTCCTAAAATAGTAACTTACATATTTTGAAAAGAGGTATAACAATAACAGTAACAACACCTAATAAAAGTGGGGTTATATTTTGTTAAAGATTCAATAATTAAATTTAGTATTTAATTATAAATTATTGACTTATTAAATGATTTACTCATAATAATATAATTTGTAAGATGCTAAGTGCATTTAAGAATATAGTTATTAATATGTGCATATAAAAGAAGGGGTCATGGTTTCACCTTATAAATTGAAATAAAAGTAGAAGTATTGGTAAAAAAAACTTAAATTATATAATTATATAATTTTAAATATGATTGAAAGAAATTATCCTTACTCATCGAAAAATTAAAGTTTAATTAAAAAAATAGATTATTAAATAAAATCAATGATTTATTTTATTTTATAATAACTTATTAGTTAAAAATTGACTAATTAATTAAAAAAATGATCAGTTTTTAATAATAAAAGTTATTAACACAAATCGATATTAAAAATAAAAATTGAATTAAAAAATTAGACAATTTAAAATTTTTACAATTGAATCACCTGAATTAATTAAATTTTTTAATCATTGCTTAAATATTTTTACAAGGCGCGTTAATTTGTATGATAAGTTGGGTTATATACATATATGGTAAATCTATATAATTATATTATGTTTATATACTATTCATATTAAATAAATATTTAAGTTAAATATTGAATCTAAGGAGACGATTTGAAGAAAGTCAAGATTGTGCAAGATCTTGTTGAAGTTGAGTCCTTTCCTTATCAAAAGAACCAAAGCTTGATTTGATGTCTTTTGGTCAAGACAACTTGTTTCTTTCGAACATGGACCCATGTAAATGATTACGCCTCGTTAATTACCCACTAATCACATTTAACGACACCAGATTTGTAAAGTAAAAGCGTTTGTTCCCGCAAGTGTCTGGTGTTAATTAAACTAGTGTTTTAAAAATTGAACTAAAGTTAAATTAATAAGATAAAAAATTTAAAATTTTAAAAATTAAATTAGTATTAAACTATATTTTAATCGATTAAAAATTAAATTAAATTATAAATTTTATAATAAGATTAAAAGAGATTGTTGTTATTTAGTGAATAATTTGAAGTTTAATTAAAAAAGGTTATTAAATGAAATTTAATTGATTTATTTTAGTTTATAAAAAATTATTAACCGATCAAAATTGACCGATTAATTAGTAAAATAATTAATTTTTAATAAAAATTAATAAAATAAATCGAACCAAAAATTTAAAAATTCAACTAAACAATAAAACAATTTAATATTTTTACGATAGAAATAGTTGAATTTTTTAATTATTGAATTAAATTATTTTCAAACTTTTAATTTGCAGTTTAATTAATTATTAAATATTTTAAAATTTCAATTGGTTAGTTGTAAATAGCCTCAGAGGGACTATGAAAATAAAGAATTATACCATACTTACTTATACCAAAATATTGAGAATATTTTTTAATTAAAAATTAAGTAACACGTTAAAAATTATTAAGAATTTTAAGTATTTTTTAATTTATTATTAATAACTATCTTTTCTGAAAATACTGTTTAAAATATATTATTTTTTAAATAATAGGTTAATTTTTCCTTCTTCCTCTACTATTTTTCATTAAATTTCTGTTCTAGTGTTTTTTTTAATACATTTATTTTTTATTTTAAAATTTACAATTTCCCGAATTTGTAAATGAATCATACGAAACCAAAAATTCTGTAAGTTGTACTATTAAAAATATAAAAAAAATCATAATAGTTTTATATTTTTTAATGATCATTTAATACCATTTTGAGAATATACAATGACTTATATAACATATTTAAGATATATAACTTAACAAATTAAATATTCAAAATCAAAACATAAACTCAACTAAAATGATTTACAAATTCTTGCTAAAACAAATATGTCCTTTTATGCTAAATCCTTAACTACACGGGTTAGAGCACCTTGTTCTTGTTAAAATATTCCAATTATGTGTTTATTTTATTTTATTTAAAATTTAATAAAATAAGATGAAAATTGGTTAACCGAAATATAAGAATTGTTCCCAAACTACACTCCCATCTCTCATTAAACAACTCTTCGTCGCCGCTGCACCACTTTTCTCATTGGGATTACACAGTGAGCCAATTTCGATGGAGATTTTGTGCCATGTGAGGCTGATTCTCATGCTCTTACAATTTGAGAATAATCATTAAAATGTTAAGGTACGATGTTCTTATTATATTTAACGTGGAGTAGACACATTCCAAACAAGAAATAACTATTTGACTTATGATGCATAATGTAAATGATATAATTAAGGTTTGACCATATTGGAGAAACATGTGCTTATAGCTGGCAAACTCCCATGGTCAACCAATATAAGTGTCACGCACACTATGTAAGAAGAATTTTGTAGCTCATACATGAAGATATTTTACTATTGTAAAAAGTATAATTTAAGAAAAACCCAAACTCCCGCATTTCGGGAGATTTTGATGGGTCATTGCTTAGAGATGACAATGGCCAGTTATTAAAAATAATTTTTTAAATTTAAAAATGAAAATTAATATTTTTTAAAATTAAGTTTTATCTAAATTGAGGTTCACTTGAAAATACTTAAATCTGAGTTTATGAGCCGACTTATTATTGTGCCTATCATTGTCATTTATAATTTAAGAAAAAATTTAGTTACTCTTTCTTAAGTGAATGTTCACAAAAAAATCTTATATTAAAAATAACATTATCATTTTAGAAAATTATATTAAAATTAATTTTAAATTAAAAGATTAAAATAATTGCAATGATAATATTACAATAAGAAGATATTTATTAGTAGTCAAATAGTAAACATATTCAAATAATAAAAATACATATATTTATATTTAATTTTGATTCCATAATGTTTTCTCATAAAATTTGGGGTAAATTGAGATAATAATTTTTTATGATTAATTATTAAAAAGGTACGATGGTGTTCTTATTAAGTATATATACTAAGGGCGAAGAGGATTGACGACCACGCAATCCATCTCCATCGTCCATTTAATCTAACGATTACTTGAACGTCTTTACGACCCCCTGGTCTATATGTCATGGTTGTTCTGTCTTTATTATCACTCTCCCTCTTTTATTTCTCTCTCATTGTTTAGCTCTCCAGCCTCCACTTCCTCTACTTCTGTGCCTCTCGTCTACCGCTTGACAACACAGAACCTTCCTTACCTTTCTTTTTCTTCATCTTAAAACTCTAAACATTGCATCTCTGACAGCTGTGGTAAGCTCTCCTTTTTTCTTCGGCAGTTTTATATTTCAGTCATGGTTTCATCGAGTTTTTATTATGTGTACAGATGGGTCACTCTCCAACAAAGCCTTTCAGGTTTACTCCTTTTATCTTCGACGGTTTTATTCCTTTTCTTCATCTTAAAACTCTAAACATTGGTTTTATTCACCATTTGGAGTTTGCTCTTTCAGGTTTACAACTGTGGTAAGCTCATCTTTTTTCTTCTGTGGTTTTATTTCATTATGTGTACAGATGGGTAAGTTTTTGCGTTTATTCTATGTACATATGGGTAACGGTACTGTAGTAAGCTCTTCTTTTTCCTTCTGTTGTTATATTTCTAACTATTTGTGTTTATTCTGTGAATAGATGGGTAACAATACTGTGGTAAGCTCTTCTTTTTTCTTCTGCGGTTATATTTCAGTCATGATTTTGTATTTCCTTTTTCTGTTTGCATTTTTTTCTTCGACTTTCTTTTATTTCATTATGTGTATAGATGGGTAACTGTTTGCATTTATTCTGTGTACAGCTAGGTAACGGTGGTGTGGTAAGTTCTTTTTTCTTCTGTGGTTTTATTTTACTCATGATTTTGTATTTCCTTTTTCTGTTTGCATTTTTTGCTTCGACTTTCATCGAGTTTTTATTATATGTACAGATGGGTAAGGGTTAGGGTTTACAACCGTGGCAAACTTTTCTTTTTCTTCAGTCATGGTTTTGTATTTCCTTTTTCTGTTTGCGTTTATTCTGTGTACAGATGGGTAAGGGTACTGTGGTAGGTTTTCCTTTTTCCTTTCCTACAATAATGATTGATATTTATCCAGATTAAGTTTTTCCTTCGATTTTCAGGAAGCTTTTATTATGTGCAGAGATGGTTCAACTGGGTTAAAGAAGAGAGAGGATCGATATTCTTTTCTACTGCTTCATCAAGATTTGTTTTATTCCTTGTTTTGTGTAATTTGCATGTTCTTGGTTTGTGTAATTTGCTCGGATGCGACATTTTTTTAAATTTTGTTATCTCTTAGGTTTATGCTGAATTGTTCACAGTTTAAATATCCATGGTGATGTTTCGACACAATTTTTTTGAAGTTGGTTTGTTTTGTTGATGTTGAGTAAAATGGAGATGGGAAGCTTTCGGAGACTGGTTCCTCTACAACATAGGATTATTTGCCACAATCTTCACCAATTTTGTTTTAGCATATTGTCGTAGATTTTGATGACAATTGTTAACATGATTTTCTTTCTTCTTTTTTTT
>JANSVA010000001.1:28266610-28286111 GCA_025504915.1 Erythroxylum reticulatum
CTCTTCTAGCCAATTGTACACTATGTGGTTCATACTGAGGGTAGCTTCAATGATAAGAGAATATGCTTTTGTCTTTCGTGCAAAAAGAGACAAAAGAAAGAGAAATCATGGGTGGCTCTATTTCGAGTTTGAAGTTGTATGATTTGGAAATATTAATTAAAACACATCCAGCACTATGTCACTGATTTTGAAAAAAAATGAAAAAGAGGTTCAACTTCATCTTACATCCTTATGCACAAATGTAAACGATGGTTCAAAAGTCAATAGTTCATTTTGATGTCTTTGATTGTGGTAACTGTGTAGAAATTATCTAAGACGTTTAAGTAAGTGTATTATTAAGAGATTTATGCTCAAATCAGCAAGATTTAGCAATCCTTGTTGCCTTATTGAAGGTGGCAACTTCCAAGGATCATAAACTCTTTAGTAGGCATTCAGAATACCTTAGAAATCTCGTTTCTAGGTATTTTATGCTACTGTTGACAAATATAATTCTATTGCAGATCGCCAGAGATGCTTCAATCCCAAATAAAATGTTGCATAATGTGAGACTTTGTCTTCATTTTTGTTTTTTGTCAACAAGGATGATGCGGGTGTTTGTTTTTGTTTTTATTTTTAGTTTGTGTTTTTAAATTCAGTAAAAAATCTTATTGTTGGAGTTTTTATTTTCCATTTTTTGTTTTGGTTTCTTCTAGTTTTCAAAAAATATGAAAACCATAAAAAGTAGTTTTTGTTTCTTGTTTTTATTTTTACAATATGATTTACTATTATTTAAATATATATTATTTAATTATTTAATGAAAATTATGAATAATTTAATTTAACATTATATTTATATATCTAATAAATTAAAATCAATTATCAATAAAATGATTAATAATTTAATTTTATTTAATTTTAATAATGAAATTATATATAATTAAATTTAAAATATTCAAATAAATTTGAATTAATAATTAAAATATATTTCAAATAAATTTTAATTTATAAATAAAATATTAATATATAAATTATTTATTTTATTAAAATAACTTAATTTTATTAATAATTTGTTAATAAATATTATATAAGAGATTAAATAAATTTATTTAGTTAAAAATAATTTATCTTTAAGTTTTATTTAGAACTTAATTAAATCAGTGATAAAAATATAACTACATTAACAACCTTTTTATTTTTATTTAAATTTAAAAAAAACTGAAAACGAAACCTAAAAATTATAAATAAATAAAAAACAGAACCAAAACACTTATGGCTAAGAATCGTCTTCCATACTAATAAGTCATTAAGTGGACCTATACTTACGAACATAAACCTGAACCATCAAATAAGTAAAGTTGTTGTCTTGAAAAGACAATTGTGACTCTAAAGTCAAAAGAGCATTAGGTGAAGAAAATAATACATGAGTTGTTTGTTTTATGAGACGACTTGTGATCATTCTTCTATACAAGTGACTTTGACTAATTCAAATCTAACTAAAAATTCGACTTTGGCCGGCTGTTCTTCAGATATAGATAAGCAAATGCAGGCTTCTCCTTCTCCAAAGCTTGCAACTCATTCAAAATAGCCTCACTTTCTTAGACTGTCCCAATGATGATTTGCAATAGGTATCTCCTGCTAGTAGCCGTCGTTGTTCTTGAGGTTTCCCTACTGGTAGGACACCATAGTTGTATTGCGAAAAAGAACGGCTGCAATTCTTCTTGTGGAGATATATCTATTAGATTGCCGTTTCGCTTGAGAACGGACCCTGAAGGTTGTGGTTACAAATCCTTTGAACTTGACTCTGAAGACAACCACAAAACGGTGCTGTACTTGTCTTCTTCTGCAAAATATTACGTTCGCGAAATCAATTACACAGGCTTTAGCATTCGATTTGTGGACACCGGTGTCCAAAAGGATAACTGCTCATCACTTCCACGTCATCCACTAACATGGAACCTATTAAGCTCTTCGAATATGTCTGAATTGTCTTACAAATATGCTGAGGAGTTGGTTTTCGTGCGATGTGTGAATCCAGTGGCACTGGATGTTGTACATCATAATGGTCTATGGCATTATGATTATCGTGTGCAATATTTAGATAGTTCATCTTGCGTTAATGGAAAGCTGAATAATTATTCTTCCTCGTACTTTGTAAAAGATGAATACTCCTACGTAGTCGTCAGTAATTATTCTGTAATCGTATTATTGGAGGATTCCTGGGTAGACGTTGGTCGAGTTAAAGTATCAGACTTGGAGGATTCATGCCGTGTAGAGAAGACGCTTCAAACGGCATCAGATGAGGAGAGTTTGCTAAGTAATAGAAACAATCTAACTTATAAAGACGTCCATGATTCTCTGATATTTGGCTTCCAGCTTTCTTTTCGTTCGTTTTGCTGCTTTAATTACAAAATTCATAATCCTTGCAACTTTGAAGGAGATCGCCTACTTTGTCCTATTCCTACCGCAGGTATGTTAAACCTCTTCTCCGCTTTGACTCTTTTCTTCATTTTATCTCAAACGCTTATGAGATTGAAACTATTACTATTTTTGTAGATTCTCTTTAGAATTTCAAAACACCAAAAAGAAGAAACTTAATTCTTTTACTTCAACCAATTATCATTAAAACCTAAAGCAAAATCCTAAAATTATAGATTTATTTATGCTATTTTTTATGAGAGAAAATGAAAAATTCTTTTAAAATTGGCCGAATTAGGAAGAATGTTAGAAATTCACTTCAAAATTAGGTATTTATTTCTTAAAATATTATTACAAAAATATATGTGGTAGTTATTATAAGAAGGAGGAAAATAATATAAAAACAGTTATAAATTAAAAATATATTAACAAAAGGAGGTTAAAATTACAAAAAAAGATTGAAGAAGTATAACTTTATTATTAGTATTTGTATCATTGGTAAAAAAGATACATATGTTAATGTTTGTTATTACTTTTATTATTTGTATAATATTTGACTAAAAAATTGATAATGTTTGGAACGTATGAAATTTATTAATTAAAATTAGTTTAGATTATATATTTTATGATTAATTTTAAATAATTGAAATTACATTTAAATATTAACAAATATCATACTTATAATGCTTATATTAGAGATATAATATTGATTTTATTTATTTTGAAAAATCTCTTCAAAGATGTATGCAAATAGTTTGAAACTTAAGATTAAATAAAAAATTAAATTTTATGTTAAAATTTATTTGATACAATTTACGGCTACAGTAGATTTTATTTAATAACAATTTACAAATACAATCTTATTTTTAACTAATCACCATGGCTGAGTCATATTGTACAAAAGTTGGAAATGTTAATGTTAAGTGTAACCCAGAAGCAATAGTAACATTTAATTTTTGCCTCTATTTGTCATATTAAATATCGTATTTAACTCCAATTTAATTTTACATTTGTTAATCTCTCGATTTGAAATTTTGCATTT
Organism: Erythroxylum reticulatum; assembly: GCA_025504915.1. Lineage (NCBI taxonomy): Eukaryota > Viridiplantae > Streptophyta > Magnoliopsida > Malpighiales > Erythroxylaceae > Erythroxylum > Erythroxylum reticulatum. The sequence continues at coordinate 28,270,047 of JANSVA010000001.1, forward strand.
CCAGGTCCCCAAGGTTTTCTGGGCTCAATCGTCTATATCGTAGCTCTTGTCATCGGTTATTTGGCGAGAGGGTGGCAACTCTTATATACTGGTGAGATGTCTAAGTAGAGACTTAAATTAGTAACTTTGTCCATTCAAATATATAAAGCATTAGTGGGTTCTTTCTCATAAAAAAAAATTGATAAAAATTAACGAACATATCGATTTTTATATGTTAAAAATTAATGGTACTATATATGTTTCTCAATCAAATAATATTTTAAAAATCAATGTATATTTTATCAGACTAATAAATTAAATTTATTTTCATCACTATCTCAATCATTCAAACATTTTTATACAATTTAATAAAACATTCAGAATTAATATTTTAATGAAGAGTCCTTAAAAAGTTTAGTTGTGACTTGATCTATTCGATTATGTAAATACATATTATTTTTAACTTTAATATTTACTGGAATGCAGAAGACGCACTGTGGATGCATGATGGTGAGTATTCACTATTTAGGAGTTACGTCATTCTTATTCAATCTAGTGCTGGTGACATATATATCTGTGAGATGAGTCTATCATTTTTTGTTATTAGCCTCTCTGGTCATTATATTTATTCCAAGCCATAGGCAGTTAAGACTCTTTCCTAATTGTATTAAGTCTGCCTACAAAAGACCTAACAGTGGTTCTTATTACGGTTAATTTTAAGAAATATTATTCTAATTGCTTAAATTTTGTTTACTTTTTTTATTGTAGGAACATGACCAAGTTATTGGATTTTTGCTTTATTTGCAGACATCATTGAAGTTTTCAGTAAGATATTTTTATCTTGTATTAACCATTTAAGATTTATAAAATTGCACAATATAATTGAAAACTTTTAGGAATATCTTTTATTCAATTAAAACTACATAGATTTTTTTAAACTATCAAGTTAATGATTACAATTAATTATTAAAAATATGCTTATGATTAAAGTTTTAAAACTGAAACATTTGTACTAAACTTTATAATTATTTTATTTATAAATTTAGTAATTTTACCGTATCTCACAAGTGTAAATTTATATTCTGTGTACACAGTTGCACATCATGTACTGTTGTTTATTTTTGGGGGTCCATTCGTTGATGGATTTTTTTATTTATAAGTGGAGGAGGAGACATTTATCAATATATGATAATATTGAAGAGTTCCTCCAAACTCAACGAGATTTCATGCCAATTCGATATTCTTATTCCGACATCAAGAAAATAACTAAAAACTTCAAAGACAACTTAGGTCAAGGAGGTTATGGCTCTGTATATAAAGGAAGATTTCAAAGTGGTCGTCTTGCAGCTATAAAACTATTGGGCAATTCTAAAAGTAATGGCCAAGATTTCATTAACGAAGTTGGTACTATTGGAACAATTCACCATGTCAATGTTGTGAAACTGATTGGTTTTTGTGTTCAAGGATCAAAGGGTGCTCTTGTGTACGAGTTCAAGCCTAACGGCTCTCTAGACAAGTATTTGTTTTCTTTTGAAGTCAACAATTCAATCAATACAGAGAAGATGTATGAAATTTCTCTTGGAGTGGCTCATGGAATTGAGTATCTACATAGAGGTTGTGCTATGTAGATTCTGCATTTTGACATAAAACCTCATAACATCCTTCTAGATGAAAAATTTGTTCCTAAGGTTTCAGATTTTGGTATAGCCAAACTTTGTGATACAAAAAATACAGTTGTCTCTTTGACAGGTGCAAGAGGAACCATTGGCTATATGGCTCCTGAATTGTGCTACAGGCATATTGGAGAAGTCTCTTTCAAAGCTGATATATATAGCTTTGGGATGTTGTTGATGGAAATGACAGGGAGAAGGAAGAATTTGAATGCATTTGTAGACCATTCAAGCCAAATTTACTTTCCTGCATGGGCTTACGAACAATTTAGGAAAGGGAAGTGCATAGATTTTGGAGAGGCCAATGCAACAGAAGAACAAAATAGAATAACAAAGAAGATTATTGTAGTAGCACTTTGGTGTATACAATTGAAGCCTGATAACCGACCTCCTATGCATAGAGTGATAGAGATGCTTGAACAAGATGTGGAAAGTCTAGAATTACCTCCAAAGCCTTTGCTGTCTTCACAAGTTGTAGAAGATGAGGATACTGAAATAGACGAACACCCAATAGAGATAAGAGATCCTACAAGTGATTGTTCTTATTCCATCAGTTTACTTGTAGACGCAGAATAAGTAGTAATTTAGAGTATCCATCAAAAGAAAAATGAGAGTGTAAGTAAAAGGTTGTTACTATCATACTTACAGCCTTGAATTCAAGAGTCATCTAGAGTACTTAAGAACTGTAATATGACAATGTAATTGTAATCACAAAGTTGTGATTTTGGCAACATGTGTTATGCAAATGATCATCAATAAAACTCGTGTTAACATATATGATATGTGACTTTCTGCAAGATAAATAATGATTGTCTTAAAATAGAAAAATTAATAAAATTTTACATTTTATAAAAATATTAATAAAAACTTTTTGCTATTTCAATTGCCAAATTTGAAGTAAATCTTACATGTTATTTCTTCCTAAAAAAAGAAATTTCTTTTTTTAGACTATTTTTCTAGTTTCAAACAACTTTGTTTCTAACTATACCACATCGGATGTATGCTGCAATATTGGTGACAAGTCTTCCTTATTGTACAAAAGACGAATATCTAACAATGTAAAAACATTTTTGTACTTATTGAAATATTTATTGGAAGCTTTTTAGTTTTGTACTTGTTGAAATACTTTATGGTATCTATTTTCTGACTATAAAAAATGTTGGCCAATGATTTATTAAACAAAATTTCTTTGATTCCTTCTATATAAGTCTATCTTAAAAAATATTGACATAAGTCAATATCAAATTTAATTCTAAAATTTAATATTTAATTTAAATTTTTAAAAAGTAAAAAAGCTAAGAAATTCAATTATATGATAAATCAAAATTTTATCCTAATCAAATTCATAAAATCATTACAAATCATATATTTTAAATGCAAATATAAGTCACTTTGATGATAAACAAATATATAACAAAAAGTTTGTCATATAAATGTACTTTTGAATGTATTCTATATGATATAAAATTTTGATTATTTCTTAGATTTTTTTATATGTAGTCATACTATTCATAAATTAAAATATCTCTACCCATAACAAGTTTTTCATTGCACAAAAATTGTTATAAAATAAATTAATTGGTTATAAAATAAAATAAAACATAAAAGTATTATAATATTCTCTATATTGGAAACTTAACTAACTTCTTTTTGAAAGAAAAAAATATTTATATTAACACAAGCTAAGTTTGACAAAATATACATCTCAATGACAAGAAATCTTTAGTTACAACTGAACAACGGAAAAAGATTAATGCAAAACTTAGGAACCTGCTCTTTGAAGTAGTACAAAAATCGTTATAACTTAACTAACTTATAATAAAAGTATTAAAATTTAATCATCCTTCCTCTTCCTTGATAAAATCTTACAATTTGATTAATCTTTCCTCTTCCTTGATAAAATCTTATTAATTTAAATTTAAAATTGTTCATATTTGACTATTAACATTTTCTAAACATAAAAGAAAATTGCATTTCTCAAGTTTGTCTTTAAAATGAAATATTTTATAAAATTTAGTTCCCTAATTTAATTTTCGTCAAATTAATCCTTCAATTTTTTAAACATTATCTTGTAACCCTTAATATCAACAATTAAAAGGTAAGATCATATTTTTCTTTGCGAAATAAAAAAAACAATATCATTGACAAATAGAACTTGGGTACTCTCCGTTTAGATCTTCAATTTCCCCTACATTAGGCTGATTCGAGGCCATTATCTAGCCTAACCAACCAAATATTCAATGCACCGTTTTCCACTTCTTTACATGTTCAACTCGTACGTCCCTACCAGTCCTAATTGACTTGCCAAATTAGCGATTTCTCAGAGGTAGCTTCTATGTTTGCTCAGTGCATGCAACATTAAATCATGACATCTCCAAGCCTCGTTTAGGTAAGCAAGATGCTGACATTGTTTCATGAATCCTCTCGCTATTGTTTCTGCCTTACATCAACTTTCCATCATAGAGACCCTAGCTTGATTGTTGCATGATGTTCCCTCAGTTCGCCTCCATTCTTTTTCTTTTGATTACTTCTGAAAAGCTTCTAGATTTCCACTAATTTTGTGTACTTACTATTGTCATCCAATCTTCTACAGACAACTCCTCCACTAGTATACTCCTCATGAGTTTTCACACACTCATTCCAGTCATGTTGGCACCCAGTCTTGCCTCTCAAGAAGGGAGGATTCCCAGATTTTCTAGATAAGTTCTTCAAACTTCCTCTTATTAGTTGCTTTGTACTAATAGTGTTTACATTATCCCTTATTCGTGGACCTTAATTATTGTAGTCTTATCCAGAGTAAAATTTTATTCCATGTATCTTCTTGTGTTCTCTTTTATTGTCTGAATATTTTGGCATTCCTTTCTTTCCAGATGTTATACAATAGTATAGCCATCTGTCCTGTATTCAACTCTTTGTCCCTTTTATTCCTAAATTACTAAGTCGAGATAACCACAATTGTAAGATCGTATTTTATATACACATCATATTTTGACGTGGTTAAACGATCATAATCCTTTTTTCCAAAATTTTCAGTTCTCTTCTCTTGCAAGTTTTGGAGAAACTCTTCTTTTCCAACATCAAGTTATCGACGATATCAACCATTGCCAATAAACTTCAAAACAAGTAATTAACCAAAGCCTTTACCAATAGTTCTTTCATTTAAAGAGTCGATGAGACCTAGTCAGATAAAATGATGTTGAGAAAATAAGTTGAATTTCAATTTTAATTTGGGGATTACATATTTTTTTATATTTCATAAGAATTAAGGATAAAAATGAAAAATGAGCGTTAGGTGATTGAGATAAATTCCTAAACCAACTTCTCCTTATTTCATGGCTTCCTCAACTTCTAGTAGCTTAAATTCTTCTATAAATTCCCAAACCAACTTCTCGTTCTTGAACCAATCCATGACTTCTTCTTCTTTTTCTTTCACTATTCTTCTTTCTGTAATGATAGTACCAAAGATATGAATAGCTTTAACTGGAGAATTTTTGATCACCAATCTCATGATTTAGTTGGTTTTAAATTCTCTAAATTTAGGTCATTCTCTCCTCCTTCAACGCCACTCTCTCCTCCACGTGTTTCTCCTTCTTATTTAGCTACTCTAACTGATTTAACCCCAACAGAGTTCTTGGACTCACTTGTATAGTTCTCTACATCTAGTGTAAGTACAACAAGTTTTAAGAACTGACTAAATCACATGGATATGTGTTCGAATGGGTATTCAACAGAATTTTATTTTTGTTCTCAATTGGTTTGCTTGTTACGTTCTTTCAGGTTCTTCCATCTCCGACTACAGGAGCTTTTGCTGGTCATAAAGGTGAAGTGGAATAGTAGTTCTAGTCACAATCAACAAGGAATGGTTTGAGAAGAGAAAAATTACTCTAATTTCTCTTTCCAACACCCTATGGAAGAACCTCAACAAATTCTTCACTATCATCATCCCTATATCAGTCTTCTTCAGCCATCGACTCAGTGATACATTTTGTTAAGTTTTGGCTCCTTTGTTGTCCCATATTGGTTGGGAAAAACAATTAGGGCAAGGCTCTTGCCTGTATAAGGAAGTTGCTACCTCCTTATTTAATGCACCAATATAAAGTCAAAGATTTGTATGACAAATTTGACTCTAGTTAAATTCCTCTTTTGAGGTGAGAGTTGGAGAGTTTGTCTTGAGTATTTTTTTATGGGTGTGTTGGTGTATTAGGAGATTGGATGGGATGAAAAATTGTGTGATTGTAAGGATTTTTCATATAGTGGATTTTCTTCTCGGTACCCGTGGTTTTTTCTCCAGTTTGGGAGTTTCCACGTAAATTCTTTTGTGTTATTATTTCTCTATTTTATGATATTTGTGTCTATAAAATATCCTTGGGTGTGAGTTCGAGAGGTCTAAATTCTCAATAATTGGTATCAGAGCCAAGGTGTGTTTTTCTTGAAAATTCTGAGTATACTCTGTAGTCGCAATTTTAACTGATCTTTCACATTAGAAAAGATTTTCTTGAGAAAGGTTCATTTGGTACGGTGGAGTTTTGGTGTGGTAGTGTGGAAGTGCATGTCTAGGAAAGTTTTGGCTAAGGAAAGACTTCGTATTTAAGTGTGTCCGTTGTGACCCACTTCTCTTTTCTGGGAACTTACCTGGTGTACTATTCATTTCTATGGTAAAATTCATTAAGGCAGAAGAGCACAAGAAAAATGTCAGGAAGATTTGAGGTGGAGAAATTTGACGGGAGGTTACACAAGGCATTGAAAGGCAGACAAATCTCTGATATCAGCACTACTACTAGTGATACTGGCAAAACGGCTAGTACAAACAGATTTAGTATGAGCGATGAAGATTGGAAGGGTCTGGATTTGAGAGCAAGAAGTGGGATACGGTTGTGTTTGACTAAGAATGTCTTTGCGGATGTGTATGGAATATTTACACTAAAGGAGCTATGGGAAAAGCTTGAGGAGTTATATCAAACAAAGGGTGTCTCAAATTGGGTGTTCCTAAAAGAGCAGTTTCATACACTGCGGATGAGGGAAGGCACTACAATTTCATATCATTTAAGTGTTCTTAATGGGATCGTCTCTAAACTGGAGGCAATTGAAATTCGTATAGATGATGAGGATTAAGCTTTGAGACTCATTTGGTCTCTTTCACCTTTATATGAATACATCAAACCAGTTTTGATTCATGGGAAGGAGAAGATAGTTTTTTTTCTTCTGAAGTTACCAGAAAACTCTTTTCAAAAGAGAGAAGTTTGGGTGATGGAAGAAATGTTCCTCCTGAAAACTCAACTCTAGTGGTAGCTGGATATCGGAAGAAAAACTCCATGAAGAAAAATATAGTATGCTGGACGTGCAGACAATCTGGGCACGTGAAGAAAAATTGTCCGAGAGATAGAGCGGGTTCGGCAAGAGGCTCTAGGTTAGTTAATAGAGAAACTGACAATGTCGTTCACATTGTCTCAATGGATAATGATTTTGCTCTCTAAAAAGGGGGCATGTACATCCTTGTGGCATGTCACTAATTCCAAAGTTACCATGATAGAGGATGTGTTACTGTTAGTGGGTCCACAAGTTTGCGCACGGGTATTGATTTGGCATTATTGCAAGGTTTGTAGTGGAATTTATGTCGATGGTTGATGAACTTCTAGGAAAGTCAAACATGAGAGTTGCATCATAATTTTTCAGCAAGGTTATTTTCAACATGTTTTGAAGTAAATGGCTTAGAATTGATTTATTCTGAGTGGGTATGCTTTTATGGTGAAGCATAATAATTCTCTACATTGAGAGTTATGTTATTTTCAGGAGATCTTCATTGAGGTGAAGCGTGGTTGTGAGATCAACCAAAGTCGCAAAGGTGAAGATTGTTGAGTTTTAGCTCTTTTGTTGTCTCATATTGGTTGAGGAAACAATTAGGGCAAGGCTCTTGCCTATATAAGGAGATTACTACCTCATTGTTTAATGCACCAATACAAAGCCAAAAATTTATATGAAAAATTTGACTCTAGTTAAATTCCTCTTTTGAGATGAGAGCTGGAGAGTTTGTCTTGGGTATTTCTTTGTGGGTGTGTTGGTGTATTAGGAGATTGGGTGAGAGGAAAAATTGTGTGATTGTAAAGATTTTTCACATAGTGGATTTTCTTCTCGATCCCTGTGATATTTTCTCCAGTTTGTAAATTTTCATGTCAATTCTCTTGTGTTGTCATTTCTCTATTTTTTGATATATGTGTCTATAAAATATCCTTGGGTGTGAATTCAGGAGGTCTAAATTTCCAACACATTTCCTATCACATGATATATCTATATCTGTTGTTTCTGCTAAATGTTGACTCTTAATCTTAGTGTCATTGAGAATTCTTCGAACAGTTTCATGTCTTCTGCGGGACAAAAACAAATGTTTGTTCCTTTCCTATTTTGTCTTGTTAGTTGTTAGGCCTAGATAAAGTTCTTTAAATATTAAAAAAGGGCTGCTTGGTCGGTTAACCAAATCCGTCTTCCGCTGTAAGCGGAGGAACCAATGAGAAGCCATCAGGAAGCTTGGGACTTTAGCAATCCCACCAAACAAACTGACCTCTCATCATAAAGGTCTGAATCTAAGACAAACATACCAATCTCATCAGAGAAGATAAAGGGTATAAGATAGTTTATTTTCTTCTTTTGTTAACATCTTTATATTGTTTCCAATTTGTATACTATATGATATACTTAACAATGTATGTTGCTTTTACAGGAAATAACAGTATGTACACTTTGTTTCAAAAAGCATGTTGCTTTTACAGGAAATAAAAGTATGTACACTTTGTTTCAAAAAGCAAGGAAGATAATACATAACATCTGAAAAGTAACCACTTTTTCAAAGATAAGGGCTAGTGTGACTGAATCGAATTATTGAATGGAGGCAAAAGATCTAATCGTCGTCCCAACATGATCAGTTAAATTGAATACTTAAGTTTTATATACTACAAGACACCACCTTATGGTGTAACCTACTTCTGGTCTAATGGTAGCAGCATCTGCAATAGCTGCAACATCAACACCAGGAGGACGCCCATGATTTACCCATATGTTTTATGTTTATGGAATAAAAGCCAAGACAATATTAGTCAACTGATCAGATTCTCGATTGTAAACAAAAAGTAGAAGATAAATTAGTTTTCTCTAGATTTTAGCTACAGTGCTGCTAATTTTGTGAAAGTTGGTTTACCTTGTAGGTTTAACGCCGCTAAGTTTTAATAGCAACCTCCTTTAAGAAGAAATAACAAAAGCAAGGAACTTAGAGGTCTTACTTACAGGTGTTACTAATGCTTACTTTGTGTCTTATACCTTCCTTCGGTATGATTCATAGTTCAAGTTTCCAACTTTGAATGCGCATAACAGCAGGATAGAAGAAGGGGACTAGGAAGTAAACCAGAAGTTAATTACTAACTCAATTTAGATAGATGAACATGGGCAGGGCACATCATATGGTCCCAGTCCCACTAACCCATGTTTGACATTATCAAATTAACATTTAAGAAAAAAAGAAGAGTGAATCCGTTTAATTCACACAGTGAGTTACGTATAATTGGATTGAAAACAGCGCTGGCCAATAACTCATCCTCCAACTTTGCTTTTTTTCAATCAGAAATATCGATCAACATGGAAAAATGATCTCTATAGTCTCAGTTTACTTGAAAATTATTGTCATGTACCTAAGTGTCACCATCCAAACTAGTCAATTGCTATTAAACTTGGAGACGACATTTATGGTTGAGGAGAACTTTGGCCTACCATAATAATATAGAGTGGTTGACAAGTCAAGTCCTCAACTAACTGAAAAGAATTCTATCAATTTGGTTTACTCTTAATCAAATTTTAAGCTTTACTAAATCTAAAATTTTAACTCCAATATTTTAAATGAAAAAAAATATGGTTAAGATAAATAGAGATTATTTTGAGCTAAAATTTTTATTTCTATCATCAAATTCAAATATTTTAGAAATAATCTTATATAACTTTCACAACAATTGAAAAATGTAATTAGTTAGACTTTAAAAATAATTAAATAATAAATTTAACATTTAACATTTGTCCATTTTAATCTTAATATTTAAAATGTAAGACATCTTAAATATTTAATTTTCATTTTAATGTTCCATCATAATGAATGAGAAGAGCTTTCCTATAAATTATTGCATTCACTTACTGCATCTGCATGTGATTGCCTATCACAATTTTGACAGGTGACTTTGACACATACCTATAAAGTTAATTTCTTGCAAATTGATCATGTCATTTAAGCCTCTCATACTTAATGGCTGAAAAAGAGATAGACTCAAATCTTTATCAGTTTTATATCAGGTAAGTGTCCTTGACAAATATGTATCTTAAAAAATTGCTTTTTAAAATTAGTTTTTAGTGACGATAATAGTTATCGCACGAGAAAGTAAGAGTTAAAAAATCAAGAAAAAAGGTTTAAGAGAAGTTAGTATATGTCAATTGAAAATTTTTAGATTAATTAATTTGTATTATATATTTTTAAGTGTTTTTAATACCCTTTATATTTAAACCCTACTACAATAAAATATATACCAAAACATCCAGAAGTTATCCAAGTACATATCCTATGATAATGACATGTTGGAGCAGTTATGTTCTCCTATATGGAATCATAAAGAATAACACAATACTTAAAAACAACTACTACTCTTCATTCTATTGCAAACATGATTTACAATGTAGTCATTAAAACAAATATTTTCATTACCGAAACATCTCAAAGTTTACAAGGTTTTATACAAAAATTCTACATGATATAAGTAAACTACATAAAATAGTCTACTATTCCTCACATGTTAGCTAACAAACCTTTGAGTTATTTCTTAATCTAAAATCATTCTTCTAGACTAACTTAGGAACTAGGTCTCCTCTCTCGTACCTGAAAAATGACGTTGCAATTTTGATGAGTTTTGCGAACTCAGTGAGCTAACCATCATCGATAGACTCACTCATATCAAATATACAAATATGTCACATATAACCAAACTCACAACATTCCTCATCTCAATAACACATAATGAATGTCACACATTTGATATACTCTTTCAGATCTTATATATATATCAATCAACCACATTAACATTAATTACTCAAAGTAGCATATCACTTTATCATCATAATTTCAAAAATAGATTCTTAATCGTATAATTCAGAATCATAATGTACAAATACAAATGCATATGAGACTCACTTCCATTTTTATTTTGTTGTGACCAAGCACCTATTTCATTGTTCTGTATCCGTTACCGGGCTCAGTTCAGTACTGTCCCGTATTCATCGTAGATACCGGCTCATTAAACATTAAGCCTAAGACTCTGATGTGCAGAACTAAGCTTAAAGTTTTTTCATGTTGGCTACTCCGGTCATAACTCCTTTATGTGAACATGCATCATATAATAGAGTATAACAGTTCACACAATATATCATCAATCACTTTCAATCAATGGGCACATTCAATTTTCACAGTTCATCAGATCTAAGTTTGGCATTCAACAAATAGTTGAGCATTCAATTTTGCTATTCACATTCAAATCACAAACACTCCCAATACAGTCCTGAATGTCAAACTCCTCGGACAATCAATTGTCCGGATTAGTAATATCACAATTACAATCATATCATTAACAGTTCAATAATTGGAAGTTAAACAGAAATAAATCAATCCCAGTGAGAACATCTAGGTTACTCACAGTACACTCCAGTATATGCTATTGCCTGAATAGACTAACAATGTCTTGATGATGAAGTTCAATTTGAGCGTCTATACATCATACAATATCCATAGAATTCACATTACAAAGTTGATCAATCAAATACATATTGACTTATGCACATACATATATGTGTCATGTTCAATGCATGCCCAATGACTATCGTGGGTATGTTTCCTTAATCATAATTCATAATCATTTACATATTGTCACTTGGATATGTCTTGTTTGCATTTAGGTTAATACTTTAAATAGACTTAATCATGCTCCATTTATTAACCATACATTTACTAACTCTTTTCTAGCATTACAAATATTTTACATAATTCACAGTTCTCATTCATTCATTCTTAATGCATTATTAATATCCTTTGGAATACATTTGCATTCATATGAATTTCTTCATTCCTTTAACACTCCTTCATTCCAAACTTAGATGCATTGTTATTAAACATTCTTTTCCTTAAAATATAATATCAATTATCAATCAAAACTTATCACATATTTAACCAACTTTTTCAACATCAAATTATGTTCATTTTAAACTTTAATAACGTCCAAATGCATCATAGTTAAGTATCTTATCATTAATTGGTTCAAAAATCACACAAAAGAGCATTTTCTTTACTGCCATGCCAATTCCACAATCGTGTATGGCTTCCCACAATCGTGGGATGGGTTATCCAAAAGTTTTAATCCAATTCCTTCATTAGTTTTTCCAGATTTTCTCAGGACAGGTTTTGGGTCAGTTTTTTATAACTTGACATAGAAATTGAGGCTTCTAGATAATATGTTCTTCTGAAAAAATATTCTTCTATGTCTTAAGTTTCTAATGAACTAAAGTTCATACAATTTGGTTTATTATTCCTAGAGTTATACCCAAAATGCTACAGACTGTTCTCAAGTAGTGACAGAATCCAAAACTCAACTTCAAGCCAAATTTCAAAACCCTTAGAGTCAGAACTAAAATTATATTCCTTCACGAAAATTGTAGACATATGTATGTAGTTTAATCTACAATTAAAATCACCCTATTTGGATATCTATAGATCAAGTCATGGCCAAAATATCAATGTCTGTTTAGTGACACTACTATAATTAACTCACGTCTTACACCTTATTCATGCCTCAATTAGATCTTAATTATGCTCTAATTCCTCATCAATATCATCTCCAATTCCAGTTCAAAATTATTCAATTGATAGCTCACAACTCATTGTCTTTCATACATCAAAAATCAAACCAGAAACTATTACATTATTATGCATCTAGTCCTAGTTATTTCTCAATTCAAGCACACTTAATTAACATATTTCTTCAGCATAAATCCACCTTCATTATACTTCAAATCCAGACCTAATTCATCCATGAATGAATCTATATCCCATGGTTTTCATCCACCAAGAAAAAGCATAGAAAACTTCCAAGTTCAATCAACATATTTCCAACACATATCACCAACAACATTACATACATTTCATTCCAATTCAAGCATGATTCAAATACTACTAAGCATGCCATAAAGTGGTGATAAGATTCAGTCACCGTTGCCAGTGGGACCATTTTCGGTCAAGATGATGAGGCAACATATGAAGTTTCCTAGCATATAAGGTGAGGAATCAAGGTCTGGTATCAGGAAATAAAGGTGTCTGTTTCTAGGGTATGGATAAAAAAGAAGGGCAGGGAAACAGACTCATGTTTCTCTGTATCTGCCTGAATATGGATAGAAAAAATAGACATGGGAAGATATTCCTTCTCATAATTCTTGATAAGAAATATACCAGTCATAATACTTTTGCTGTAGAAAAGTGGCACTGGTTTTAAATTGATGGATAGAATATATATTATGAATGGTAAAAAATGATCCACATAGAACCAAAAAGGACTAAGAAAGCACAAGTTAAGCAAACTATTTACCCGTCTCCTCAATAGTATAGGTAGAACTTGACACAAATAGTGTTCAGGAGGTGACTTTCTAGGGACACGAATTGTATATGGAGGTTTTTCCATTGACCGCATTACTTTATCTAGAACTCTTTTCACAACTGTCACATCTTTAGGAAGGTAAGAAACGAACCAATCAACATCAAAAATATTGACAAGTCACTACAGAATAAGGAAACAAATTTTAGTACTAAGATCATCAAAATTCACTATAGGAAGCAGTTTTGGAGTAGAAACAATAAAAGCTTTCCAAATTAATAACACTTCTCTCACCCATTCGCTTACCCTTGTTCATAAACTGTGATACTGATATCTTTTTACACAGTTATAAGTAACTCAGATGACCATTTTTCTAAATCATCCAAACTCACCTATCTAGAGAGAACGACAGCAAGTGACTGTATAACAAAATTGAAAATGAAAGTGAGGAATTTGTATTTGTTACATTAGATTACATTAAATGGTTTATTAAAGTTAAGATGGAAACGGAAGAGAAGTGAACGGAACGTGGCCCCGGCATTTCAGGAACGGACAATCTTCCTTTGAGTAAGCGCACTATACCACAAATCTTCATTTCATTTTGTTTAATAAAGAGTATAATTATATAAAATATCTCATTTTATCTTTTTGTCATATTTGTGTAATTTATATTCCATGTTTTTATTTTAATTTATTGTCAATTGATAATTTAACTTTGATAAAAATCAAACCTTAAGTTAAACCGATAAAATAAAAATTTTAAAGTTTAAAATGATCAATCGGTATTAGATCGTTCTAAAATCGGTTAAAGATTAAATAAAATTAAAGAATTTAAAATGTAATTAAAATTTTTTCCTTATTTATCAAAAAATTTTGAAGTTTAGTTGAAAAAAGATATTGTTAAATAAACGTTAATTGATTTATTAATTTATAAAAATTGACTGATAAATTAATAAATGATCGATTTTTTCCAACAAGAATTATTAAAGTATACTAAACTGAAAAATTAAACGGTGTTAGATTTTAGGGTTAAATTGCTAAACCGGTTAAATTTTTTAATTATTGAAGTTATTCTTAAAACTTTTAGTCTATGAGCTTTTTTATAATTTTGAACTGAGTCTTTGAAATTCAAAATTTTAAAACGTAAACTTAAATACGATTTGAAATTCAATTAATTCAAAATTAATTTATTAATTCTACTCATGTTGCAGCATCTTAGATAAGTAATGGATGGTCACAAGATTGAACATGTAATAATTTCATAATGAGTTTGGTTAATGTTTGGTGAGAGGTCTATTATGAAACGCGAATTATGTTAGCTTAGATTTTGAAGGGAATTTATGAAACTTTTGGTCTCAAGTCAATTCATACAATATCGTACTAATGATTAAAGACCAATGACTACAGATTGGTCCTAATAATAACATGATTCTTTAAACTAATTAACTTTTATTTAACAGTATATTTTTAATTAAATTTTAACTTTATAATAAGTAAGAATTCTCTTTTTAATACTATGTCATTTTTAATTTTATAATCTTTATCACATATTAATTTTAGTCCAATTGATATTATAGAAACCAAATTCAGTAAGTTCTAAAATTAAAAATATCAAAAAATCATATTACTTTTTTTAATGATTATTTAATACGATTTTGAGAACATATAATAACTTTAAGGTATTTAAGATAAATAACTTAACAAATTAAATATTCAAAATCAAAACATGAACTCAACTAAAATGATTTACAAATTCTTGCTAAAACAATGTTGTAGGCAATTAAAATCATTAAATGTGTACAAATGAATTCGGAACATAAAGATCAAATCATAATTTCAAAAAAAAATATTTTTATTCATATTTTTAATTTTATTTTTTTCAAACTTAATAAAAATTTTATTTATTTTAGTTTCTTCTAGTTTTAAATTTTATAAAAAAAGTATTTTTTGTTTTTATAATATGTATTATCTAATAATTTAATATATGAACAATATTTATTACGAATCTTAATTTAATATTATACATTAATTAACTAAAATTAATTATTAATAAAAATATAAATAATATAATTTTTATCAATTATTAATAAATATAATTAAATTTAGAATATCTTCAAATATACACATATATTTCAAATAAATTTTGATTTAATAATTAAATTTTATTTAAAATAAATATCAATTTTAAATTATTTATTTTAATAAAATAACATAATTATTAATAATTAATTAGTACATTCAGAATGGATATTTTATTAACAAAATAAAAATCTAAAATATTTTAATGAATATTTATTCTATAATTATCATAATCATAATTAAAATGTTACTAGTAATTTAAAACTTTTATAAATATAATAAATGATCAAGTGGATGAATGATTGCGAATGGATTCTGCTTTCCTTTGAAAATACATACTTACACTATCAAATAAGTAAAGTAGTTATCCAGACCTGGAAATGACATTTGTGGCTCAGCTCAAAAGAGGAAAGGGTCAAGAAAATAATGTGTCATCGACTTTTCTGTTTTATTAGACGACTTGGGATCAGTCTTCTACACAAGTGACTTTGACTAATCCCAATCTAACTAAAAATTCTATTTTGGGCGGCTGTTCTCCAGATATACATAAGAAAATGCATGCTTCTCCCTTCTCCAAAGCTTGCAACTCATTCAAAATAGCCTCATTTTCTTAGACTGTCCCAGTGATGAATTGCAATAGGTATCTCCTACTAGTAGCCGTAGTTGTTCTTCAGGTCTTC
>JANSVA010000001.1:28357145-28373054 GCA_025504915.1 Erythroxylum reticulatum
AATCACCTAAACCTTGTCTCTCTTAATTTGTCCATAATATTAGCTACCTTTAATTTGTTCCTTACCATTACATTCATAACCTTATCCCTTTTAGTAAGGATGCACATCCAACGAAGCATCCTCATCTCCATCACCATTAACTTATGATTATGAACTTATTTGATGGGCCAACACTCCACCTATAGAGCATGGCCAGCCTAATCGTTAAATGATAAAATTTACCTTTAAGCTCGAGTAGTATTTTCTTATTGCACAAAACTCCTAAAACACTTCTCCATTTAAGCTACCCTGATATGATCCGGTGACTTATGTCTTCATCAATTTCTCCATTGCTCTAGATGACAGATCCTAGATATTTAAAACACTCCTTTTGCAGTATAATTTCTGAATCAATCTTTACCTCCACATCTATAAATACCTTATGTCTTGAAAAGTTACATTTCACCTACTCAAACTTAATCCTACTCAATCTAACCCTTTAACTCTAACGTATTCCTCTAAAGTTCAAGCTTGGCATTGACCCCTTCTTGTGTCTCATTCGCTAAAACAATGTCATAAAAAAATAATATATACCACGGCACATCCCTATGGATGTTCTTGGTGAGTTCATCAATTACTACTGCAAACCGAAAGAGACTAAAAAAGGAACCTTAGTGTAGTCCAATATCTATAGAAAAATGCTCTATATCTTCTTCTATCGTCTTTACTATAGTTTTTACACCTTCATACATATCCCTAATAATCTATATGTAAGTCATAGGAACCCCCTTGACGTCTAAACACCTCCACTTGATTTCCCTTGGTAGCCTATCATATGCCTTCTTTAAATCAATAAAAACCATGTGTAGGTAATCTTGTCTTCCCCTGTAGTATTCCATTAACTTTCTTAGGAGATGCAAAACTTTTGTCATGGACCTAGCTGACATGAAGCTAAATTGATTTCTAATGTTCCCTTTGTTCTTGTATAAAGGAATTATCGTACCAAATCTTCAGTCGTTCGACATTTTGGCAAACTTAAGGATTGCTTTAAAAAGCTTGGCTAGCCAAGTAACACCCTCTTCGTCTATGCTCTTCCACACCTCTATGGGTATCTTATCAAGCCCTATTACCCTACTCCCTTTCATTTCCCTCAACGTATTCTTAATTTCATCCCTCATAATTTGTTGGCAACAAATAAAATTTTGAAAGCTCTCGGACGAGCTAAGGTCACCTAAAAAGATTCTATCCTTTACGCCTTCATTAAAAAAGCTATAGAAGTACCTCTGTCATCTTTTTTTAATGTCATTTTCAGCTACAAGCACCTATTTTGCTTCATCTTTTATACAATGCACTTAATCAAAATCTTTTCCTTTTCGTTCCTTAAGTTTTCCTAACTTAAAAATGTATTTTTTCTCCATCTTTAATATTCAATTGTTGATAAAGTTTCTCATAAGCTCTACTTTTAGTTTATGAGATTATCCTGCTTTTCTTTGTCAATTTATACCTTTCTCTATTACTAACTCTCTCCACCTTTGTGGTGCTATCCAATATAGCTTTGTAAGTAGCCTTCTTAAACTTAACTTTTTCTTGAACATCCTCATTCCGCCACTAAAACTCTCTTTTACTACCCCTCGATCCTTTAAAAGAACCCAAGGTCTCTACTACTATATTCTTTAAAAGAGTTGCAACTTTCTCCCACATCTTGTTAGCATTTCCTACTGGAAAAATCATTAGAGGATCAAAGGTTCAACTAGTAGAACCATTCGGTAGAGAGAGATTAAGCTTGCTATTAAGTCTAATTTAACAAGAAAAATTATGGAGTTTAGATGGTTTTAACAAAATGGTTTAAAAATTCTTTGTTACTCTAACATTGATTTTTCAACTTTCAACTTCAAGTTCACAAGTCTCTTAATTAGAGAGGTCCTGTTGAGCACTCTTTCTTTCATACAAACCTTTTAACTTCTTCTATAGCTCAAAAAGATCTATTTCTTGAGACTCATAGTTGAATATGATGATATCAATTCATTGTCTTAAAGTGCTCAGAGTTGTTTGCTTCATATTTTCTCATTCCTTGTCTGACATCTTTTCAGGTTTTGAAGGAACATCATCCTTCTCACCTTTGCCACATCAATAGGATCAAAGAGATCCTTGCAATATAAAAGGTCCTCCATCTTGGGCCTCCAAATTAAGTAATTTGATGACATTAACTTGACCATATAGCTATTTTCACCTTCCATTACAATAGCTTTAATACCACTTTTTAGGAGACAAACAAGACAACCCTCTAAAAGATCAACCAAATATCAACAACAAGAAAGATTTCTTCAAGTTGCAGTGGTAAAACAATATGAGAATAAGAAACATTAACAATGAAACAAAAACCAAGATTTACGTGAAAAACCATCCAGTGTAGAGGAAAAAAACTACTGTCTAAATCGATAAATAAATCCATTAAAATTAATAAATATTTATAAAGTTGATCTCTCACCCTAGAATAACAAGTTGTCCTACAAAGTTTCAGGATTGAAACAAAAGTTGTTATCACAATTAACAAACACTCAAACTAATCCTGAAAATAATCAAATAAGAATAAGAATTTAACATTATTTGTCTTGTCTATGTTTTTCCTTGCTTTCCGATGTTACAACCGCATTCTTTACAAAAACCTACATCTTTTTCTCTTTTATATCACGAAACAAGGTTTTTTGCACCATACATTGTCACTTACATGGCCGTGTAAGTAACCGTGTATCTTTAGCACCGTCTCACTCACAATTGTACACAGTTATATAGAGTTACATAGATTCCACAAACGGTTATGTATCTTCACACAGGCGTGTACACTGATCATGTATGTCTTCGATCTTCACACATTTACAGAGACTTACGTGGGTGATTCACACAGTCGTATAAGTCAAAACATAGGCGTGTAGCACTATAAATAGTCGTGTTTCACTCCATAAGAGATTTTTCCATCTTTTCATCACTTGTTCGTCATTCTCACGAACCATAAAGTCGTCTACAATCATTGAAAGTTTCAAAATAGGATTAGACTCTCAACACAACTGTGGCCATGCTAAGATGTTTAATTCTCATAACTCAAAGTTTATCTCGGTCTTTTCCAATTCTTGTTTATTTTTCATTAAAAATTGAGCCCCACTCTACCCATCTGCAAGTTATACATGACTTGTTTTCGGAAGTGAAGTCAGGATGCCATTATAGAAATTTTATGCATTAGATCATCTATGACCATCTCAGCCCTTATGGGATAGTGCTGAAATTTCTTCAGTAGACAAAACAATCAGTAGTTAAATCCACTTCTTCCAACCCAGATATTTTATAATAATGAGGGATCCTTAGATTAGCTCAAGTATATAAGGTTTCATTTGCATGCATAATGTTATGGATGTGGAGATACATGTACCTTTTTTAGAATCAGGCTAAGATATTACCTGCATAGGTGTAACAGTTTCTAAAGGTTGTACTAAATGTCACAAATTGTTCAAAAGAATATATTAGAATCACACTTAAGGATCTAGAGACAATTTACTCTAATCAATAGGTAATTTTTACCATTGCAATCTGCTACAAAGATGAATCATTTTCTTGAAGTAAAATATTTTTTACCTCTTGCATTCCCTTTATTGAATATGGATCTTATTCTTTCAACCATTCGATAGGTCAAGTCAAATGTGAAGTAAATGATGGTAGAGAGGACGAAGCCAATTGCATCTCTTGTTCCAAACAGCAACCCTAAAATATCTATATGTTCATTGGAAGATCAATCAGGGTTCTCCACAGGATGACTTTGGGTAGGTTTACAGGAAATGAAAATTTCTCTGCATAGACCCTTATTACCTTCAAAGCTTGCATATGGGAAAGTCATGAATTGGCCTCCTATGGTTATCTCTCCCTATAGTTGATTGTATGCTACATTGAAATTTGATAGAAAGCTCAACTTTACCACTGAATTGGGTATTTGACTAGATAAGAAGTTACGCAACAAGTTTTAAATTTCTATGCTTACCATGCCTCATAAACCATCTAGAATTGATCTTGATAGATGGTGTTAAGATATATGGTATATATCTTATTATTTGGTTTTGGCGTTTTTCGATAATTGGACATCTAAGATAATGTTGATAAGTTTAAAATTCAAATCAAAGTGAGATAGAATAAAATTTTCTATCTTGGAAAATTGGATATAGTTAGAATTCTATCTGGAGAAGAACTCTTGTAGATCACATATGTGTGGGCTTAAAGGTATTGTGTGTAATCTAGAGATCATGCGTGTGTGAAGACTCCTTGGTGAAGTGGGGAAGAAAAGCTAGATGGCTCCATAGTGATTCACAAAACATATGTTGATGAGTGTATGTGCACAGCCTTGAACTTCTCTATGAATTCCTTTTAGGGTGTAACTTCAGCTGAGTTCAATTGTGGATTAATTTTGGGTGTGTGTAGCGTCTCTCTTGTGGCTGTGTTGATCATGCTTTGTCTTGGTTGGGTAATTTAAGTGTGTATCATTACCCTTGGTTAAAGGTTTTTGTGTTATGCTTTTACTGGAGTTATCGTCCTTTTTTTGGAAGCCCAAGTAGTTGTCTTTCTAATCTTTGTTTAACGTGATTTGGCTGATGGTGTGTGTGATTATTGTTGCTACGTATTCTGTTGTTCTTGAGTGACTTTAAAGAGCTAAATAATCTTTGATGATAGTTGCATATTCTCTATCTTTGCATGACAGCAATGAGCTGAAAAGTTGTTATTTTTATGTGATTCTTATAACTACATTTTCTTATGTTTTGAACGTCTATTGAGGTTGGGTTTTGCTAATGAGAGAGTGAATCTTTGGTTACTGTGTTTTACTGTCGATGAAGTGGTAATTTTGGGTTGTTGGTTGTGAGTAATTATTTACGAAAAATTCCAGTAGTTGTGAATTTTACAGCTCCGTTTTTCGCAGCGTTTCGATGAGGAAATGTTTATGATGATTGGTGATTTTTCTGTTGCTGTGTGTGAGTTGTTTCGGTAATAATATCGAAAGACTACAATAGTGTTCTTGGTGGACAACTTCTTTTTTTTTATTGATGAAGCTACATTTTTAGGGAAGTTGTTTTCTTTCTCAAGTGTTTTCGTTTATATTGAATTTTATTTAAACACTTGAGTTGTTTATTTTGTTTTGTTATCATTAAATATTGTTTGAGAAAATCCTCTGTTGAGGTTAGTACGAGGCGGTAGTACTATTAGGTGTGAAATTCTTTCACGGGTTATAAGGATAAGGGATAATGTCAAAAGTTGAGTGGTGTCGGCTCAGTAAAGAATTGTATAAAACTATTATCATTAGTGAAAGAATTAAGTTGGGTGAGGGTCCCATAAATGTAGGTAAGGTGTGTCGAACTACGTTAACAAATTTCAGTGTTGATTTGTTATTTCTCTTTTGATTGTTTAATTTTTCTAGTTTTTGAATGTGTTAAAAACAACTGCGATAAAATCTGAAAGTTTGTGAAACTATTACGCCCTTCAGATTTTCAGATAATTATTCTTTAAATTTAGAACGTGAAATACGATCAATTTTCCAAATTATGGCCAGATTGGTCGAGAGAGATTGTCGCAACTTAAAACTTGGGTTAGTGGCAGGCTCCTTAGACTTTTATATGACAATCCTACTCTGTCCTGTTCCTGCTTCCTGTACATAAGAATTTAGGCAAGCATCCCTTCTAATGTGATATTTCTCTAATGGTGAGAGCCTTTAGTTCTGTCAAGCTTTTAAGCATGTTACCAGTAAAGGAGTCGTTTGACAAATTGAAGTAGAAGAGATATCTGAAATTGCCCAACCAAATTGGCAGAGCTCCACCTAAAAGGTTCGAAGACAAGTCTAACACCTTTAGCACTTTGCAATCATTCATTCATAATGGAAGTGGTTCTTTAAGGTGGCAATTGGCAATGACAAGTGCTCGGAGGTTTGTAAATTACAAATTCATCTGAGACAGAATTCGCTCTTCCTTAAAATTCAAAGGACGACTATACTGTGTGTGTGTTCATTTTAGTAAGAGGCTCTTTCACTTTTATAATAAACCCCTTCTATTTTCAACTTCCAGTTCCTTTCATTTTAACAGGTGCCTCTTTTATTTTTTTCAACAGGATTTATACTTTAGCAGGCTCTGACATTTAACAGGCTAATATTATCTAACAGGCTCCTACTGTTTTAATTTTTTAACAGCCCTATCTTCATACAAATTGAAAGTAACTTGCAAAAATTTTTCTAAGTCACACACAGTTTACCCCCCTCTTGTGTGTGTTTACTTTATCAGTTATTACCTAAACACAAGTTCTTGTAAGTTGCCACAGAGAAAAGAATTGCTAACATCAAGCTGACGAATGGAACAGTTTTTAGCTAAGGCATGTGTAAGAATGAGGTGAATGGTGGGTAGTTTGAAAACTGGAATAAATGTGTTAGTATAATTAAGATCGAGTGATTGATAATAGCCTTTACCCACCAAGCATGCTTTATAATGATCTAGGGAACCATCAGGATTAATCTTTGTGCGAAATATGGACTCACAACCGACAATATTTTGCACCTAGAGGATGAGGAATAAGCGACCAAGTATTATTGTAATGGAGAGTTTTAATCTCATCTAACATAGCTTATCACCACTGAGAAAATTTGTTTGCATAAGTGAAAGGCATAGGAACAGTGATGTTGTAAGTAATGTGGTATGGAAAAGATTTTAAGGGTTGAGTATGGTCCTAAGTACGAGTGACCATTAGATAGGAAGATGAGGATGATGGTTGAGGAACAAATGGAATAGGCAGGGAAGGGGGTAGAGAAGCCATGGGTAAGACAGAAGTATTCCAAACTGGAGAAAAAGGGAGAAGTAGATGGTGGTGGAGGAGCATATGATAATTGAAATTGTAACGGTAAAGATAGAGAAGTGGCAGAAGAGGAAGAGGAGTTGGATTAGATATTAGAAAATTGAATTTCAAGAAATCTAACATCTTAAGAAATGTAAATCTTATTTATAGAGGGATCAATACATTTGTATCCTTCATAATTAGAGGTGTAGCCTAGGAATACATATGGAATGAATTTGAGTGTGAGTTTATCAGTTCTAATGTTAGCAAGAAAAGGATAGCATATATAACTAAAAACACAAAGATGATTAAGATTAGGAGAAGAATTGAACAACATTTCTTTAGGAGATTTGAAATATAAGGTAGATGATGGTAAAAGATTTGTAAGGTAAACAACAGTGGAAAAGGATTCATATCATAATCGTTTTGGAAGAGAGTAGTGAACAAGAAGAGTGATTACTGGTTCAGTTATGTGACAAATTTTACATTCATCAATAACATTTTATTATGGGACATAATGACAAGACATACAAAAAGGAATGTCGTGAGTGGTGGAAAAAGTAGTAAATGATCCTTTGATGAGTTCAAAAGCTCTATCATATTGAAATTTTTTTATTTTTATTAAGAAAAAATTCTTAGTAATGGTTTGAAATTTTGAAATTTTTGTAATGCTTGAGACTTATGATCTAGAGGAAAAATCCAAGTGTAACAACTAAAATTATCAATAAAAATTATAAAATATTATGAACCAAAAAGTGATAACAAAGATGATGGTCCGCAATTGTCGCTATGAATAAGCTCAAAAGGAGCACTATATACGCAAGGGGATGTAGAAAAGGGAAGACAATAGTTTTTGCTTTGAAGATATTAATTACAATGAAGATGAGTATGACACACATGATCATACACAAATAATTTTGAAAAAATTTTAGTACATTGATGGCCAAGATGTTGATGCCAGGGGTGTGAAGATGCATGTTGAGCAGTAAAAACCATAGGATTGGTGAAATTGATAGGAACCTTGAGAGAGTAGAGATTACAATAGATGTTTCCCGTGAGAAGTGGATTCTTGGTGGAAAGGTCCTTCATAACATAATAAATGTATTGCTTTTTTGTGATACATTGATGGCCAAGACGTTGATGCCAGAGGTGTGAAGATGCACGTTGAGCAGCAAAAGTCATAGGATTGGTGAAATTGATAGGAACCTTGCGAGAGTAGAGATTACAGTAGATGTTTTCCGTGGAAAGTGAATCTTGGTAGAAAGGTCCTTCACAACATAACAGATGTATTGATTTTTTGTGATATTTGCATTACAACTGTATTTATACACAGTTTAAGATAAGATGAATCAATTTGTATTTGATTCTATCTAAATCAAATGATGAAATTATATGTGATTTTATCTAAACTAAGCTGATTTAGTAAAAAGATGAGTTTATTTAATATAATTACAACAGAAAAGATTAGGAAGATGTTCTGTTATCAATAAAATAAAGTTTCCTCCTTAATTTATTACACCAGTGGGCCCTTATATTCAATTATACGTCACTATATATACAAGCAGAACCTAGTTTTTGTGTTTTTGCTCCTAATTTTCTGATGATCAAACAAAATTAATAGAAATTAAACAAATCGACTTCCTAAAGTAACAAAAAGTCAATAAATTTTGTTTTTTTTTAATGAAGAACCTTTTTCATCTGAACATAAAAGAAGACAAAGAAACTATGATCGGAAAAGCAGAAAGAGAGAAGTCGTGTTTAGGGTTTGGCAAACGTGAACAAAGTCCAACCACTTCATACAAACTTTATGTAAAGATGTTACATGATATTATTTTAAAATTTATAATTAGAATTTGTAACAAAGAGTTGATAGTAAAAAATATTAATTTTTTTAAAAAATATTTATTATAAAATAAAAATTACCGGAAGATTATTAATAAAATTTAAATTGTAATATATTAATAATAAGTTAAATTATTAATATATTAATTTAACATATTAATGAGGGTAAATGTTTTCAATTAATTAATTAATTAGATTAGACAACGAGAAGAGAATAGCATGTAAGATATTTAATGGATCGATTAAGTTTGGCGTACCTATATCCATGATTTCTTGTTCTTTCTGTAAAGCTTTTTATTCCCTCTCTTCTTTTATTCTTTAATGTTTCTTCAATGATTAAGATAATAATTCAGTATATCATTCATAAGTTTTTCTAAAACTTATATACGAATTTGTCCAGTCATCAAGTTGCTTCATGAACCATTATATTGGTTCATGAACCATTATGATGGTTCACCAACCATTATGATGATTTAGTGTTAAAAGAGAGAGGGAAAGGGTCTTTGACCTATTTGAGATCTATTATTTAATACCCAATAACCATTATCTTGGATGTTTTTCATAGGACTCAAATTATAAGTCATATGGGACATGAAATGGTCTAACAATCTCCCACTTGGCCTATGTTAAGACTCAGTGATTTCACAATAAAACTTTAAGTGCACACAATACATGAAATATATCAAGTCATCCTTAATTGACTTAAGCTGATGGGATTATGGCGGTCACAAGTTATATAACGTGATTCCTTCCATGTATCACAGAATCAACTCAATTTAACAAACTTTAAGTGGGTAATTCGGTAATTGTTATCTCACAAATAATAATTATTGTATACAATATAATATGGATAACCAGCAAGTGAGCAAAAACATATTACTGTAATTAAATTCACAAGTGTCCTAACAATTCGAGCAAAACAACTATATGTCTATATATATGTCAGAATGTTATGCTAACAAGGACTTATCTATAAGGCCCATCCATTCAACATAACCAATAAATGTTTTGGGTGGTAAGCCTTTCATTAACGGGTTCGTTATCATGAGATCGGTACTAATATGCTAAATTAACCCTTTATGTTTTTGCACTTCTTCTTTCACAGACAAATACTTCAAATCCATGGGTTTCGCACCCTTTGAATATTTGTCATTCCTAAAGAAGAATACAATTGTAAAATTATCACAATATATTCTTAACGGTCTAGTAATACTGTCGACAAGACCAAGACCTAAAATAAAGTTTCGCAACCACAATCTATGAACCGTGGCCTCAAAGCACGCCACAAATTCAGCCTCTATAGTGGAAGTAGCAATGACGGACTGCTTTCCACTTTTCCACGAAACTGCTTCTCCAGCTAATAGGAACATATAACCAAATGTAGATTTCTGTGAGTCTACACAACTGACATAGTTTGAATCAGAATAACTTATCACTTCGAGATAGGTTGATTTTCTATATGTGAGCATGTAGTCCTTGGTGCCTTGTAAGTATCTAAGGACTTTCTTTATATCTTTCTAGTGGTCCATTCTAGGATTGCTTTGATATCGTTCTAGCATTCCAACGGCAAAACTAATATCTGGCCTAGTGTATGTTTGAGCATACATTAAGCTCCCAACTACTGATGCATAAAGAATAGGCTCCATGTCCTTACGTTCCAAGTCATTTCATGGACATTGCATTAAACTAAATTTGTCCCCTTTCTGAATTGGAACTATCCCTGTGGAGTATTTTTTCATTTGAAATCTTTCTAATACTTTCTCGATATAACCTTTCCAAGACAATCCTTGTGATCTATCCTGGAATATTTCTATTCCTATCACATAGGATGCCTCACCCATATCTTTCCCTTTGAAATTATTAGAAAGAAATTTCTTTACATCATGTAACAAAACAATATTATTCACAACAAGAAGGATATCATCAACATATAGGACTAATATAATGAACTTGATCCCACTAACCTTCATATAGATATACCGATCAATGGTGTTTTCTACAAAACCATAAGAAGTAATGATATCATTAAACTTAAGATACCATTGTCGGGAAGCTTGGTTCAGTCTATATATTGACTTCTTTAATTCACACACTAATCATTCCTTTCCTGTGGTCACGAAACCTTCCGATTGATCCATATATACTTCTTTTTCCAAGTTACCATTTAGAAAGGCAGTTTTTACGTCAATTTGGTGAAGCTCTAAATCATAGCGAGCCCTAATTCCATAACAATTCTTAAGGGGTCCTTCTTTGAAACTAGAGAGAAGGTCTCTTTCTAGTTAATACCATCCTTTTGAGTGTAAATGTTATCATCCATTGATTTCAACTCTTCTTTCATAGCATTGAACCATTTTTCAGAATTGTTACATTATATGGCTTGTTTAAACGAGCCTAGATCTTTATCAATGCTCAAGTCACATTCATGTTCAAGTGAGTAAATTTCATAGTCGCTTGAAATAGCTGGTCTTCTTTGCCTTACGGACCTTCGTAATGCTACATCTTATGACATTACTTGATCATTTGTAACTTGATCACCATTAGCTAGTTCGTCATTAATATGTTCAATTTTTGGAATTGGAACATTAATTGTTGTTCCGGTATGTTGCGTATCCGTGATGCAACAAGAAGAATAACAACCGGTGGAATTACATCTAATGTGGTAGTGTCTATATCTTGGAGTAGTTTCTACTAGATTATGGTGAATATCCACTTTTTGTGATTTTCTAATCCCATTGATTTGACCATTCTCAATGAACCGAGCATTATGAGACTCAACTATTCTGGTACTATAGTTAGGACAATAAAATCTATACCTCTTTGACTTTTCGAGATAGCCGATGAGATAACTACTAACGATTCTCGCATCAAGCTTCATTTCATGTAGATTATATAGCCTTACTTTTGTCGGACAACCCCAAATGTTAAGATGTTGTGAAGTAGGTTTTTCCTGTCCACAATTCATAAGGTGTCTTTGGAACTGCCTTACTAGGAATCTTATTTACCAGATACGCAGCGATCTTTAATGCATGCATCCACAATGATAAAGATATAATACTATTACTTAACATGCTCCTAACCATTTTCATTAGAGTACAATTCTGCCTTTCAGCTACACCATTTTGTTGTGTTGTACCAGGCATTGTGTATTGCGCACATATGCCTCGATTGGTAAGAAACTTTGCAAATGGACCTGGACATTGTCCACTTTCGTCAAATTTTTCATAATATTCACCACTTCTATCAGACCTTACTATCTTTACTTTTATATCTAACTGCCTTTCTATCTCATTAATGAACACCTTTAAGATGTCCGTAGACTGAGACTTCTCATATAGTAGATAAATATATCTATATCGTGAAAAGTCATTAATGAAGGTAATGAAATATTTTTCGTCGTCCTAAGAAGAAACGTCAAACACAGATGTCAATGTGTATTAATTCCAATAATGTGCTCCTTGTTGTGGCTGGATGATTTGATATATGTTTGGTTTGCTTACCTTTAATGCAATCTACATGTATATCCCAGTCAACAAAATCCAATGAAGGTAAGATGTCATTTTTAACTAACGTTTGTACCCTTTCTTTGGATATATGAACTAATATTTTATGCCACCAAAAAGCAGAGCATTCATTTTGTGCACTACGTTTACTTCCTATAATATAGTCAATATGAAATAGAGATTTAATAAAATCAACATCAAAATTGAAACGATATAAACAATCAATTAAAGCACCAGAACCATAACAGTACTTATGTTTATATAATGAAAAAACACCGTTTCCAATCTTAAATTGAAATCCTACATCATCCAAATTTGCAACAGAAACTAAATTCCTAGCACATTCAGGAACATAAGACACTTTTCTAGATCTAGGGAACATCTAGTGTCCAAGATCAATCTGTACATCCCAATGCCCTTTATCCGTGCGTTCATTATGTTCCCTATATACAAGAATTTTTCAGTTCCGTTTATGGGCTGGATTGAAAGGAATCCCTGTTTCATATGTGAAACATGAGTAGTTGCACCAAAATCTAACCACCAGATATTTTTAGGTACTTCAATAAGATTTGATTCAAAACATACTGAAACATAGTATGTACCTTTCTTTTCGAACCAAGCCTTTCATTTAGGACAATCTTTCTTGAAGTGACCAGGCTTCTTGCAGAAGTGACACCTCTTATCCTTAAGGATTTAACTCTAATTAATTTTGCTGAGAGCTTTGTCCTTATCTTTGCCTTTCTTTCCTGATTTATTTTTGCTGCTACTAGCTCCTTGATGAAACGTGAGATGAACGGAGTGTTCCTTTATTTTCTCCAATCTCTCTTCCTCCTAAACCAACATGACTTTTATTTCTTGAATGTTCGATTTTTTCTTAATGGTGTTATAATTCACCTAAAACTGGCCAAACTCTAGAGGAAGGAAGTTGATAATCAACTGTACCAGAAAGGACTCACTCACATCTATACCCATGAATTTCAGCTTTGCAGCTAGGTTTGACATATAAGTTACATGATCATGAATCGGTTGTGACCAATTAAACTTTTTGTTCGTCAGCTCACTCATTAAAGTCCCTACTATGGACTTGTCAGCTATATCAGATTGGAAGTATTCTTTAAGCTTCAACATGAACTCCTTTGCATTGTCCGTTTTAGGCATTGATGGCTTTACATTTTTTACGATCGTCATTCACATCAAATTCAAGCTCAGCCTGTTAGACCGTTCCCAAGGCTCATAATAAGACTTATTAGCTTCAGAACTAGTCTCAATTATAACTGCAGGCTTTAAGTCTGAGACTACGGCTAAGTCTAAATCTATTACACCCAGTTGAAACTGGATTTGTTCGGACCAATCCTCATAATTCAAACTATTGAAATTAGTCAAGCCATTACCTAAGGCGAACAAATTAGTAATGTTGTACATACAACATATAACCCACGCATTAATGATTTTAGTAAACCTAAATGGATTCAAACTAACTAATAAACTTTGATTAGGCATTTAAATTCTTCTTTGGGTAAATTTTAAATACATAGTAGTAACCTATTATGATGCATATATATAGTTTACTATAATGAACAATCAATCATATTCTAATCAACATGAATATTATCTTTGGATATACATTCATATTAACCAAATATGTTGATAAAGTTCTTTTAATGTCATTAATTATAAGCAATGGTCCACCTTTGGGTGATCTCCTAGCGTTATAATTAATAATTCAATTATTCAGTTCAGTCTTTATATCATTTTAGCATCATATCATAACAAACAATTTAACAAATCACAATTAAATTTTTAATATTTTTCAAGCTAGGCCACTTTGGTGACTAACAAAGTTTCCATGCAATAAACATTTAATTAGACAATTATCATACATGACAAATTTTAATTTAATTAGTTTGGTCACTTTAGTGACTAACAAACTATTCTAAACTTCAATAATATCATGTATTATAATCAACATATAATAGGAAAATTTAATTCCTAACATTGCATAATATAAAATATTCAAAAAACCAAAAAACCATATAATATGGTCCTAATTTACAAAATTATATTATGCATAGAAGATAAAGCAATTATGAATTAAATAATTCCTTATGTTCTACCCTAAAATTATTTTTCCTTTGGGTTAAAAGTCTATAATATTTACTAACCTAATATTATTTTTAATAGCCCAAAAATCTAAAAATTAGTCCAGAAATTAATCTTTGGGTGTAAAAGTCCGTCTGGCGCATACAGTGTCAGCATCTGCCTACGCAGATTCAGCGTCTGGGCGGGAATGGTTGTTCCGTTTCTTTTCTCAACCGAAAACCCAAGTTCATACGGTGGTACCACTTCGAAAGCGTTTTACGCTGAAAGGGACGATATCCAAAACATGGCTTTTACAAGAAAGAGGTTGTTTTTGCATCATACTGTTATCACGTTAAATGTATAGACATACATTAATTGCATATAAGACAAAAACAACACATAATAAATGCCAGAAGAGTGCATCTGGGAATCATGTGAGAGAAACACCGAAAGCCAACGATCACACACAGTAAATGCATATGAGACAAAACAGCACATATTAAATGCCCAGATAAAACACGGTTGCTTCGTTACGATACAAGTGCGAAGATTTCAACCACATAAAAGTGCATAACCGAAATATAGGCGGCAGCAGGCAGATTCTTCAACACCCATTATCCACGATTTACGATGGAAAAAATTATAGAATTTTAAACCATTCCCTAATACCATATTTAATGGATGGATTAAGTTTGGCATACTTGTATCTTTAATTTCTTGTTTTCTTTGTAAAGTTTTTTATTTCCTCTCTTTTTCTATTTTTAATATTTCTTCAATAATTAAGATAATAATCCAATATATCATTCATAAGTTTTTCTAAAATTTATATACGAATTCATCGTATTATTTCACGAATCATTATGTTGATTTACCAACAATCATTATAGTTCACTAATTATTATGATGATTTCGTATTAAAAAAAAGGAAAGTAATTTTTGACTTATTTGAGATTTATTATTTAATACTTAATAATTATTATCTTAGGTACTTTTTATAAGATTCAAATTACAAATCACATGTGATATAAAATAGTGCAACGTCGCAAAGCATGAAAAGGAAATAGACGCATGCACAAAATTAGGGGTGAGAATGGACTAATGTAGTGTCTTGCCTAATTTATAAGTTAAATAAGGATCAAACTAATTTTTAAATAAAATTACATTGTTTTGGTGAGAACAATTAGGTTTTAGATAGATATGGATTTATACAACTCAAAGTCTGACTCAATATTTTTTTAAAAATTATTTTATAATTATAATTTTAAAAATTATTTTAAAAAAATTAGCAAGTCCTGCTCGTAGCGGGCTGTTGCTGTCACTCCACAGAATTCTACTTTCTATTCAAATATTTGACTTTAGACATAATAATAACATTATCTAATTTGAGAGAAAATCTTTTTGTAATCTGATTAGACTGTGGTTAATTGGACTGCATTAGCCATAAACTTTCTTTAACTATTAATAAAAGTATTTAAAAATCTAATCAAAAGTTAATTAGTAAAACACGAGATTTAAGGTTTTGAAAATTTAACACATTTATAAAATTAGTTAAAATTTAAATAAAATTAAAGAATTTAAAATAAGATTGAAAGAGATTGATTTTAATTTAAAATTTAATTAAAATTGATAATGTTAAATAAAAATTTATTTATTTATTTTAGTT
>JANSVA010000001.1:28492434-28509453 GCA_025504915.1 Erythroxylum reticulatum
CGCATCAGCTTACAACAACCAACAGGTGCACATTTATACCTTTTGCTTCCTTAAATTTCTATTAAAGTTTGTTGTCTATAACTATGGTCTTTTTCACATTAGTATATTGTTTATAGACATATCCATGAGTGGTAGAACTAGTTTTATTGGTAGTTGCTTGTGTGTACTTGCCTCCCAGTGATCTCCTTTTTTTTCTTTTTTTTTTTTTTTTTTTCTGGAGTAGTGTTTTGTAAGCTCATGGTTTTACTTCAGGGTTGTGTGTGAGTCACGAGCAAGTTACCCCTTCAACGGTACTTAATTTCTACCGTCTATTTTCGTCGTTGAGCAAGTTAGCTTAGGATCCTTTTTATTTTAATATAGCTCTTGTCAGCTCAACCAAGCAAATGTTTTGGACGGAGAGGTTCGGCGTCATACACGACTTTTGATAGACTTTAATTTACTGTCTCTGACACACGTCCTTCCTTATCTTCCTTGAGCCTCCTGACAAAGGAACCGTTAGCAAACCTTACAGTCCAAATGTTATAAGACGCTTCCTTATTCCTCCCTTTGTTGTTAAAGCCTTGTTCATTAAATTCTCTCCTCTCCTTTGCGCTTCGCTTTTTGGCCCTCCCTTGCAAGTACACCTACAGTTCCTACAGTTTCTTCGTGTCTTTCTATTTTCTTATTGGTTTATTATTCTTATTATAATTACTTGTATTTGAGTTTCTTATTATTTTTGGATTTGTCCTTATTATTATTACTGATTATTTATTTAGTTATTTATTTATTATTATTCATTTTTTAGTTTTATTTATTTTAATATTTTTTCAAATTTATTTTAATTCTATTTTCATTTTTTTCTCTTCTCTCTCTTCTCTCTTCTCTCTTCTCTCTTTTCTCTTTTCATTGTTTTTGTATACCATATCATTCTTATATTGTCTCATTTGCATTGCGGGTCCACCGGAAACAGCCTCTCTACTATGTAGGGGTAAGGCTGCGTACTATCGGACCTCCCCAGACCCTGCTTCATTGCGGGATTTCAGACTGGATGATGATGATGATGATGATGATGATGTACAAATTCAAACCAATTGCTTTAGGCCGTAAATTATAGTATTGAATCCAATTAAAATGGGATAATAAAATTATAGTAAGAAATTAATTTAATAACATTGTTAATTAGTAAATTTAATAATATAGTTATTTAAAATACTAAATAGAATGTAAATAACAAATGAAGTTAAAATGATAAATTGAATAATAAAAAATAATGAATGTTTTGTATATTTTAATTCTTTCTTAATATTTTTAATTTTGAAAGTAAAATCAAAAATCAGATTTAAAAATTAAATTATAAGATAAAAAGTTTAAATTTTAAAATATTTAATTATACTAAAATGACATAAAATTAAATAAAGATTAAATAAAAATCAAAATTTAAAATAAAGAAGTTATTTTTATCTAAAAATTTAACTAAAAATAAGAAATTATTAAATGAAATTAATTAATTAATTTTAGTATATAAATATTTATTAATTAAAAAATCGATCGAATTAATTAATGTTAGTATATAAAAATTTATTAATTAAAAAATTATCCTTAATTAATAAATTTGTAACTTTTAATAATAAAGTAAATAAAAGAATTTTTAGTGTAAAGATTTTAAAACATCCAGTATTGGCTTGTTACTGATTTTGTGTAGTCTCTCACTGTCAACCTGACGGACGCCAAAATGGCCGCTCTTAGTAACGCCGCCGCCGCAGTCCTCTCACCGGACTTACTATCGTTCATAGACATGAAAACCCTCTCCCAGTTCGAGCTCCGAACTCTATCCCTTTGTTCCTCTTCCTCCGCCGACGGCGAACTCTTCACCCCGGCCATTGACCGCACAATCTTCAACGAGAGTTCAGGCTCCCGCCGCCAGACTTACTCAAGGCCTTCCTCCCACCACCATCACCACCATCGCCATCGCGTGGCCGGCCTCCTCCCCAAAGCCACCTCAAGCCCTCCTCCGCCGCCTAATCCCACCCCCTCTACCGACCCTGAAAACCAGTCTATAATCAAACATCTCAAGCAATTGCTCTCATCACACCCCGACTTCCAAGAATCGGATTTAACCCCATTCGATTGCTTCACCCATCCATTCAGTTTGACATATCTAACGCCGCCACCGCCGCCGTTACCGCTGCCGGAGTCGAATGTAAGGAAGAGGAAGAGAGGGCGGAAACCAAAAGTGAAGGGTGTGGAGGGTGGATTAGGGTTTGAGGTAGTGAACAAGAACGGGGAAGTGGTGGACTGGGTGGGGTTGGGGAGGATCGAGGATCCATACGGCGAGGAGTTGCGGCGAAGGACGTTGGGGATGAACAGCGAGGAAGAGTTGTTTGAGTTCTTGAGGCAGTTGGAAGGGCAGTGGTGCAGCAGGAGGAGGAAGAGGAAGATTGTGGACGCCGGCGAGTTCGGTGATCATATGCCTGTGGGATGGAAGCTGCTGCTGGGGCTTAAGAGGAAAGAAGGTCGTGCTTGGGTTTATTGCCGCAGATATATAAGGTGCTTTTTGACCTTTCTCTTTGATTATTATATCTTTAGCTTCCTTTTGCTTTTCTTTTTCGGTATATCTATCTCAGTAACTAATCTGTTTCAGTTGTATACTTCTATTCAGTGGGAGGGATGAAAGGTTTTTGCTTTACACCTGAAATTATTGGAATTGCGATACAGTTTTAATGTTTACTTACTGTATCTATTGGTTCTGTTTCCGTTCTTTTAAAGGTACTAATAGGTGTAGTGAGGATATGACTAATACTAGGCTATGATTTGAAAGTTGGTACCAGTTTATCAAGCACCTGTTGTCCGGATACTTTAGTTTTTCATGTTCCTGAACTGGTGCTATTCGACAGGCTGAATGTTGATTTTTAATTTATGCTATTTTATGGTTGCCACCAGCTTTAGAGTGTTTAAGTTTCTGTTAAGTAAGGAGGTGAGGGAGTAGGGGGAGTGTAGTGGTCGTTTCATGGTGAGTTCTACTGAATGATGACACCTGATGGTATTGATTGAGCAGATTGAAACATGGAGATAAGGATTGGAAGTACATTTAAATTTCTGTGAGGGTGTAGAAGTAGACCAGGGATGAATGATTGCAAAATATAGCCTAGATTCTGATTTGGTGAGTTGCAAAAGATAATGACTGTGCTTGGTGCAATATAATATTCGTTACAACGCAATTAATTACTTGGTTTGGTTGTCCATAAAAAAGCTGTATTGTAATAAGATGTACATTGTGTAACATAAAAATTCCTTCTGTTTTACTCTGTAATCACCTTTATATAGTCTGTCATTTATTGATCATTACATTACTGTTGTATTTAAGTTCATCCTTAATGCTATTTCATTATTACATCATACCAAGCATCACGTAAATATTTTATGGCATTTGTTGTGAAAAGTTGATAATTACATTCGATGGCTACTATGTATCTCTTTATAATTAAATAAAGCCTCAAAGTATTAATATTCTGGGTACATGGAAAGACAAGTTAGAAAAAATATTTGAAGGTCTAATTGAGAAAATCTCAAAACTCTTAAAGTGAGTCATAAAACTCCTTGAGTTGGAAACTTTGTCCTTCTTGACCCATTTTTCCTCACTCTACGCATGTATAATCAATTCTTGCGACCCTTTTATTTGTAGATAGAAAATATAGTAATGGCAACCTATTATCTCAAGTAATTCGTCATGACTCCTTCTAAATGGCATTTTACATTTTGATGTAACATGAATGTGTTGCTTCTAGAGCAGTACAGCTTTTTTCAGCTCCTATTTTCTTATAAAGAAATTTCATATAGGCTAAGTTAACTGGCTGAAAATTATAAGATTAAAATATTGATATAGGTTTCAGAAATTTGGCCAAGGCAATTGTCTTCACTCAACTACTTCCTTTGGAATCCATGAAGTCCTATGATGTGATCCCTTTTTGAAAGCCTAAAAGTACTTCCATGCTTTATTTCATGGTACTGAAGTCATAACGTCGGGTTGAGAAGCATTAGAGCTTAGTAGCAGTAAAATGATTGCCTAGCAGCTTTTGTTAGTTAATATATAACTTGACAACTTCAATAGATTTGTGTTCCTTGTATTTTCCTCATTTTCAAGAACCTGCTTGTAATTATGCAAATATTAACTGCATATCTTATGATGGTCTTAGATTATCTTGCCACCATAACAATCATTGTACCTACTCTTCATTCCCACAATATTTTCTTATTTGACTAATTTATATGGGTCACAGCCACACATTGATACTGTTACATCCAATTTTAAGCAAAAAATAGATCTATTGATTCTATTGACAAGAGGCTAATGGTTTATGATAAAAGGAAACTCTCAAATCGTGGTATGCTCAAACAGAACTTGACAATATGATATTCAAGAACTGATAGTCAATAACTGATAACCATAAAATACGCCATGAATTCAAAGTAGTTAGAAATCGGAATTATGATAAGGTTCATCTTAACTACCATAATGCAACGGTTTAAACAAGTATGATGCTGCCATTACTTTGATATTTGACTAAATATGGGTTATTACTGCAGAGAAGAAAGGGATAGTCTGACCTTTCAGCATTGTTCCATTTTATGGCTTGCCTTCGTACTTGAAATTGTAATCCTGTGTTGATGATTGTAAATATATATTGTATTCCTTGTAGTTTCCTTTTTTGGAGCCTTATTGGTTATGTCCCTACCAAAAAGAAACCTGTGCCCACTTAGTTTTTCTTTTTCTTTCTACAGTCATCAAACTCAATTCAAACCTTTCTCTGTATTTCCTCAAGTCATACATCATGGTCAGTTTTGTATATGTGTTGTATTGCAATTTTCATAAAATTGGGACAGTTTTTTAATTTACTTTTACTGATCGATCTTCCTCATAATATTTCCTACAGGCGAGATAGTCTTGTTTCCATATGTGATGAGATAGTCTTGTTTCCATATGTGACTCATATTTTTCCTTATGTGATACTCAGCCCTGGTGGACAGCATTTTTTATCTTGCAAGGAAGTTTCCAATTATTTGCAGTCCTTGTTTGGAGCTTATCCTCCACAATGTCTGAAAGATCCTTCTGGTGATAACTTTCAGCAGGCCCTTTTACCTGCTTCGGCAATTGTAAGTATGCCTTAGCTTAATGGTTAACTTTAATATGATATTATTCATGAGTTTGGTGACATGCAAACAGCATTCTGGTGATGCTGAAAACGATGAAGATCGAAAGCAGTCTGATGAACATGAGAAGGAAGTTGCTCTGTTGGGGATTGAAAATCTTGCAGAGGTTCAGATACGTGACCTTTTTGAATGTCACAAATGCAATATAGCATTTGATGACAAAGACACGTACTTGGAGCACTTGTTATCTTTTCATCAGAGGACTACAAAGAAATACGGGCTTGGTTCTTCTGTTGGGGATGGTGTGATTGTAAAAGATGGAAAATATGAATGCCAGTTTTGCCACAAGGTTTTCCATGAAAGGCGTCGATACAATGGTCATGTGGGGATACATGTGAGGAATTATGTGAGGGGTATAGAGGATTCTCCTGCTGTTCGTATGGCTGTTGAACAAAGAATTGACACTGCAACCAAAGATGAGTTGCCAACAAGAATATCCAAAATGGATGCGTTAATTCAAATTGCTCAAAATTCCATTCGAGAAACATCATCTTCTGGAAATAATAATGGATTGGATGTTGGGTTGTCTTTTGATGAACATAACATGGCGTCTAATGCTGAGCTGCTTGCATCAGTTACTGATCACGAGCTTCATTCTTATTCTCCATCTGGTGAACTGAGAGGAGATGAAATGGAAAGGTCTTTGGAAGTGGAGTTATGTGAGGAAACCTGTGATGATATGGTGATTGATAAAAAGGTAGGGAAGGTTGGTGATTGTAGTGATTTTACAGAAGTTAGGATAGATTCATTGTTTGAAGATACACCAGATGCTGATCATGATGTTTCTGATACTAATGTAAGAGAAGCTGGTGCGATATTCAGCAATGATGACTCTGAAAATGCAGGCATTGAACAGGAAAACCAGTCACTTGATCATTATAGTGATCAGAAGATTTGTGACAACAAGATTATTGACCATTCTAACGATGATGAATTTGATGGAATGAACATTGTCGAGATAGAAGTTGGATTTGGGATCAGTGGGAGTTTAGCAAATAATGATGTGGTACAAGGGACTGTACCACAATCGTACAGAGAAAATCTACTTCAGTGTGGGTCTTATGACCCACGTACTTCATCATTGCAACCATCTGTTAAAGTTTCAACACCCACTGCATTAATGGACAAGGTATTTTTGTTTTGTTATTCCCTAGTTGTCTGATATAGATGTAGGGTTTGGGCAGTTTGATGTCTTTGCTCTTTAATATTTATAACCGAGAAGATAATGTTACTGGAAGTTCCTTGATAGATTTGTCCGATTTTTTCCATCTTTTGGCAGGGAGTGAATGAACTGGATGCAGTTGACCAGGGGCCCGATAAATTAACAGTTGCTGAGGACCTGAGGTTGGAGGAAATTGAACAAATGAAGTTTAATTTTGTTTCCGGTCAAGAAAGTGGATCTTTGTCTGAGGTTCCCATAGCTCATATGGAAGAGGCAGCATATGGTGCTTCAGTCCATTTTGAACCGCATGTTGGGGATATGATGAATGGGCAACATTGTACAACTGTGTGTGTATGGTGCGAAGTGGAGTTTACTTACGAGGCTGTTGAAAATGAAGTGCAGTCAGATTCAGTTGGTTATATGTGCCCAACCTGCAAAGCTAAAATTTCTGGTCAGCTTAGTGTATTGGGGAGTTGACTGCTCATGAATTCCTCCGCTTGTTAGGTAATCTAAGTATCTGTGCTTCTCTAATTATCTGATGCTATCAAAGAATTTTATGTTCTTCGGCTCTTGTCAGTTTTGCCCTAAAGTTCGTTTCTAAGTATAGATTCAATACCTCGTCTATTATTTACTATCTTAGGTTGCTGCAATTGGTAATTGCCTTGATTAGTCTAGCATATGTGGTGTATGAGTATTTACTGGCATTGTATGGGTATTGACTTGGAGAATGTTGAAGAATTCAAAAGGATCAACTTATCATTTCTTCCAGCAACTCTGTTTTTACTTCCATTAGGACTTCGTCCCATGGTGATTGACAACCTTTACTATTTCCTTTTCATCAATAGTTCCCATGCACCTGCTTTTCTCTCTCTTTTTTTTTTAAATTTCTTTCTATCTTTTTGTGGTTTGATATCCTTTGTTTTAGTAGAACATTAGAACTTCAGTTGGTCCTATTCTGCTGATTTTATCAAGTCCTGGATTCCAGTTAAGCTTCTTTGTTTCTCAAAACATGAACAGGCATGCGTATTGCTGGGTTCTGTCATTGAAGCACACTGCCTCCTAGGTGCAGCATATTAGATGATTGAAATTTCATTGAATTATTTGCTTTTATCTTGAATTGTGATACGTTGGGATCCTTTTGGTCATTTTGTTTTGTAGAGACTGCTTCCCATAGCCTTCCTAGCACCCACTCTGCCCTCTCCTCCTCCCTATCCAAAGTATAAAAATGTCTTTTCTTTTAAGCCTTTGTGGTGGAAGTGATACAAAATCTTATACTACCTACTCTGTTGGTCTGCATTAGGGTTTGTAGTATGGCTTGTTAATATAGATGGGACTTTGCATTTTGGTGCTGTACCTCTTCTTTGTTATTGTCTGTCTTTCTGCTCCATGTTATTATTGATCATGATCAATTTTGGTTACAGTGTGGAAGTGGATACTGGAGGCATTAGGACCGAAAGTGGAGTAGGAGGTTGATCTTATTCTGCCCCAGCAAATTGTTGATTCTAATCACTTTACTGTGGCTTAGTGTGTACTATGTGTATAACAGTATGTTCCTAGATAGTTATTTGCTTCTGTCGCTTCAATTGAAGTGAGTTTTAGGATTTGTTTGTAAATTGTTATTCAAGAACAAGAAGAGAAAGTTGTGTTTGGTTCTATGTTGTGATTGGCATGCAGTGTCAACTTTTCCCATACTTTTAGACTAAAGAAAAGGAGGCTTAATGGCAGCATAACGAGCGTACCATATCATGTAATGGGGACCAGTATATTATAATTTATCTCAATACCCTTTTCTTCTATGGTGGGATTTTGCACAGAGCATGTCGAAGAGTCGAAGCCCCAACTCTGCCGGCTCTGAAGATCAACGTGAATCACTAATATTCGTTTTCAGTCATTAAAGGGTATTAGATTCTTACCTTTTGATATAATATTGCCCGGTAATGGAAGTTTCGAATTAATCAAGTCCGAAATTCAATTGTAGGAATGCCAAAAGTCAACAAAGAAGGCTCTAATACCTACCACCTAACAGTGATTATAATTAGTCCTCAAGGTGTTAACTACTGACTAAGCAAATTGAATTTGTTCATCTTCGAAAGCTGCTTTGTACAACATCTTCATCAGATGGCAGATTACTACTATGGTCAGGATTGATAGATATTCTGATATGATCACGTTTTGAATTGCTTTCAGTTTTTCTACACAATGTGGGGAATAAAGAATCTCTGCAAAAAGTGGGACGAATAAAAATGCACATGGACCTGACGATGCCCCCTGTTATAATTTAGCCTAGTATGGCCAAAGCAATAGCAATATACGTACACCTCGTGGCCTAATATACAGCAGAGTGGGTGGCGGATGTGTCTACCACTGCTACACAGAGCCCTTGTAGCTACGACGAATCTACACCCACTTACGAAAAGCAGACATAGAATTTGATTCTCCCAAAAGAGAAGACATGAACACGAAGAAGTTCCGTTCTATATTTAGTTGTGTAACTGAGCCATTCTGTTCTTGTAAAGAATAGACGATGGCCAGTAGAAGAGAAAGATGTAGGTGGTGTAATGTGTATCTTGTGGTGCCAGCTGAGGCTCAGTCCTTCACATGTCCAAGATGCCAAAACATCACTCAGGTTCCATTTCCACATTACAATCCTTTGTCTCATGCTCGTGAATCGGTGAATCACGCAGCCAACCACGTCACTGGTCTAATCAACATGGTGACCACCCACATTAGTACCAAGACAAGCTCCGTGAATAGCCAACATGGAGCAGGCAATTACCATTCTCATCAGCCTCCAAGACCGTCGCTACCTCTTCCTTCCGTCCATGGCAGGAAACGAGCAGTGATTTGTGGACTGAACTACAGAGGGAGGAGTTATAAGGTCAAAGGAAGTATAAACGATGCAAACTGTATGAGGTATTTACTTGTCGAGAAGTTTGGCTTTCCTAGTACGTGTGTGGTTATGCTCACAGGTATGATTGCAATTTTTATGAATGCTAGCGATTTCTACTTGCATCAGCTATATAGAATTCATACATCAATCAATGTGCAGAAGATGAGACTAACCCACTCATGATTCCAACAAAGGCGAACATGAGGTTGGCCTTGAAGTGGCTTGTTCAAGGGTGCGAGCCAGGTGACTCGTTAGTGTTTCACTTCTCTGGTCACGGATCAAGGCAGCGCGATTATAACATGGATGAGATAGATGGGTTTGATGAGGCATTATGCCCTCTTGACTTT
The DNA here is from genome assembly GCA_025504915.1 of Erythroxylum reticulatum. Lineage (NCBI taxonomy): Eukaryota > Viridiplantae > Streptophyta > Magnoliopsida > Malpighiales > Erythroxylaceae > Erythroxylum > Erythroxylum reticulatum. The sequence goes on from JANSVA010000001.1 coordinate 28,502,021, forward strand.
GAAACTGAAGGATCGTTAGTCGACGACGAGATCAATGATACCATCGTAAGGCCATTAACTCCGGGAGTTACACTTCATGCCGTCATTGACGCCTGCCATAGCGAAACTGTACTAGATCTCCCATTTGTCTGCAGGATGGACAGGTTTATACATGAACACGACGTGGTTATACAATTTAATCTGCTACTCGAATTGTTTAACCTTTCTTTGTTGCCGTGTCGATAGGAAAGGGTACTATACTTGGGAGGATCAAAGATGTTCAAGGGCTTATAAGGGCGCGAGTGGGGGTCTAGCCATCAGCTTCAGCGCCTGCAATGATGATCAGATTTCTGTGGATACCACGGTGACTAACCACTTACCTTGTTTAATCTTTTCTGCATGGGCTAGTGATTTAACTATGTTAGGATCGTGTTGTCTAATAAATGGCATTCAAGATTATACTGGGGTTAGTTAATAGAGTTAACTTCTTGTTATCATTCATGAGTCTCTATCCTTTTCATTCTAATAAATTTATGTTAAACTCCAATTCAAAATATCATAAAATTCAGTTTTAACATGATTTATTATTATCTCTAATTAACTAGTCATATCGACATTCTTTCTTATGTATAGATCACTCTAATATATACTTTTTGATTGCGAAACAACTTCTAAATTATCATCATCGTAACATATGAAATTTGTAGATAGTCTTGGATTCATACTGCACGAACATTAATTTAGAAGAGTTAAACTTGTGCAGGCCTTGGCAGGCAACGCTTCAACTGGTGCATTGACTTTCAGCTTCATCCAATCAGTGCAAAACGAGCCTGGACTATCGTACGGCAGACTGCTTAACGCCATGCGAGGTGCAATCCGTGGGGTTAAAGCAAGTGGACTCCGCCTCAATGGTCCGATTGCGTCCCTTGTAAATAAAGCACTGTTTAACACAGAGATCGACCAGGTAATGCTGTTCTTTCAACTATTTTTGCTTAGACAACACATATATAATAACAACAATACTAAATCACTCTACTCCATCATTCATTTGCAGGAGCCCCAGTTGTCTTCATCTAGCAAGTTCGACGTTTACTCCAAGCAGTTTATGCTGTGATGTAATCTATGAAATAATGAAAGAATAAATAAAATTTATCAGATAATTCTGAAAATGGATCATTGAGAAAAAAGAATGTCGAAGATGTATCCTCTTAAATAAAGAAATGCTAATAACATAATAAGTTATGCACGAGGTTCTTACCTCTTAAAGAGTTTGTCAGGAGAACATTACATTAAAGCGGTGTTATAGAATTAAGAGCTTGCGAGAAGCAGTGCACCAGCGGGCATAAGACGTATAGAGGTTGGGCCAGTCAGAGGATGGGGAATATGAGAAGTGAGAAAGCCACAGAGACAACACCTGTTCTTGATCCTCTTCTCGTTCTACCATCTCTACCAGTTCTTCCAAGACTCTCTCTAGCTCAGTTCTTTCGCTCGTGTTGAGGACTGGAACATCTGTTCCATTGCTAGCTCTGCATAGCAATGGCAACCAGGACATTAGCATCTTCCGTTTGGTCTGCCTTTGTAGTTCTCTCTTGCCTTCCTCCATTTCTTCCAACCCCAAGTTTCTTGCTTCCTTCAACAGGAATGCTGTAAACATTCTCAAGTGATTATGTAAGACTCAAAAGTATCTAATTTGGTAACAATAAAGGTACGAACCTGAAACTTTCACCAATAAGCCCTGCAAGCGCGGCTCAGCAGAAAGAGCGAGCCAAGCTACATTAGAAGCCGAAGCCCACATGCAAACGGCTTCTTCAGCTAACCCACAATACACCATCTTCTGAGCCAACCAAAGAAGCTCTGCCGCCAGCTTCTCAGCAGAACTGCCACACCGGTTCTCTTCATCCCTTGCCTTCCCACCCCAAAACAGAGCTCCCTCTCCGACATACCGAACAGCCCTCAAAACCCGGTTCAACCCGACCTGGACCGGCCCAGCCACCCTGCCTCCTCCACCGCCGCTATGTTCCTCCCTTCGAAAACCTAGGTCGGTCATGTCGGTCCCTAGCTGGCTAAGAGTCCTCGAAAACGCGACTGATAGAACCGTACGATTGACTTCACGTAAAGCCTCTACATTCTCTTTGTGATTCTCGTCTATAAGCCTCTCCGCCAAAGACCTGACAATTTCATACTTCCTGGAGCTGACCGGAATATCATTAACAATCGTAAACAGCTGTGAAAGCGCTCGAGCGATACCGGAATCCCCGCCGCCGGAAATGGCCACATATTCATCGTTCTTAGGAGGCTTAAGTGAACGATTACCAAGGGCGTTAAGGTCAAAAGAAGCGGAAAAAGAAGAAAGAAGACGAATAAAGAGGAGAAAAGAAGTGATTACAATATATTGGAGATGTTCAAGTAGCTTAAACCTGTAAGACAAGTTATGGAGGGACTTGTCGACATAGATAAATACGGAGGTTACGAGGTTTCTAACAAACAACGTAGCTATGGTGGTGGGTGAGGTTTCCAAGATGCGTCCCATATATGTCTGCAGTTCTCCTGTCTCAGATTTTTGTGCGCTTTTAGCTAGGGCTTGGAGTTTCAGAAAGAGTTGAAGATAAAGGACAGGTGAATGAATAGTTTAGAACCTAACATGTGAAAATTGGCTAAACAATTGACGATAATGACTAATGAGATGGTTGGGTTTGGACGGTTTAGATTACTATTATGTTCTTTTGTGAATTACTATTACATTCTTTTGTCAATTACGATAGTGTGGAATGTATAACACTCAAGGTGGTCCAAGTAAGTAAGGCAACTTCTTAAGGAGTTTTTTTAAGCTAAAAATTTAAATTTTACAGTAAATTAATTATAATTCTTTCTTAACTATTTTGAGATTTATTATAACCGATACGCTTAAAAGTTAAATTGGTAAGACAAAAAATTTAAGATTTAAATTAGTATTAGACTGTGTTAAAGATTGATTAAAATTAAAGAAATTAAAAAACAATTGAAAATATTATCCTTAACTATTAAAAAATTTAAAGTTTAATTGAAAATGAAGATTACTAGATGAAAATTAATCGGTTTATTTTAATTTAAAAAATTAATTAATTTATGAAATAAATTGATTAGTTTTTGAAAACAATAATTATTAAACTAATTCAAACCATAAAAATTAAAAATTAAACTGAATAATTAGTCGGTTTTAAATTTTTACTATTAAACTTACGAGTTGGTTAGGTTTTTAAAACATTGATTAGAACCTACAAATTTAATTTAATACTTAACTTATTTATGAATTATTTAACTTGTAAAGTAATTTTGATTTAAAAATATAGTGTGAAATATTATCATGGTTTAAAAGACCAGAATATATTAACTTCGGAAAAATCATTGATTTGGATGTGTGTGGTCTTAGTTTGATCCGCTGAGTGTCCCATAGGACTCGGTTAAGATAAGTGATAAGGTGGGAAAGATCCACATATTAGTTATTTATTAAATAATTTTGAATTTTCAAGTTTTTGTGTACAAAATATTGGCAAAGTAAAGTTAAAAATCTCTAAATTCTAAACCTCACACAGAATAACATTGATAGCTTATGCATGATATGTTGAGTCCTATACTAACTAATTTGGTAATATAATTTAATTGAAAATAAAAGATATATTATTTATTTATATTATATATTGATATCCATATTCATACAAAACTACCATTTTTAATGGGATAACTATTTATTTGTATTTTTATAATTAATTTCAATTTGTTAATTAAATTTCTAATCCTTTTAAAATATTACTTATAAATGTAAGACATTTATTCCGATAGAAAAAGATGATTTGACAAAACAAAAAGATGTGATTCCCAATTTTGATTTATACATCAGTCTATTTTCTATGGAAAATTTAAAAATCTAAAAAATCTAAAACTTAATTGAAAAATTAAAATGTTTAAATTGACATTTATTTTTTATTTTTATTTAAGTTAAGCGTTCAACAATGAAGTCTTACATCACTCACTTCTTAATGCATGTATATATTAAGTCGGTATGTTTGAGCTCCTTAAAGTGAACCAAGAAATTTACTTCCTATTGCGTATACTACTCTTCATAAGATAAAGATTTACAAAAAGGGGCAGTAAAGTTTGGTACCAGCAAGACTTGAGCCAACCTGAACACCCTTTGTTCATCTTAATATTCATTGTCATCGTCATCAATATTAAGTTGAAATGATAAGATTGGGTGTTCTCTTTAGACTTTCATTTACAAGCTATAAATTTACCTAAAGAAACTTCCATTTTAGCATGTTTTTCTTATATAAAAAAAAGGAATGTTCTGATTAAGCACTAAAATCCAGATGAAACTAGATAGAATATGATTCAGAATTTATTTATTAGAAATTATTTATTGTTAACTATAATAATTATAAATACCACTAAAATAATAGTAATAATGTGATGGTTACAATTCAATCTTCCCAAGAAAAAACCCCTAAGAGCTTCGAGCTTTAACCAAACTGATTTTCATGCCATGTTTCCTAACAAAGTGCCAAGCTTGAGACAAGGATACCCTAACAACTTTAAAAAATGTAATTACGACATTTACTCGTTGCAATCATCAAAAGGGCCAACACCGAGAACATCAAATTTTGACAAGGGGATGTCGAAGATGGGAAAGAAACATGGAGACGTGGGCATGAACGGTGAGTTGTTTAGATTCTTAGAATGGCGGTCTTGTTTCTTCATATCCACCATTAAATCCAATGTTGTCAGGGTCTAGTACAAGTGGCGCACATTGGAGAAAGGAAAGTGTGGGAATACTCGATAAAGAACTTCACACGTTGGTTCGGAAATCGAGTGCTTCACCATTTTTGATGGAAATATGAGACGTGCAATTAATATGTAATAGAGGATGCAGATGCACAGACGGAGGATGAATATAGACACAGATGAACCTTCGGGATTTCAAGAATTTTAAATGATTTGAAGTTAATTAATTATATATTTAATTAGAATTAAACATATTTAATTATAAATTATTAATTTTAAGTTCGTGAAACTTACAAAACAATTCAAATTTTATGTAACACTGTACATTTTATATAAATAATAAAAATAAAATAAACGTGATATATCAGCATTATTAATTTTATGAAGAATTCGACCAATTTAAGATAAATTAAATAATTTTAAAATATTACAATTTAATTTATAGTTAATATAAATAATAAAAATATGTTTTTTATTTTTAAAATAATGTTTTGAGTTTTAAATGATAAATTATATTCTACTTAAAGTTATTATAATAAATGTAAATGACACATATGTTAATACGAAAAAGTTCAACCAAATTATAAACAATGAATAAAAAATCTAACTAGTTCGATCGATTTAATCGTAAAAATTTTGAACAGTCTAATTTTTTGGTTCAGTTTTAAACTTTATAGTTCGATTTACTATAATAACTCTTATGGTTAAAATTTGATTATTAATTAATTAATTATTTTATTAATTAATAAGTTTTTATAAATCAAAATAAATCAATTAATTATCATTTGTCAATATCTTTTTTAATTAAACTTTAAATTTTTTGAATAAGTAAAATATCTTTGGCAATTTCATACTATCCGGATCCTCTGTGTAATCTTATTCTGTCTAACTCTTCAGTTAATAAAACGTCGTCATTTCTACTTAAATTTTAAATGAGTCACTTAAACATAACTGTCACGTACACAAGTCATAGACGTGACACTTAGCTCACACTCGTGATTTTTTTATTTGTTATTTTTATAATTTTAATTATACTAATATTAGTTTAATAAAAAATTAAATTAAATTTTAATTTTAATTATGCTACTATTAATTTTATATAAGAAATTAAGTCACGCTTGTGACATATTTTTTTAAATTATTTGGTTTGTGTCACAATCGTGATACTTAAGTCATGCTTGTGACACATTTTTTTAATTATTTGGTTTGTATCACAGGCGTGATACTTAAGTCACGCCTGTGACATATTTTTCTTTTTTTTAATTATTTAGTTTGTGTTACAGATGTCACATTTAAGTCACGTCCGTGACACTTTTCTTATTAATTTAATTTTAATTTTTAAATACAATTTATCTAAATTTTAAAAATTGATTAATTTATTTATAAATTATAAAAAAATATTAAATTAAATTAAAAAATTGATCAATTATTATTATTATTATACGTTTTATGTTTTTAATTAGATTTATAAACTTAGATTTTTGTAAAGATAAATATTTAAAATCTAAATTCTTATGAAAATATTAAAAAATATTAAGATATAATACTTATGTCTTTATAATTTTTTAAAAAGTTACGTCTTTATTAGTCGTTTTATACATCATCAGCTAATACTAAACAACTAATTTTACCAAACATCTTTAATAAATAACTGATGTTATCTGCTGGACATATCAGCTAATGTTATTAGCTGGTATAATCAGTTATCACCTAATTGTTGATATAATCAGTTATGAGCTAATGCAATCAGCTGATTGTCAAATATGCTCTTTTGACAATAAGCTCGTACCTTGTTTAACAATCAACTGATCGCATTAACTCATAATCAACGGTTAGCTGATAGCTGATTTGTCCAACTGATAATATCAGTTATTTATTAAAAATGTTTGATAAATTACCTGTTTATTAAAGATGTTTGGTAAAATTATAATTAGCTATGTAGTGTTTATGTATAAAATTCTATAATTTATAAATTAATTAAACAATTTTAGTAAAATAATCAATTAAAATAAATAGTTGAAATCAAAATAAATTGTTTCACATATATAATATATTGTATAATTTATTTGCATTTCACAACCATTCTGAGTAGAAAAAGAAACTTCATACAAGATGTTTAATAATGATAATAATAAAATAAACCAATTTTTTAAATTAAATTTACCTTTTTAATAATTTATAAATTAATAAAACATTTTAAATAAATTAATCAATTTTTAAAATTTAATTTTGTTATCTTATAAATTTTATTTAAAAATTAAAAATTAAATAATAATGAAAAGAAAAATGTGTCACATGCCAGTGACACAAATTCAAAATAATTTTTTGTTTTTATTTTTTATTATTTTATTATTATTTTTTAAATAAAATTAATAGTAGCATAATTAAAATTAAAATTTAATTTAATTTTTATTAAACTAATAGTATTATAATTAAAATTAAAATAATAAAAAAGTAAAAAATAAAAAAGTCATGGACGTCACTTAATTGTTACTGTAACACTTATGTTACAGGCGCGATGTTTGAAGACAGCAATTTTTTTATTTTGTTATCTGTCTTCAATAATGGAGACTAACAATCATACGCTAAGTTAAGTTACGAGTGTGAGAATTATGAGGGGTTGATGGCTTAAAATTTAAGAAAAAACGAAAATGTTTTTAACTAAAAAGAGTTATACAGAGTAATGTCAGATTATA
>JANSVA010000001.1:28597315-28610564 GCA_025504915.1 Erythroxylum reticulatum
AAGTCTAGAGGTTAACTACTTCGAACCCTCTTTTTTTTAATAAACAACATTAATATACTTCAAAAATGTAAAGATCAAAGTCCCTTTTCCCTTTGAAGAAATGCAAACTTGGCATTAGTCCTTGTCCCCTGTCTGGTTGGTTTCTTTTTCAGTAACAGCTAACTGTGGATCTGGACAGTTTTTGGTATTAACTCCCTTGTGTGTCCATTTTAATGCATGAGGCTGATTTTTTCTAACCCAGGTTTGCTTTGGTAATGTTGTTTGCTACTGAAATTTTTTCAAAGAGTGTCTAGATTTCTGTTTTGAGCCCTCTTAAATAGCATTTGTAATAGCTTGTAGCAATTCGACCTTATATTACCATTTACACTACAAAAGTGACATGTAGGCATGAACTTTTTTATTCTTTTTGGTATTTCTCCTTGCTTACTTGATCTTGTTTCTTTGAAAAATCTAACTTCACCATTTTGCTCATTATTCAACTTAGAACATTCACCTTTATAACCAACACCTTAAAAGTCCCCTTTGTTTTTACCAATTTCTAGCAATTTATTTGGCTTCTTGGTACCATCATTCAATATTTGTATTCCTCTTTTAGTATTGATCAACTTTAACTTTGTTTCATCAAGTTCACCTGATGTTGACAAAAACTTCAACTCTAGATCATGAATGACATCCTTCATAGTTGAATTTTGCGTCTTTAGCTTCTCATTCAGCTTACCCATTTTCACCCTCTTGGTATACATTAATTTATAGACCTTGTAATGTCTTCCTTTTTAAATTCTAAATCGCTTTCATCGTTGTCACAATTTGAATTTGAGTTTAAAACTAAAACATTTGTATTTTCATTGTCAGTTTCTTCACTAGTTACTACTAAGGAAGCAACTGGATTTTTGTTGTTTAAAGCAACCAACGCAACATGATTACTCACAATTTCTTCTTTGCTACCGTATTCACTTTCAGATTTGTTTTCACTCCAAATGTTGGTGTAATACTTCCCTTTTCTTCTTTTAAGAGTGTCAATACATTTCATTTGCATATATCCGAAACCTTGACACTCATGAAATTGTATCTTCTTTTCTTTTTCTTCTTTTTTGAAGTTATATTTGGATGAACTCCCACCATTCTCTCTAAACTCAAGTCTACCTTTGTTCACCTTCTTTAGCCACTTGCTGAAATTTCTTATTAGCGACACTATATCACATTTTCATCAGAATTGTCTCTTGAATCATTTATGAATTTAGCACCTTTAGCTTGCAAAGACAACCCTTTCTCAATAAGTTCATCTCAAAGTTTGTGAGAATCTCAATTACCCTATCCAAAGATTACTCATTAACATCATGGATTTCTTCAATGGTTGCAATTTTCGGCATGAATCTAGGAGATAGTGATCTCAATTTTTTCTTGACAAGCTTTAGATTTAAATATTTCTTTCCAAGTTGATGTGCTTAATTGGCAATATCACACATCCGCTCATAAAAGTCTCTAATAGTTTCACTTTCCTCCATCTTAAACTCTTCCATTCTAGTAGCCAACATTTGAAGGTTTAATGCTATTACTGATTTTGATCCCTCGTGTATTGTTTGTAATATATCCCATACTTCTTTTGTTATTTCACAAGTTGATATCATACTTAAACATCCATAATCTATAGCACTAAAAATTGCACATATTGCTAGAGATTTATCAAGCGCTCTTTCTTCTTCAACCCTTGTCCATTCAGATGGACCTTTAAGTACTACTTATTTTCTTGTTGTTGGTTAGGAAAACTTTTTGAATATAAATAAGACAGTGTGTAATGATTTAGTTAAATCATTTTATACACACATAAGAAAAGATGAAATTCATGGGAAGTTAGCAATCATCTCTTGGGTATGTGAGTGTGAGATTTTTGTTACTTAGGAAATCTTGGGAAACATATTAAATATAATTCCTATAGGCAGAACTAACCTTCCTTTTCATAAGTGGGACATTACTAATCTTGAATTGGGAGAAGTTGTGAATTTTATTTGCCTACACACCGAGAATATTCATGAAGGAAGACCTTGTTGTAGACATTTGGACTTACTGCTACGATGCTTTGCATCTATATCGGCTACTTCAAATTTTTCAAGGAGTAGCTTAGTGGAAAGATGTAGTCTCTTAGACACATATGTTGTGTATAATCTATTGAAGGGAAATAAAATGAACCTCCCAACAATGATCCTGCATTTATGGTAGATAAAGGAGGTCATAAGAATACCACTGGTGGTCTGCCTTATGGGATGCTACTCACCAAGATTTTTTCATATTATGGAGTGTCTTTTGACAATTTGAACTGGTATCGACCTGCCATGTTGGAACCGAAGCCCAACTGCTTAAACTTATCACTTTCACTCTTGCTCTGATACCATAAATGTTGGGACCCAATCTGGAGACCAGACCCCAACCGAAAAACGGAGAGCGGAACCCTACCAATTCGGATATAAGCTGAAAGACAATGTGTGGGTAGAGAAGAAAATAAAAAGAGTGGCAGAAGTTTTAGGTCTTACTCCATATAAATTAGCCCCTATCATGCTTTAGAATATAAATGATATGATCCTTCAACAACTGAGGAAAATCAAGATCAAATGCGTGAATAGATAACAAGGATGCAAGACCAATTCAATGACATGCAACTCCTTCTTCTCACTATTCTGGATTCCCTTAAGTAATATTTTGATTATTAACATACACTGTTTCTTTGGATAAACTAATAATTTTTTGTTAATGCATAATTTTTTCTCTTACATATTTGTTCATTTTTTTCTTCATGGTTTTTTATCTCTTTTTGGTAATGACAAATAGGGAGAGGAGAGTATGCTTAGGACTTCTGAAATACTTTGCTTATGCTAACATATTTTTGAAACCTTTACTGTTGAAATTCTCTTATTACGAACTACTTAGTGGTAAAAGGCTCCTTCTAAATTACGATCATTAGTAAGGGCTTAAAAATTACAAGTATTTTTCAAAACCTCTCTTAGTTATTTGAATTTTTAAATATTTCTATTTATTAGTTGTCATCAACAAAAAGGGGGTGATTGTTAGCTTAAGGTTTATTATTAATGATTTTGATAATAACTATATAATATTTCAAATTTGATTTATTCCCTTTCATAGGTAATGATATAATTCTTAAAAGGATATAAAATCATAGGATAAATATTTCCTTTCTTACATAAACCTTCTTAATAAACTTACCTTATTTATTAGAAATGATTACATAATATCTGGAAGTATCCTGCCAATCACATAATTCGACAATTAGCTCTGAGAAAGTGTCAAAATTTTTCTTAACGTCTGGACGATTCTAGCAAAGGTGATATCAAAGATTCTTTAGACTCACAGTCAACTTAGAATGTAAGTAAAGCGACGGCTAGTTGATGAAAATGTCTATTCAAGGAAGAACCACCACATTGGCAAACAGGTCAAAGTTTTGAAATATTTTAGCAGCATTAATATTCTCTAAAGACATATCTTTATCAAACTCTTTGTGCCATAGAAAGTGAAAACACTCTATTGAGGGACATTGTTATTCCTTGAAGTTTATGTTGAGTAAACCCTATATTCATTTTTTTAGAGCTTGTGGAGGCTTATCAAACACTACGAGTGTGGAAGGTTAAAGAACTTTGAAAAGTATGTACTTGTGAGATTGGAGAACCCGTCAAAATTTACTACTTAGAATTTTATAGTAAAATACTCAAGTTGAATACTTGGAGACTAGACATAGGTTTCGTTATAAGCTAAACTAGTATAAATCAACTGTGATACTCTCTCTCTCTCTTAACTTTTAAATTTCTAGATTATAGTGTTTGTGTTTAATTTGTAGGAGGCTCCTTCACTTTTGGAATAAGCTCCTTCTGTTTTAATATTGCAAGAGGTTTCTGTTGTTTTAAACTTTTACAGGCTCCTTTCATTTTGAATGTTGACAGGCTCCTTTTGTTTTGAACATTAATAGGCTACTTTAGTTTTTAATGATAAAAGGCCCCTTTCATTTTAAATTTTAACATGCTTCTTTTATTTACAGACTTTTCTGTTAAAAGCATGTTTTTATCATTTACACAAATTGATAGTAATGTGCAACAAAATTTTAAGTCGCACACAATTCACTCCCTTTTGTTTGTGTTTGCTTTATAATGTTCAACTGCCATTTTCGAGAAATCCAAGTTAACCATCCACTTGTCGTTCTTCCTTGTGGACTCAACAATTTAGCTGCCAATTTATTGTAGCTTGTAAGAATCCTCTTATGTGCAAATTGCTAATGAACATCTCCATATGTTTTCTCTGTAGACTTGGATTTAGCTACATCTATATGTTCCTTGACTTATAGGTCTATTTCTCAACTTTCTTTGATAGAGGAGCCATTATAGAGTCTTCATTCACAAACCTTTTTACGACTTAATTTTGTATACAATGGTTATCATATAAATTTAAGTAAAACTAATTCATAATTACTTCCTATTCACTTCTATGATATAAACTACCACATGTATGCAAGTTTTTTGCCTTTAATTAAGAAATGAATGTGAGACATATACAAACTTAATTATCATTAATAAAAATTTATTTTACATAAACAATATATTGTCACTACTATTTTAGTAGTATGGCCACTAAATGAGCCACCAAAATGTTTTTCTTAAGTTTTATACTACGTATTTTTTTTAAGCAACATCAATGTTGTACTTTTGAAGAACCTAAGGTTGAAGTTCTGCAAAATTCCTGTTTTGCCACAATTGCTTCAAATAGAAACTGACAATTACTTATAAGAAAGTAATTGGATTAATTGAAGAAACATGTTAGCTCAAGGCTTCTAGATTAATGATTTTGATGATAAAAATCAATAATATTGAATTACATTTCAAATTCAAAATTAACTTAATTATCTCATTTATCCAAAAGATAACAATGTAGAAAAGGTTACATAACTTAGTTATCTGTTTAAATGGCAGGATAACGTCAAACAACTCCTATTTTATAGAAACCATCTTAACAAACTCATTTAAATAGTCAAAAATGGTTCCACAAAACCTAGAATGGATAGTCCTTATCATTTTTGTATGAACGAAGGAACCTGTATTCATCTGATTCGATAGTTGGCTTCGAGACACAATTAAAAGCTTATCCAAATGACTAAATATTTGAAGATACTATTAGAGATGATGATGAAGACATTTTAACAAATTCAAAGTCGATTCAGTTAGCTCGTGATAAAATTGAAGCAATGGCTAGTTAAAGAGAACTCCTATTTAAAGAAGAGATGCTACATCTACTCACAACCAAATTTTAGAAATTTATCATTAATAGCTATACCCACTCTTGAAAGTTATATATTGATCTACCATTTGTGCTTTAGAAAGTGAAAATACTCTATTGAGAGAGATTATTCATTTTAGATCATATTGAGTAAATCCTACTTTCATTCATTGAGAGCTTGTAAAGGCTGCTCAAATACTACTAGTGTAGAAGGTTGAAGAACCTTATAAAAGATGTACTTAGGAGCTTGAACAGGCTCATCAAATCACTACTTAAAAATTTGAGTGAAATACTCAAATTGGATACTTTGAGACTAGACGTAGGCTTGGTCATAAGATGAACGACTATAAATTGACCGTATCATTCTTTCTCTTTCCTTAGCTTTTAAACTTCCACACTATAATTACTGTTGTTTTCAAATTTTAAAAGATTACTTTAATTTTAAATTTTAACAACTGCTATCTTTTGTACAGTTTGGTAGTAACTTGTAAAAATTTTCAAGACACACACAATTTAGCCCCTTTTACGTATGTTTGCTTTATCATAACAGCTATGATTTTTTCAGAATTTAATCACATTGTGAGTTGGTCAATTATATAATATGTAACTACTAAGCGTAGGTTGATCCCAAGTAGACTATGAATATTTGTACCTACCCTTCTCCTATTATCTAACCTAAGGATTGATATTAGAATTTTAACAAAAAGAAAATAAAAACTAAAATAATTAAAGAAATAAGAAACAATAATGAATTCCACTATCTTTACATTCAACTTAAGACTCATTGGAGACAACATTTAACCCATTTAAAAATTCTTGTTTTTAAATCTTACAAAGGGCTCAAATCAACAAGTCGATCAAGAAGATCATAAAATTTTTGGCGTTATAGTGGATATACTTTGAGATTTATTATGTATGAAGTACATTAGATATTTTATTCATTGTGAAAATTAGTTAATTATATATTTTATTTAAAAATTATTTTACCCCTTTTATACAAATCTTTAGAGTAGTAATGAAACTCTAAAAATGAATCCTGTTAGTAAATTGAAGCATTCATATTATAAGAAAATTTAATTATCAGGATACGAATTATTGTGAAACTATTTATATGATTTTATATAAATTAGATCAATTACCCAACTTATGTTGCTAACAAGTAACTATGATTTTTCATATAAATTACTTATATAAAGATTTCCACTTTAATTTTAATATTGTAGCTACCTTTATTATATTATTTTTATTCAAACTTTTGTATTTGATTATTCTTAATTATATAAAATTAAATATTTAAATTATTTTTTTAATTTTAGTTTGTATGATACTATCATAATTTATACATGGTGCATACGGATTAAATATTATAATAATTTTTTTATTATTCTAGAATTTGAAAAATAATAAAAAATTAAAAATAAATGCTTAATCATATGCTCATAAATTTGAATTTTGTGACACATAAATTAGTCACAGGTATTATCTCTCTCTCTCTCTCTATATATATATATGTGCATATATATATATATATAGTTATTTAAATTTTAATACATCAATGCATTTTTGTTTTATGATTCAAGCTAATGTAGTTAACATTTAAATTCTAGTATATTTATATAGACAATAATATTTTAAACTAACTACTGTTTCACTGAAGCTATAACATTGAGTCTCTATTTTTAAATTATATTTTAATAATATCTCATATGATGCTTAATTTTATATTATTAAATTGTTTAAACAGAAATACAATTAATAATTATAAGTACATAAGTGTCATTAATTTCACAACAAAGTGATCGAGGTGGCAATTTATTTTTCACAACAACATTAGATTATATTGTTTTGCTGAAATATATATGTAGATTGTTTAAATTGTTAAATTCGTAGGCAATATGATTCCGGTGGTTCAGGTTTCAAGCTCAAGATATATAATTGCAAAACCAATATTTATTATATATAAAAAAAAAAGAACACCATTATCCTAGAACTACTTGTTCTAAGGATCGACTGTTTTTACTTTTCCGAAAAAAGAAAAGTCTAAAGGAGACATGTCTTATAAATTTGTAACTATAATTCCTTACTACATGCGACTCATTGGCATGGAAGGTGATAAGTGTTTAATAACGTTGTCAAGCTGTCGTTCGAAAAAGGCCATCTCTGTATCTGGCAATCCCAGCCATGCTTCTAGTCCCTTGCCATCGCTTGTATCCAGGAAGTAAGCACCAGTATCTGGCGTTTTGCCACAGCCTGTCCAAATTGGCTTTCCCCAACCAAAATCAATCTCATAATATGGAAATTTACACCAACTCATGTCAAATAAACGTGCCTTGGAATTATTCTGAAACTGTTCAATAGCACTTTTTAAGAAAGCCAAATAGCCATTAGTTTCCAGCCAGTTCTCTTCACTCGTATTAATTCTTACTGACTCTTGAATTTTTTTGACCAATCCAGCGTAGTCTGGTATATTTTCTGCAGAGCAATGTACCATTGTCCACTTCCATGTGTTCCCTATATACTGCTCTAAACATGGTGAATTAACTTTCTTGCGCAAATCAACCAAGCTCCCCAAAACATAATCCTTTACTCCTTCGTCTCTTTCTCTAGTTGCAGCCATGGAAGCTCCCCAAATTAGTGCTGCCACTAGTTCATAGCGTGTAGGATTCTCCAACTGTGGTACATGGGCAACCTTTTTCCTTAGAGCAGCTAAAATAGAACCATCAAATATGATCCGTTTTCGAACAATCCTATGTTTCATGTTTCTAGCTTCTTCAGGAGTATCAAAATATAAGTTGAGTGAATCTGAAGGAGGGAAGACGGACGCACAGTCAAACCTGTACCTAGGTCCGGCATTGATGTCATATGCTCCACGAGCAATTGCGGCCCAGCTTTCGGAAAAGCTTGTCAACGACGAAGCATCGGCAATCAGATGATGTATACAGACGCTAATTGCAATCCCACCACAAGCGAAGTAATTGATTTGGATCGCTAGGAGTTCTCGAATGATAAGTTTGTTGAAGTCGTCGTATGGGCTGCAAGGCAAAAGTTGTTCCAATTGTTCAACTTTTGCTTCTTTCTGGACTGTATGGATGTCTTTTTCTACATAAGCTTCTTTGAAAATAGCCCCATCGTCATTGCAGTCCACCAAGTGCCTATCCTTGGCTCGTCCAGCTAAAGGACGAAAGTGGTTTAATGTTGCTGCCAAGGATTTCTTTAGATGAGTCGACGAAAAGCTGATGGAATTTTGGTTCGTGGTGTTGAAGAACAGAATCAACGGTATATACGTATTCGGAGCTAGTTGATCAAGCAATGAAAGCTTGTGGACTCGTAAGTAGTCTGGCGTTGGAGATAAAGGCTTGATTGTCACTTCTGATATGATATGGACTTTCATTTCCATGTCTTCAAGAAAAGAGATGTGTATACTGTGAAGGTCTATATTGTCCTGGTGATTGCATTCTCCATGAAATCGAGTTATATAGGAACAAATGAAGCTCAAATTTAGACCGCTTATGTTTTTCATTATTCTCCTCTCTTGACGAACCAAATCCCAATATTTGCTTCAACAGATTAAATTCATGGTGCTCACGTTCTTCCATATTTCTCGGATCTTCTTCCATATGTTGCGTGCAAATCATTCGAAGTTATTAAGAATTTTGATATGAGGAAGGCGCGCTTTCTTAAGATAATTTCCTCGCACCACAGGTATAGATTTTGTTTGTGGCTGTAAGATCAAAGCCATTTCATATAATATCTCATTCTTGCGTCGGCGATACGTACTATTACCCCATTTCAATAAGTTGACGCTTTGACTCATCTTTACTCAAGATGAGATGGGATGAAGATGTTTTATAACCGGTAAAAGACATATATTTCGTTATTCATTAAAAAAATATTTATTTTTAATCTTTAAAAAAATATTCATATTTTATTAAATAATCTACACACTCCTACCAGTTTTTTTATTGAAAAAATTCACAAAATTTATATGTGATAAGTTTCAAGCCACACCACGTCAATTCCACGAAAAAAAAACAAAAAATAGATGAAATGCATGTAAATTATTTAATAAATTATTAGGACTTCTTTAAAAAAATAAAAGTAGAAGAACATTGAAAAAATGAACAAATTACATAAACAAAATGTTTGTATTTACCTCTTTATAACTTTCAATGTTACCAAAAATGTCTAAACCAAATTTCTTTACCATTTTGAAATTTGTTGAGTTTAATAATCAATTTTGTGTTTAATATTGCATCTTAATCCTACTCAACGGAATATTAATATTAAAATGATGAAGATAGATAATCAATTTCAATCATGGTTCCTGTATATAATATATAAAAGATAACAATCGTCTCATAATATCCAAGAAATTTGGTGCCTTAGTAATAGCAATGTCATTTAAACAAAAAAGAAGTTTAAAAAAGATTTAAAAAAAGAAATTTTAGTGAGTGAAGCAATAACTTTATAAAGAAGGAGACGAGCTTAGATAAAAAAAAATATAATGAAAATCAAAACATAACTAAGAGCCAAAGACATACCACTCGGGCAACACTTGGTCAGAGGGCATACAAGGATAAAATTACCAAGGTACATGGCGTCGTTTGAACCAGAGAGTTGAGCAGAGCTCTTCTCATTATGACCTTTAGGCTCATAGAATATTTCATTGATAAATCTTGACGGAGCTACATCATGGGTTTCTACCCTATATATCAGTCAAAGTGGTGTATAAAACAGATAATCCATAAGAAATCAAGGATAAACAAAGATTGACTGTAGTATAAAATCTAAATATGCTACCCGAGACATAAGCCCTTTTTCCTCAACTGGCATCAACTCGCGAGGCCTGCCTTTTAGGAATTTATACCCTCTAATCTTTTCCATTTAACAATGACCTTAAAGAGGATCTTTGGTCTAAGATTTTCTAATACAAATGATCCTTATGAAGAGGCAAGTTTAGAGCATATTTGTCTTTCTGTATGATCAGGACTATATTACTTAAGAATCAAGCTTTCAGAGAGAGAGAGAGAACTTAGAGAGAAGCCATAGAATGAAAACGCACAATATTTTTGAATGATTGCCAAGGTCTTTCAAATCCAAGGTCTAATTACAAAGATGGAGAAGCCTTACTTTTATAGACTAAGCAAGGGGATAAAGACAAACAACTTTTAAAAAGAGATTCCCTAGGTACAATAATTCTTACTAACTTAAAAAAGCAAATAGTAAAAAGAAGAATGATTGAGAAACGCTAGGTCCTAAAGATTCTTTTTCAAAGCTAAGAAGTAATCTTTAATGAGGGGCAGAGAGAGAATGTGGACCACTACTATCATTGTCAGAATCTTGTGTCACATCTATGTAAGGCTTGGACAAAGCCGTAAATCTCGAAATCATTCCAAATTGGAGGCCATAGGCTTTATGCAACTTGGAATAGGTCATTAGGCTTAATGTTGGTGGGCCTTGGTGGTGCAGGACTTTATCTATCGGGCTCAAAACTTGGAGGACATGGAACTTCTTCACCTATAATGTTGAATCCCATTGTAGCAAACAAATCTATAGAGTTCCAATATCTTTAATAGGAGAAATGGGTTCTGGTAGGGCAAAATCACCTATATATAGATCTGGAGAGGTACAGGTTGTAGGCTTGGTAATCTTTGGGTGATGATTCAGATGATCGAGATAATAATAAAGATCCTTTAGTAAATCTTTATGTTGCTTGGGAAACAAAGGATATTCCATGATAGGAAGGAGGTGAGGTATTGTTGTGGAGAGAAGAAGAGAGATCAACTGAACTTGTTTCTTATGTTAAGACAAAAAGTTAGCAAGGATATTGTGATCTTTGAAATGGAGAATGGTAAATTTACAGCGTGAAACCATTCTTACCATCGAAGCAACTAACTGTCTGGTAGTGTCTTCATTTTAGGTTCAAGAATCTTAGGAAAAGCTATGTTATCCATTTCTATCAAAAAGTGATAAGGGCTGAGATGGAAATTAAAATGTTCAATTACCTTTTTCATAGCCAAAATCTTTTGGTGGCTTACCTGATAATGCTTTTCAGATTCTTTAAACTGGCCACTGGCATGGCTACAGTTGTGTCACTTCCAGTCAATCTCTTCAATGAGGACAACATCCCAATAATGATCATTAGTGTCTGTCTGTAAAATGCGTTGACCTTTTTCAAGAATCTTTAAAGTTAATGGAGTTTGACATACCTACTTTAAGTGTTGAATGGTTGTGGTTTGATCTTTTCCCCATGGTGGAGGATTCTTCTTCAGTAATTTTAATAAGGATGATGTATAATTAGCCATATAGGGGATGAAATCTCTGATGTAGTTAACAATTTCAACGAATTGTTGAATTTATTTAATGCTAAGATTGTTATTGGGAAAATGCAAAAGTTCACTGGTTATATATAGGCCAGGTTGTATCCATCCTGGAAGTTCATAACAAAAAATTCTGTTTAGGCTATCCCAATATGGCTTTTTTAGGATGAGAGTATAACCCTATATTGTTTTATGAGATCTAAAAAGGATGGGAGTAAGGTATGATGTTCTTCATGGGTTTTGGAGCAGAGAAGTATGTCATCGATGAAAACTAGAGCATTGGGGAGAATTGGCTCATATATTTTAGTCATAACTCATTAAAATAAAACATAACTTAATACCAAATTAATTTCAAAAATGGAATTTAAATTAATATTTTAAAAATGAATATTGTATTAACTATATATAAAACTAATACAACATTACAAAGAGTTCAAGACAAAGACAGTATATACAGGTTTAAAAGAGTAAGAAAAGAAGAAAATAAAATAACCTAAGAAACCACATTAAAGATTCCACCTAAATTTCATCTTAGGAGAGAGAGAGAGTAGACTAAAGATTTTAGGCAATGAAGGCTGATCTAATCCAATTAATTATCCAATCATCTACCTGATATTTCCCCTCTTCACATTTTGTAAATCTATAAAAGTTTTGTTCCTTCCAAAGGAAGTAGATAGAAGTAGTAAAGGCAGCTTTAAATAGAATGGCATTAGGCATACCATGCTCTGAGTTTCTGATGGTCTAGTGTAAAGATTGTTCCTAAGTATAATAATAGTTGTGATCAGGTAGTAAGTGCAAAATCCTATTCTAGACTGCTTTAGAGAAACTGCAGATAAAAAAGAGATGATCCCTATCCTCCATTTCCATTTTACATAAAAACACAAGTTGTGTCCACAATGCCACGCCACCAGCTTTTAGTCCCAAGTTTGTTTTTAATCGCAAGCTAGGAGATAAATGATGCTTTTCGGTGGTTGGAATTCTGACATAAAATTATAATCCAAGGTACCTCCCTTAAACCCCTTATAAGAAGTCGATGACAAGATTTATATGAGAATTTATCGTTTGGATTAAGAGATCAACTTTTAGAATCATCAAGCAGTATATTAACCTAATGAGGGAATAATTGAACCAAAGTATATAAGCCTCTAAAACTTCCTCTCCATTGACCATTGCATAACTAAGATGAGATTTTAAGATTAAGAGGAATTATGTTTTTCAAATGTTAGACCTAAGGATTGAGAATAAGGGGACTTGAGTCTAGCTAATTATCATACCAAAGTAAAGTACTAGCACCACCCTTATGTTTAATACAAGGATAAACTAAGTCACGCAACTTCATCATCTAGAGAATAATCCATAAGAACTCCCTAGTATAAGGAGCTTGCTAGAAATTCATATTTTTAACTGAAACTTATGGATCCATTTAACCCGTAGTGCATTATGATCAATGTATAGTTGTCAGATCCTCTTGCACATTAGAACTTTTTACACTGTATAAATAGAAACAATCCTTAGACTACCTAACTTCTTTGGAATAACAAATTCACTCCAATTAATTATGGCATTCTGTGAGTTTTCAGTTCCAAAGGAATGCTTTTAGGATTCTGTCAACTTCTTTAAAGACTTTTCTAGGCAAGGCTATATAAGCAACCTAATAG
>JANSVA010000001.1:28635347-28651688 GCA_025504915.1 Erythroxylum reticulatum
TATTGCTGTAGAACTACTCTAATTCCCTTCCCTGAAGCATCATACTCTACCACAAATTCTTCCTCAAAATTTGGCCATTGTAGTGTGGGGGAGGCAGACAATGCCTTCTTCAGCTGTTTAAAGGCATGATCAATGGCTTCACTCCAATGAAAAGAGTTCTTCTTAAGTGTAAGCTTGTTAGGGGGCTGCTAATTCAGCAAAGTTTCTTGATGAACTTCGAGTAGTAGCTTGCAAGGTTTATGAATCCATGAAGGCCCGTCATAAATTGTGGTTGTGGCCATTCAGTCATTGCCTACACTTTTGAGGGATCCACAGATACTTGCCATGGACAATGTGACCTAATTATGCCACTTGAGTCTCCTCAAACACTTGATTTTCTTCACAAAAAGCTGGTGAGTTTGTAATAAGTCTAACACAATGCGCAAGTTTTGCAAGTGTTCAATCCAAGTTGTATTGCAGACCAATATATCATAAAAGAATATTGACATGCACTTACGCAAGTGTGGTTGGAAAACCTCACCCATTAGAGCCTGAAATGCTGAGAAGTTAGGCCGAATGGCATGACTAAAAACTCAAAATGGCCATGATGAGTTTTAAATGCCGTTTTCTCCACATTTGTAGGATCCATTCTAATTTGGTGATAACCTGACTTTAAATCCAACTTAGAAAATACTGAGCCCCATGCAATTCATATAATAACTCATCAACTACTAGGATGGGGAACTTATCTTTTATGACTCGCCGAGTAATCTAGCTCCTTACCTTTGTTTAAATTCCTCCCCTTCCTATAAGGCCCTATCATGGCAGAATAATGGAAGCCGTCTTTGGTAGGCTTTCTAGAAAGTGTTTTGTAAATTTTTGCATGCTTTATTGCTTAATAAAGTGACCTTTATATAGGAATACATACATAGGATCTTAAAGGTACAAGTACCCTTTTGTTAAAGTTCATTCGAGGTTTTACTAGGAGTATGGCATGGGTTACTTTAGCATCATAGCGCTTAGTACTCGAATGATAGAACCTGCAAATATTTCACCAACCCAGCAGCACACTCAAGCCCACAACAATGGACTGAATATAGTTTGTATATTGATTGATCATTATGGATCAGTAAAAGACAAGGATAATGTACTAGAATTCGAGGTTCTAGCTCCTCCATCCTTAGGCTCAACTATGCGTGAATAACAGAATGCATGATCATCCCCCCCTCACTCCCCCATACTATTTTATTCCTCTGTCAGCTAACTAACTCTCCACTCGTTAGACAACTTTGCCCACCCCTGACAAAGCTACCCCCCCCCAATGCCCTGATCTTTCTTCTATGATAAGTAAACCTAATTTTTGGACTACTATGGGTCGTATCATTACCCCCCTATCAGTTGCACCTTGTCCTCAAGGTGGAAGGCTAGAAATTGTTGATTAATCAAGTCATATGACTCCCATGTTGCCTCTTCCCTCGGCAGTCCTTCCTAACAAATCAAAACCTCCTTGACTTTAGAATGTGGCCCCTTTCTCACTTCCAAAACATCTGAGGGTTGGATGAATAACTCTAGGTTAGGACCTAGATCCTTTGGCCAACTTGCTATCTATTGTTGTCCCCGGGCTGCCTTTAACTGCGAAACGTGAAAGATGGATGTATTTTGGACTCCGGTGGTAAGGCCAGTTCGTATGCCACTGATCCCACGCTACGGATGACTGGAAATGGCCCATAAAACTTATGAGACAGCTTCTCATTTACTCTTTCAGCCAAAGATTGCTGCCTATAAGGAGCTAACTTCAAATACACGCTATCCCCAACTATAAATTCAACGTCCCTTCTGTGTACATCAACCCTTGTCTTCATGTATTGCTGTAATGTCACTTAATGGCTCTTCAACTCCTCTATCATGGTATCCCTCTCTTATAGCATCTGCTCCACACTAGCCACCACTGTTCTCTGCATTCCATATCTTAAGATTGGTGGTGGTTCCCTTCTGTATACCACTTTAAAAGGGGAAGTCCCTAGGGACGAGCGGAAAGAGGTGTTATAGCAATATTCCGCCCAATGCAACCATTTGTACCATTAAAGAGGCTTGTCTCTAGTAAAGCAGCGAAGATAGGCCTCTATTGTTCGATTAGTGACCTTGGTCTGAACATCCGACTGAAGGTGGTAGGTGGAGCTTCGGTTTAGCTGTGTGCCATCCAGCTTAAACAACTCCTCCCACACGTTGCTCAAAAAGATCTTATCCTTATCCTATAGACCAATATATCATCAAAAAATACTAGCACAAACTTCCTCAAAATCTTGCCAAACACCCTATCCATCAAGGCTTGGAAAGTAGCAGGGGCTGGTGAGACCAAAGGGCATCACCAAGAACTCATAGTGTCCATGGTGTGTCTTAAAGGCTGTTTTCTCCACATCTTTTGGGTTCACCCTGATCTGGTGGTAACCAGATTTTAAATCCAACTTTGAAAACACCATCGATCCAAATAGTTCATCCAATAATTCATCTATCATGGGGATGGGAAATTTATCTAACACCGTAGTCCTATTTAAAGCCTTATAGTCCACACAAAACCTCCAACTGTTGTCTTTTTTTTCACACTAGCAACACAGGGCTTGAATAAGGGCTAAAACTAGGTTGAATTACTCCTGCCGTCAGCATCTCTTCGACTAGTCTCTCTATTTCTGCTTTTTGGCATTGAGGATACCTATATGGCCTGACACTTATAAGTCCTACCCCTTCCCTTAAATGTATCACATGTTCTATCTCTCTAGATGGTGGCAGCCCCCTTGGCATGTTAAAAACATCCTCATAACCACTCAATAAGGACTATACATTGTCGGGTAGTAAACCAGATTCCATATTCCCATTCTGCTCCAAAACGCAGACATGTAACATGAGCAATTCATCTTCCTTTTGGATCTACTTCATCAAAGTCTTTAAACCAATCAATCCTCAGGTAAGGCTGGGATCCCCTTTCAATATCACCCATTTCCCATTCTCCCGGAACTTCATAGTAAGTTTAGCCTAATTAATCACCACCTCTCCCAAAGCTTGTAACCATTTTACCCCTAATATCAAATCACAACCGTTTAGGGTCATAGGCAAATAATCCTCAATTATGTTGTACTATTGTACCTCTAATGGAATTTCCCTACAAACTCCCTTACTCTTCATAGTTAACCCATTTCCCATGACTACTTCATAACACTTGGTTTCCTCCAATTCCAATTCCAATCATTCCACTAACCTTATGGAAATGAAATTATGTGAGGCACTCGAATCTACTAAACAAATCACCTCCAATTCCCGTATTTTCCCCCTCATCTTCATAGTTTTTGGCATAGTTAACCCCACTACCGAACCCACTGCCAATTCAGCACTCTTCCCCCTCCTCCTCACTTTCGGTTTCCTCCTCTTCATCTAGCACTAAAAGGACCTGCAGCTGTTTATTCTCGCATCGGTGCCCCGGGGTAAATTTCTCATCACACTTAAAGCACAGCCCCTTATTCCTCTTTTCTTGCCATTCTGAGGCTGAGAGCCTCTTAAACCCCGTTTCCCGACCACTCTTCTCACTTCTTTCTCCCTCTCTTCGACCCTATCTTCCCACAAAACCCCCTTTTTCTTCTTCCATTCTGCTCATGTTGATCTTTCGGTTATACTTATAACTTCTCATCTCCTAGTTTTTCTCTTCTATTCCCAAGGCAGTCTCAATTATCTCAGTCAGCCCTATGGGCTTAAGCAGATTCAATTCATACCTGATTTGGGGTTGCAACCCTTTAATAAAAGTGCACTTCATCACCTTCAGCGTTAGCTCATGGAAGGACGCAGCTAGTGCCTAAAATCGCTTCCTATAATCTAGAACCGTCCCCTCTTGTTGGATGGATAGGAACCTTTGGCAAATACTGCCTTTATGGAGTGGTTGGAAGTGTCGAAATAACATACCTTTCAACTCTCTCCAATCTGGAATCACGCCAGTGTTTTCGATCGTCCGGTAACACGCCAAGGCTTCCTCGTCAAAGTTCAGTGCTGCCAACTCCACTTTTTCTTCTTCTGTATATCTCCCAGCAGAGAAAAATCGTTCCGCACGGTTGACCCATGTGTCTGGATCTTGTCCTTTGAAAATTGGCATCTCGATTCTCCTAGGCTTACAGTTACACCTCCAGTTCGGTGGTCGAGGATCGTCGTCTGGGAATCACCTTCTCCAACACTCATCACGCCGAATCCTCTCCTCTCCCCGATACCACCCCCTCTCCTCTGGTTCGACTCGGGCTTCACCGGCACATCGTTCCTCCCTTCTCACGTCTTCCTCCTCCCGCTAACCGTCCCTCCTGCATCTCACCCTTTCCAGATCTCTGTCATCCCTAAAATGTTCCCCAATTGTATTTTTAGTAGTCGGGTCATACCCATCTTTTATCTGAAGCCCCGTGGGTCTCCAACGGGTATTTGGTTCAATCCCGACCCACCCATCATCTCTTCCCCTGGTACCCATTTCCTTCTTTATAAACACGTCCTCCTTAGTCTCTCCTCTTTTCGACCTCTCCTCATTCCAGTTACCAAAGACTCACCTTCAAGCATTTTCACTGGGTTATGGGGTGTCGGATCTGGGTGGACTTGAAGCGTGGTGATAGCTTGCATTAACTAATCAAATCTCCTACTGATTTCTTCCTTCAGCTCCCCCTTTACCCCTTTAAGTTTTTGGTTGACTTCCACCCTCGAGGATTCACGCTCCATTTGCAGCCCTACTTTGATTTCTTCTACTTCTTTTTCCAGTACGTCTAGCCTCATGTCCTACTTCTTTGCTACCATGCCCAGAAATGTATGCTCTGATACCAAATCATAGAACCTGTAAATATTTCACCAACCTAGCAGCACACACAAGCTCACAACAATGGACTGAATATAGTTTGTATATTGATTGATCATTAAGGATCAGTAAAAGACAAGGATAATGTACTAGAATTCGAGGTTCTAATTCCTCCAGCCTTAGGCTCAACTATAAGTGAATAACAGAATGCATGATCATCCCCCCTCACTCCCTCGTACCATTTTATTCCTCTGTCAGCTAACTCACTCTCCACTCGTTAGACAACTTTGCCCACCCCTTGTCCTAATTTGACAAAGCTACCCCTCCAATGCCCTGGTCTTTCTTCTATGATAAGTGAACCTAATTTCTAGACTACTATGGGTCGTAGTGCTTAGTACTCGAACATTGGCTCAATGCATTTTCTCTACCCCTTCTTACCCTGAAAAAGTAGGGACACCATGCGTCCTTGAATTGATAACCATCTTTCGACTAACTTATCACTTCTTAGGTTATAATTATTATCTTATTAGGTTCAGCTATTGTCGCTGTTCGGAATCCACAAACCATTCCCACTGCTAGGAGAATTTATTCGAATATGTCCTTGAATTAACTCAAGACATAAGCAAAACTCAGGCTGGAGAAGATTACAACTTGTGGGTTCCCTTTATTGGAACTATGTTTATTTATTTTTGTTTCTAATTGGTCTAGGGAGCTTTTATCTTGGAAAATTAGGAAAAGAATTATCTTATTCTCTACTGAATTTGAAAGTCAAACAGATATTTAAATTCAAAATTTGAAACTAAGCTTAACTTATTGAATTCTATTGCTGATTTTGCTAACTGAATCTATTTCATCGATTTTCTGCTGACTAAATCTACCTCTACTAAATCTGTTGTAACTAAATTTTCCCCTGCTGAAACTATTGTTGACATTGACCACTCCTCCTACTTGCGTATTGTTTGGTTACAAAGGCATCTTGCACATTGGACTCTCACCTGAAATTCGATATGTTTCCTTCTCTTATTAGCTTGCTATTGCATCTTGCTTTGTGCCCTATACAAATGAAAATATATCACTTGGATCCACTATCACCTGTTTGGAATCTCCTACAAAGTATGGTATGTGCAAAGGTGGAGGATAACCACGTAAGGCCTTAAATTTTAACATGTTAATGGCTAAACATAAGTTAATATTAAACCACCATTTAGCTAAGTGAGGTTAGTTTGCGCACTTAATGGTGTAACTTTGTCATATATCTAGGGTAAGTCTCCAATCTTCTATTAAATACCTCTGCTTGGCCATCAGTGTGTGGATGATAGGTAGAGGACATATTACTTGCTTATTGCGTTCCATGGAGTTTAAACACATTAGAGAAAAAATTTTGAGCTAGCTCTCAACAATATAGGGATGCTTGGGAGCCAAGATGTGAGTATAATTAGTAAATCTATCTATCACCACCAATATCATTGAATTGTTGTTAAAAGTAAGTAAATCCTTAATGGAATCCATGTTAATGTTTAAAATTGTATAGGAATGGGAATTGGTTGTAGTAGGCTAGTTGTATTAGAAGTAAATACGTGTTATGCTGGCAAACTTGGCATTATGCACCAATTTATGCACATCCCTTAGCATATCTTTCTAATAGAGAAGAGATTGAAGGCTTTTAAATGTAATTAGGGCCCTATAATGATCACCCGTAGGGCTATTGTTACGAAACTGCTTGTTGTAAGATTGAGTGACCCGTCGGTCTAGGTTAAACACCGGGAAATCAGGTTCGGGAATTTGATTCTTTCCCTTACCCCGCTTCTTAGACTTTTCTATGTTGTTGGTAGACTCGTTGAAGGGAGTCTTAGACCTTAGACTCTTCAAAGGGAGCCTTGGACCTTGAATTTGTTTGAGAGAGGGATTCAATCTCGTAAATATGCAACAGAAAAGGCTTTTCTTTTATTTCAACTTGGTCCCCTTAAATAGGACTCAGCATTACATGAAATAGAGTTCTATTCTAACAAAGAAACCTATCTTGATAGGAAGGAAACAAGATAACTACCAAAAAGAGATGAAAGATAACTGCTATCTTAAGTTAAAAGATAATACTAGACCAATGCTATCCTTAATCCATAGATGAGATAAGATTATTACGTCTTAGATAAGTCTGACTTACGAAGGAGTTTGTAACATTTCCCTCAACATGAAGACTGTGCTTGTCCACAAGCGCAAAGTCTGGATAATTGGTGCGAAATTTGTCTAGATCCTCCCATGTTGCGTCTTGGACAGTCATACCAGACCAATGCACCAATAGTTCCCTAGTGCCACGATTTAACTAAGCACGCAAGATGGTAAAGGGCTTGAGCACAACACGCCCATTGTCAATATGAGGCAGAGATGGCGGTGACGTGGGATGCTAGACACTTGTAGGCCTTTAAAGAAGACACATGGAAGACGTTATGTATTTTGCTGTCTTTGAGAAGCTGAAGTTCATAAGCAACAACGCCAATTCTACGAACAATAGGAAATGGACCATAAAAAGGGGGGGCACAACTTGTTGCGTCCAGCAACACCAAGAGAACTATTTGTGGAGATGCAAACGGAGCCACACAAGCTGTCTAACAGTAAATTCCACGTCCCTATGAGACTTGTCATATATTTCCTTCATCCTTTTTTGTGCTGTTAAAAGGTTAGTGCAAACATCCTAAATTATTTGGTCATATATGGTCAAGGCCTCATCCACAACCTCAACTGGGGTGGAACCGGAACTGTAAGAGAGAAGACCGGGTGGGTCTTGCCCATAAACATCCTTGAATGGATTAGTGTGTAGGGCACTATAATATGAGGTGTTATAAGTATATTCAGCCTATGGAAGCCAGGACATCCATTTGTGAGATGCCTTGCCAACAAAGCAGCTCAAGTACATTTTGATTGTGCAATTTACCACGTCGATCTGGCCGTCAGTTTGGGGATGGTAGGTGGTGGAAAACTGCAATCTTGTGCCATGCAAACAAAAAAGCTCCTTCCAAAAAAGGCTAGTGAACACAATGTCGCGATCACAAGTGATAGTTTCAGGTACTCCATGCAAGCGAACAATATGTTCAAAGAAAACTTGTGTAACTTGGGTGGCAGTGTAGGGATGAGCCAATGACATGAAACGGGCATATTTGGAAAAACGATCCACTACAACCAAAAAGACTGACTTACCGCATAATTTTGGCAGCCCATTAATGAAATCTATGGATACATCCGCCCACACTTGGTGAAGTAATTGAAGCGGTTGAAGGAGTCCTACCGGGCTAAGATTATCAGTCTTGTTTCGTTGACAAACTTGACACGCTGCAACATAGGCAGCAGTTGCAGTTTTTAATCCTTGACAATAAAAATCACTGTGGACACGATGCAATGTTTTTTTTCTACCTTCATGCACATTATCATGGTAGGTGGATAGGATAAAAGACTGGAGTGCCAATGTGGGGAGGAGAAAAATGCGCCCTTTATGCAGAAGCAACCCATCCTATAATTTCCACTCATCTCCTAATTCCCCTTGTTCTACGTGGTGCATTAGTTTATGCAATTCCGCGTTGCGATTGAGTTTGACACGAATGTCATCGAGCAATAGTGGTCGGGTTTGACTGATGGTAGCAAGGGAGATAGGGGTCATATCTCGGCGAGACAAGACATTAGCAGCTTCGTTTAAAGAACTAGCTCGATATTCAATTTTAAAATCAAAGCCCATCAACTTACTTAGCCAATGTTGTTGGGAAGGAGTGGTGAGACGCTGCTCCAACAGATATTTAAGGTTGTAATGATCAGTGCGAATGACAAAAGCATGGCCCCATAAATACAATCTCTAGTGTTACACAACTTTGGCCAGTCCAATGAGTTCTCATTCATAAGCGACCAACTTGAGATGGCGTGCAGCCAATTGACGACTAAAAAAAGCAATTGGGGTGCCTGTGCTACTGCAAGATAGCTCTGATTCTGCCATTTGAAGCATCACACGCAACTGTGAAGGGAACGAAAAAATCTGGAAGTTGGAGTATCGGTGACATAGAGAGGGCCTATTTTAGCTGTTTGAAGGTAGCAAGAGTTTTGTCATCCTATTGAAAGGAATTTTTCTACAATATTCTTGTTAAGCGGCTGGCAACTTTTGGTAACAACCAATGAGCCTAAGGAAGCCCCAGAGAGCTGTAATTGTATGCAGTTATGGCCAGTCTAGAATGGCTTGGATTTTGTTGCTGTCAACTGAAACACCGGAGGCTGAGATTACATGTCCAAGATATGCCACCTGGCGCTCCCCAAAGGAACATTTGGAATGCTTCAAGAATAGCTTATGGGCGCGAAGTAGTCGAAAAACTTGTCTTGACATGCTCCATATGAGTCTCCTAGGTAGGACTGTAAATTAAGATGTCATCAAAAAATACAAGGACAAATTCACGAAGGACTGCCTGAAATACCTCATTCATCAAGGCTTAAAATGTTGAAGGAGCATTTGTGAGGCCAAATGGCATCACTAAGAACTCAAAATGACTGTGGTGTGTAAGGAAGGTGGTCTTCTCCACATCAGTAGAAAACATTCGGATCTGGTGGTATCCTGATTTGAGGTCAAGTTTAGTGAAATACTGAGCATCATGTATCTTATCCAGTAACTCATCAACCACCGGAATAGGAAACTTATCCTTGATGGTTTTGGCATTAAGTTCTTGATAGTCTACACAAAAATGCCAAGTGCCAGCTTATTTAGATACCAACACAAGAGAAGAAAAAGCTGATTGGCTAGGGCAATTATACCTTGCTGCAACAAATGCCTAAAAGGAGGTAATCCCGTGGGATCCTAGAACAAATCTTCATACTCTTTCAACGTGGATTCCAACTGGGAATGTGAAGGTTGTGGATTTCCTAAAGAATTGACAGCAATTCTGGAAGTAACTTTCCTACCATGCAACTTTACTTGCTGCCCGGATAATGTAAATACCATAGTAAGAACTAAAAAATCCCAAGTAATAGGCCCCAATGTTTGTAACCATTTCACTCCCAAGACCATATCAAAACCATCAAGAGGAATCACTTAAAAGTCAGCTAAGAATTGGTGGTCAACAATAAAGAATTGTACTTGACTGCACACCCCCAAACTACGCACCTTGTCATGGTTAGCCACAGACACACTAGTATTCAATAGTGGTGTGACATGTAGCCCTAAACTTGCTACAACTACTCAGCTAATGAAATTATGGGTGTTGCTGGAATCTACCAATCCAAGGAGGAATTGTCTGTCGACCTCAATGGCTAACTGCATTGTTTAGTAGGAACAGAAGTACCTATCCGTGCTAACCGTTCCTGAAACTCAGTTTCATACTCTTCTACCGAACCCATTTGATGCAGGCTCATCAACGCCCCTATCGGGTTGCTGCCCTTTTTCACCTAAAATGGAGCAATCAATTATGGAAGTCTGACCATTGAAGCTAGCCTTTTTTATGGTTGAGCCGTCAATACCAGATCTAAGCCACCCCAAATAAATGGAAGGCGGCTAATCCCACCATATCACTAGTTCGCTGATTCTCAAAAGACTACCCACAATGCATTAACTCTAGGGGATCCTCTTGACCATGGAAAGTAGGAAAATCTAGTTTCATGTACCTAGTCATGGTGCCCATAGTTTCACTATCGATATTTCTTTGATTACCAGTAGTTGCAGTGGTCCGCACATAGTGTTGTGCAGACTGAATGTTGCTGGAAGATGCATCTGTTTGTTGGGGACGTGAAGATCCTACAGATAGCAGCTCCTTTACTTGCTGTGAGAGTGCTCTGATCTATTCCATTGTGGCTGACTGTGTTGTCTCAATTGCTTGCAGCTGATTATCCACCTCATCTCCTATCGTCGTATGCTCTGATACCAAAATGTTACAAAACTGCTTGTTGTAAGATTGAGTGATCCGTCTGTCTGGGTTAAACACCTAGAAATTAGGTTCAAGAATCTGATTCTTTCCTGTGCCCTACTTCTTAGACTTTCCTATGTTGTTGGTAAACTCGTTGAACGGAGTTTTAAACCTTAGACTCTTCAAAGGGAGCCTTATACCTTGAATCTGTTTAAGAGAGGAATTCAATCTCGTGAATATGTGACAGAAAAGGCTTTTCTTTATTTCAACTTGGTCCCCTTAAATAGGACTTAGCATTACATGAAATAGTGTTCTATTCTAACAAAGAAACCTATCTTGATAGGAAGGAAACAAGATAACTACCAGAAAGAGATGAAAGATAATTGCTATCCTAAGTTAAAAGATAATACTAGACCAATGCTATCCTTAATCTGTAGATGAGATAAGATTGTTACACGTTGAATAAGTCTGACCTATGAAGGAGTCTGTACTAGCTATCATGGAGAACTACTACTATTTTAGATACAAGTCAATGTCAAAACCAACATCCACTTTACCCTTCCATTAGAGGATCTCTCCTTGCCACTTATATCTATCATGGAGAACTACTACTATTTTAGATACAAGTCAATGTCAAAACCAACATCCACTTTACCCTTCCATTAGAGGATCTCTCCTTGCCACTTATATAAATTAGATTGTAGCATTCCTTGAGACAACTTGGTGATCAAATTCTTCTATTAGTTGTGCCACCTTAACTAGGAATAAAAATTAAGAATGATTTCTATATAAGAATGACCCTATGACCTAAATCCATATGGTTTGGGTGAAGATATGTGTCTTTTGTATATGAACCTGTTAGAGATTATGATTGTGATTTGATCGAGAGGTTTTAGGGATTTTGAGGATTATGATTGTGATTTGATTGGGAGGTTTTAAAGATTATAATTGTAACTTACCTTATATGAAGAAAATAATCTAGTATATAAAAGGAGTGGGAGCTGTTGATTTCTACAAGCTCTTACAATCCCTCTTCTCAATTCATACCATGGTATCAGAGTAGGTTCTCTAATCCTGCCTCCAATTTTTTCTTCTTTTTCTCACAATCTATAACCCATACCTAAACCTTTTTCAAAAAAAATCTAACCCTTGAAATACCTCAAACAACCACTAGCAACCAAGTCAGATGAAGAGGTGATGCCGACGAGTGCTTAATGCAGCCCCATGGGCTGATGGTAGTTGCTATTCAATTGGCATGTGTAGCCCATGTGCCACCTTCTAGTGATGTTTTTTTGACCCTATTGTCATGGACTGTCATATCGACTCTAAGAATCTATTTCTGTTTTTATGCCTTTAATTGTTGGAAAAAAAATTTTTGTGTTTAAACATAGTCGATGGTGTGTTTTTATGCCTTTAATTATTAGAAACTAGGTTTATGTTTTTAACCATAGTCGCTAGTTTCGTTGTAGTCGTATCTTATGATGGTTTGAATTTGCCTCAATCCATATTTCGTTGTTGCACAATTGTTGACATTTGAAGTTCGGTTTTTTGTACTATTGTTCTTCACTTGATTCTCGTTAACGTCTTTCTTACTGTATTAGTTGCATCATGAGCAACTTTAAGACAAAGTGTTAAAAGGACAACCACCCATTATGATTCAACAAATCACAAATCAAAAATTGAATGGAACGAATTATGTTGCTTAGGAGAAGGGGTCATTGTATATCTCAAAAGCCTAAGTAGGTATGAGCTTCTCATGGATCTAGCTTTTGATATTAAATAACCTGGGTATAAAAAGTGGGAACAACATGACAACCAAATAATGACAAGCCTTTGGAATGCCATGGAATCAAATATAGCTGCATGTTTCAACTTGTAATCTCCGCAAAGGAGTTATGGGAGTATTTGAGACTTCTATTTTCCTGTAACATTACTTAATAAGAAATAAAGAACAGCCCGAGCGATAACAACAAATACGGATCAACTTCTAAAGGAAAGAGAAGAGTTATTTGTGTTGAGATACTTAGCTGACTTAAGACCATAATATGATCCAATTCGGGCCCAGATGCTCTATGGAATTGAACTCTTATCACTCGTTGAGATATATTTATGAGTATCTTGATATTTGAAGGGACCAACTCAAGAAATTAGTGACAAGTCTACTCTATCTTTCACAATAGTGGAAGAGGTAATTGAGGCCAAGGTAACCGTGGTGATTGTGGTGGTCATTGAGGAAGGGGCAAAGGCTATGTCTAGCCTTTTGTGAGACAAGTATATTAGTCGGCCTACTAGTCTCTAGTACATCCCATTGTCCAATCGGGCCTCATCTTTTGCCTCTCCTAGCTTAGTGTTTGGGTCCAAAGGTGTCCTAATAGGTTTACATCCAGTCAAAACTATCTTTGTTAATAAATCAATAATATACTTTTGCTGACAAATAAAATCTCTTGTTGAGTGAGCTACTTCTATCCCCAAGAAGTAGTTCAGTTTTCCAAGCTCTTTAATCTCAAATTCAGTTGCCAAATGCCTTTTTAGCCTCTATTTCTCATTTTTATCATTTCCAGTCACAATTATATTATCAACATAGACTATTAGTATCATAACTCCCTTTGAAGCTGAATGTTTAACAAAGAGAGTATGATCAGCTTGACTTTGCACATAACCCAAGGTGAGCATAACCTTAGTAAACCTTCCAAACCAAGCTCGAGGTGACTGCTTGAGCCCATAGAGTGCTTTCTTCAACTTACACACAGTTCTAACTGGAAGTTCAGTCCCACAACCTGGTGGCACATCCATATAAACCTCTTCCTCCAAGTCACCATGTAAGAAAGCATTCTTGACATCAAACTGTTCTAAATTCCAGTCCAAGTTTGCTGCTAAGGACAATAACACCCACACAGTATTCATCTTAGCAACTGGGGCAAAGGTCTCCAAATAATCAATTCCATATGACTGTATGTAACCCTTGGCCACTAGCCTTGCCTTGTGCCTCTCAATTGACCCATCTGCCCTGTATTTGATGGTATAAATCCATCTACAACCCACTTTTTTTCTTATCTGGAGGCAACTGCACTAGATCCCAGGTTTTGTTCCTTTCTAACACTTTCATCTCCACATTCATAGATTGTCTCCATTTCTCATAAGTTAAGGCCTCAGTCCATGTGTTAGGTATTTTGGCACCATGTAGATTGACAAGGAAGGTCTTGTGCAATAAGGAAATAGTTTTTTAGTGACACTTATTGTGCTAAGGGATAAAGCGATTTCTTGGTACACTCTCTTCTACCTTTTCTCAAGGCAATGGGTTTATCAATAGTATCACATAAAATAGGCTGCTCAAAAATTTCAAGTATTTCATCATTAGGATCTATTACCTCTAGATTGGGATCCTTGATGGAATCCTAAACATGCTGAGGTGCAGAATTGCCTTTTCTTCTCCTTGAGTACAGTTTGCCAAACTTCTTGAGTACACATATTGGGTGAGGATTATGAGTGTCTGACGCACTTGTTGAGAGGTCAGGTAAGTCTAGAGTGAATTGGTCTAGTGCAGGCTACTCTGTAAAGGACTGATCTAGAGCAGAAATGGGCTAGTTAGTATCAACTGGAGAAATGGATCGAGAAATGGAAAATTTTTCCAAAGAAATGGTAGCATCCTCATCTTCTGAATTTAATAGTATTGATTTCTCCCCCTTTTTTGAATTTGTGAAATGGGTTTCGGATAGTAGGCTAGATGGAGAAATGATGTCTGATTTTTCTTGTTTGGTAGATGTCTCAAGGTTACTAGAGGCCATCCTTTGCCCTAGCATGTCCAATCCTGCTCCTCGAATCCCTTTCCTAAAATAAACAGAAACCTTGATGAAAGAATACATGGCAATTTGTATCAGATATTAGTTTTTTGATAGAAATAAGGTTGGTAGATAGTTTAGGGATATGGAAGACATTTTTAAGAATTAGACTTAGGGTCAGGTTAATGTCACCAACACCAGCAATAGTAATTAAGGATCCATCTGCAGTAGATTTTTTTTGTTACCAGAGTAGCATTTATAGACTGTGAAAAGGGTTAAGGTATTGGTCATATGGTCTATAGCTCCTAAATCAATGATCCAGGAACCTTAGGAAGGGGAGTGGATTGAGGCACTTACACTGACCAGAAGGAGCAGATAAGTACCCTAGTTTGTCTAATGCAAGAGTAAGTTTGTTAATTTCTCCTTGGTTCAACTTCCTTG
This sequence comes from Erythroxylum reticulatum, assembly GCA_025504915.1. Lineage (NCBI taxonomy): Eukaryota > Viridiplantae > Streptophyta > Magnoliopsida > Malpighiales > Erythroxylaceae > Erythroxylum > Erythroxylum reticulatum. The sequence continues at coordinate 28,650,221 of JANSVA010000001.1, forward strand.
TGTCCTCCTGCTTTAATTTATCTGAGATTCTCCTTTTTGTCCCCAATCTCGGCTTGGAGGCTTTCCATGTAGCTTCCAACATTTATCCCTTGTGTGCCTAGGTTTGTTGCAGAATGTGCACCACAATTCATCAAGTGTTTGCTATCCAGATCTTCCTCCTTCAATTATGCCCTGTTTGGCAGCTACCATCGCACCACTTTCCAGTGTTTGATTATCTAACATAACCATCCTCCTACTTTCTTCTCTTCGAATGAGTGCTACTACCTTATTTAAAGATGGAAACTCTTCCACAAAATTCTTCAGTAGAGCAGCATCATCGAAGCATCTAGTTTGTAGCACCCAATAATGATCTAGTTCCTTCCATAACGTTTTCAACTGGTTGGCATATTCTATCACTGACTTACTCCCTAGTTTTGTTTCCATTGTTCTCACTTTCACCTCATATATTAGGGCTTCATCTTTGGCCTTTGAATATGTCTGATGAAGTGTGTCCCTAATGTCCTTAGCAGTTGACAAGAACATGCACGTATCACTAATTTCAGGAATCATGGAATTCCACATCCATGCTATGATTAAGGCATCCTCCTCATCCTAAGCTTCAAACCGTGCGTCCCCTTCCTTAGGACCAATTCCTTTCAGATGGCTCAACCTGTCCTTTCCTTTCAAGGTGGTTTGAATAAACTGAGACCATTTCAGATAGTTTTTGCCATCCAGTTAGAAGGTTGGCTGGATGGTAGGTAAATCTCCCAAAGGAGGCTATACTAGGGAGTTTGTTATTCCCTACTGCACTCCACTTGTTTCCTCAATTTCTGACATCTTCTTGGATTAAGGACAATTGATCTGATAATATGGAGAGGAGAATGAGTCATACTAGCAAAGAAGGTTGATACAAAGAGAATTACTGGAATTGTAGGTAGAATTTCTAGCAATCAAGGCTGGATGAAAAATGGCTAACAATTGATTAATCAAAGTTCAATCATAGTGAATTTGGTAGCAATTCTTGTTCTGACTATGAGGGTCAAATCAAAAGAGGATGAAACTTGTAGTCGAATTGATCTCCTTATGGCTTTGATACCATGTCAAGGAACTGCAAAGAATTTTTGGTAGAGACTGCATTCATTCACCCCATACAACAGGGGTTATTCCCCTTTTTTAATGTACATGGTTCACCAAAGTAGAAATAATTGCTTTAGTAATTGCCTCTAATAAAAGCATAAATAACTACCTTGGTAATTGTCTCTAATAACTGCCACCCTATTTACAGTTACTAAAATAACAACTACCTCTAATAACTATCCGTCGCCCTATCAATTAAGGGAGAATATTCTAAATTAATATTTAATTGGTTTAACATCTAGAATGTAACCTCCTTTTAGTCAGTAAATTGACAAGAGAAGTTAATTGTAGTGGATATCAAAGAACAGAGAGAATTCGAAGGAGAACTGGAGCAAGGCCCAAGGCCATAATC
>JANSVA010000001.1:28659790-28684187 GCA_025504915.1 Erythroxylum reticulatum
TGATTGTTTCTTGTGTATTAATTCCGTGCTTTGTGTAGAACTCTACGAAAAAGTTTAAACGATCTATTCAACCCCCCCTTCTAGATCGCTTTCAATCTGTAGTGGATTGGTTTTTGGTGTTGATGAATATTTTCTACAGCTATGTTTTTCTCCTTCCACTTAATAACCATTGAGGGCTATTTTTGTATAATCTTATGCAACCAAGTTTATGTTGATTATTAATCCATATATTACAATACGTTATATTCTTAGGTGATTTGGCAGCTTTACATTCTTCTGTTTTGAACATTTATTGGGGGTGATTTAGCAATTGGCTTTTCTCTTTGGGTTTGCGTGAATGTGTGGAATCTTTGCAGCTGCTTGTTCTCTATCTCTTGAACCACAACAGTAAGCCTTGTGGGAGTTTTGTGGTAGTTGATAGTGGTCGATGTGTAAGAAAATTCCAGTGGTTGTTATGGTTATTGCATCCCCTATATTTTCATGGTTCTGGTGAAGAAACGTTTAAGTGTGTTGGAAATTTGTTTATTGCTATGTATATGATATTACAATGATAATCTTGAAAGACTATAACAGATTTATTAATGGACAACTTTTCGATCTTTCATTGAAGAAACTGGATTTTTAAGGAAGTTATTTTTCTTATCTCAAGTATGCATGTCAATGGGCCAGGCCAAAGTTGGCCCACTCATGACCGGATAGGCCACAAGTGAGTTGGTATGAGCAGGCCCAGCCCATCTAGCTATATTTAAAAAATAAATTAAAATGGTCGTTTTTGAAGTTTCAGTCGACTTGCCTGAAAAATTTGGGCCAAAATCGGGCCAGGCCAGGCTAAAATTGACATCCCTAATCTCAAGTGTTTTTGTTTATATTGACTTTTGTTTAATCACTTGAGTTATTTATTTCGTATCGTTATCATTAAACATTGTTGAGAAAATCCTTTGTTGAGGTTAGCATGAGTTGGTCGTGTTATTAGGTATTAAATGCTTTCACGGGTTGTGAAGATGAGGGATAGTGTCAAGGGTTGAGTGAGTCGGCTCAATAAAGCCTTATATAAAACTATTATCATTAGTGAAAGTATTAAGCAAGGTGAGAGCCTCACAAACGTAGACAAGGTGTGTCCAATTGTATTAACAAATTTTGGATGTTGATTTTTTTTATGTTTAAATTTTTTGTTTTCGTTTGTGCTAAAATTTGATAATATATAGTTCAAAGCAACTGCAGCCAAACCAAAATTTTGTGAAATTACATCCTTTTAGACTTCCAATTGGTATTAGAGTGAGTCACCTAATCAAAACTCAGTACATCAAGTTGGTGCAGATCTGTGTTTCACAATTATGACTATAAGAGAATGGACATCAATCATCAAACCACTATTATTAGATGATTCAAATTATCCTATGTGGAAATCACAGATGAGAATATTCATTTAGGCACAAGGAAAAAATACATAGAACTCAATTTTAAATGGTTGGACACATCCAGTGACGATTGATAAAAAGGGAGAAGCAGTGTTTAAAGAAGCATCTGAGTAGATAAGGACTGAAGAAGATAAGGCACTTGGAAATTCTCAAGACTTGCATGCCATCTTCGGTGCGGTTGATGAAGGTTGCTTTGCTATAATATCGACCTATGAATCGGCAAAAGAAGCGTAGAACACTTTGCAAACTATACATGAGGGATCAAAATCTATGATAGCTTTGAAACTTTCAATTTTGACTGTGAGATTTGAAGAGCTAAAGATGGATGAAACTAAAATTATTGGAGACTTTCATGAGAGACTGCGTGATATAGCAAACCAGGCACATCAACTTAGGAAGAAGTATTTGAATATGAAACTTCTTAAGAAGATATTAGATCATTGCCTCCTAGATTTATGCAAAAAATTGCAGCCATCGAAGAAGTTCGTGATATCAATGAATTGTTTTTGGATAAGGTAATTGGGATTTTTATCAACTTTGAGATGAATTTGTTAAGAGATGAACGAGAGAAGAATAAAGGATTAGCATTGCAAGTTCAGGTTGGAAAAGATTTGAATGACTTAGGAGATGAATCCAATGAGAATGAGGATATAAAGTTATTGCCAAAAAATTTCAGCAAGTGGTTAAAGAAAATGAAGAAGGATACATCTGATTTTAGGCAAAACAATGGGAGCTCATCAAATAGGAATTTCAAACAATAAGCTAAAACCTAAAAAGGTGAAAGAAAAGTGAATAAAATTCAATGTCATGAATGTCAAAGCTTCGGACATGTACAAGCGGAATGTGCTAACACTTTAAACAAAAGAAAAAGGAAGTATTATACAAGCACTTAGAGTAAGAATGAATCTGAAAGTGAAAGTGAAAGTGAGTATGGTAGTGATGAGAAATTTATAAGCAATGCTACGTTGGTTGCTTTATATAGCAAAAGTCCAGTTGATTGCTTTATATAGCAAAAGTCAAGTTTATTGCTTAACAGTAACTAAGAAGGAAGAAACTAATGATGAAACCGTGGATAAATCAGTCCATAATTTCGGGAAAAATGTAAATGAATCAGTCCAAAGTTTAATTTCAGATTATGATAGTGATGACAGTGATTCGGATTACAAGATAGAGGATATTTGCAATGCTTATGAGTTAATGTATGCTAAATAGCTCCAAACATGTAAGAAGAATGAGAAGTTGAAAAAGGAAAACTCTTCTATGAAGACCATCATTCAAGATCTAAAAAAGAAGTTGTTATCTATAATAGATGAGCTTGATGAAATAAAGTCGAAGTCAGTCAGTACGAAAAAAGGGATAAGAATGTTTAATGGAGGTATTGAAAAGTTAGAAAAGTTAAAAGAAATTGATAAGATTAAAAGAGACCTTCAAGGCATTGGCTATAAAGGTGAATGTTCGAAATCGAATGATAAGAAAAATGGTGTGACCAGTTTTGTTCAAGGAGAAATTTCAAGGAGGAAACAAAAATTTATACATATTTGTCACTTTTGTGGGGTAAACAGGCACATAAGGCCAAAATGTTACAAGTTCTTAAAGATGATATTTTAAAGGACTCAAAATCAAAAGTCTAGACACTCTCCATTAAATTTCTAGGAGTAGCTCATATTACTAAAGCATACTTAGGTTAGAAAGAGTCAAAAAAGCTATTTGATGGATGATTAAAATTGTATGGATGACTGTGTTACTTTTGGAGATGAAAAGAAGGCCACGATTATTAAAAGAGGGACATTTTGCAGCCACACTTCAAAAATGCGCTTTATGTGGATGGTTTAAAAGCCAACTTGGTGGTAAAAGAAAACATTCAAAACCAACCTTACGAACTAGCACAAAGACGCAAAGAAGCAAAAACCAAAAACTGCCCAAATTCACAAGTAAATGCTGTTGGTAAAGAAAAGTTTCAAACAGAAGACCAGTTGGTTAAAAATTTTGCAAGTAAACGATAGGAGCGTATTAAAATGGTAAGAACCTATTAAGGTTTAAAAGCAGAAGGAGCCTACTAAAATGAAAGGAGCCTTTCAAGTTTTAAAACAAAAGGAGCCTCGTGCAAATGAACACAACATTAACTAAAAAGTAGAAATTTAAAAGTTAACGAAAGAGAAAGAATGACACAGCCAATTTATACTAGTTTGGCTTATAACAAAGCCAACATCTAGTCTCCGAGTGTCCAACTTGAGTATTTCACTAATAAATCTCCAAGTAGTGATTTGATGAGCCTCTCTAAGCTCACAAGTACATGTTTTTTAAGGTTCTTCAACCTTCCACACTAGTAGTATTTAGCTAGCTTCTACAAGCTCTAAAGAAATGAAAATAGAATTTGCTCAATATGAGCTTCAAAGAATAACAATCTCTCTCAATAAATTATTTTTCCTTTCTAATGCACAAAGGATTTGATACGGATATCACATTAGAGAATATTGATGCTACTGATATATTTCAAGAAATCTTGCGTACTTTATGAATGCAATAGCTCTTCTTTAAATAGGTGTTCTCTTTAACTAATCTTTGCTTAATTATATCATTAACTAACTGAATTTGCCTTGAATCCCTTTAAAAAAATAACTTCGATATCATCTTTGGTAGTATCTTCAAAAACTCAGACGTTTGAATAAATATTTGAATTTATCTCAAAGCTGACTGTTGAACATAGTAAATAGCAAGATCCTTCGTTCATACAGAAGTGATAGGAGCTTATCATTTCCAAAATTTGTGAAACCGTACCTAAATAATCAAATAAGTTTGTTAAAACAATTGCTGCAAAATAGAAAATGCTTATACTTTTATTTTAAACAGATAACTAATATATATAATCCCTTTTAACAATGTTTTCTTTTTGAATAAATCCAAATAAATTTGAATTGTTATCATCAAAATCATTAATTTAAAAAGCCTTGAGCTAACATTATGGAGACGATTATATCGTCTGTACCTTCATATATTGAAGGCTAAAAGTTGAAATTTCTCTTTTGAAAAGGAAAAAAACTCATGTAAACTTGTCATTGATAAATAAGTTTTAAGATAGAATATTCAAATTTTCATTGAAAAGAAGAAAGTGTTTAACAAGGCAAATGTTCAATTTCTATTAAAATCCAGTTTAGATGGCCCTTCATTATCAATAATTACTCTCTAAATAATTAATTAAGTAATTAATCCTATAATATCATTTATAACAATATAAGCCTAGACTAATTAATTGTTATGGTCCATTTTACAGTTCAAATTTTAATTTGAGGTCCACTTTACAGTCCAAAATTTTAATTTGAAGGTCAATTTTATAAAGTACCCAAAACTTTTGGTGTTTACTTAGTTTTTTTTAACAATCTTTTATACTTAAATCTCTAATATTTTTTGCAGAAAGGATGAGTGTTCAGAACATCGTAGCAAAACGATTTACTAATACCCAGGGCAGCAGAACAAATTGTGAACATGAATCGAAGGCTACAACTAAGAGAACCTTTACATGAGATCTACAAATCAACTTAATTTTAACTGATTCACAGAGTCCACAAATTCTCAGCATTGAGCTCAGATCTCAAGGATTATTAAACCTTTCAATTTGTAAGAAGTGTTGTAGTCATCTTTGCCATAATGTCTTTGCCAAAATTACTTCTCTCATCCAAGACTCAATTTTTGTGCTAAATTCAGTTGGTAACCTACTGTTCTTTTTAAAAATTCTATTATTGCCTTCAGTCCTAGTGTTATAAAAGCAACAACTGAGTAAAAGTTAGGACACATATACAGTTATTTTTCTAGATCGGGGGAAAGTTATTTTTCTAGGTCCGGGGACATTTAACTACACGCTCAGTTGATACGAGATCGTATTATTCCATAAGATCGGCTGGCAAACAATGTTAAAGAAATGGATGAAGACAAGATGAATTGGGACCAGATGCAGCTAAAGAAGAAATGGTTGTGATTATCATGAGAAGCATTGTATAGAACACAGGAGAGACTGCAAATTAAGAAAATGAAGTTTGTCCAAGGTCCTTAAACTTCCCTAGATAGCCACCAAACTGTGAGATTGGCTTTTGACATATGTTACTTAAACCATACGATTTTAGAGCAACAGGTAGTCTAAGAATTTCTAGTGAAGAGATAATCAAAAATTAATTTGAAGAACTTGGAAACAAGAAAAACTCATTTTCTCTGGAGCTATTGGAATTGAAACTAAGACATATTTCTCCTAGAGTTTGGTCACCTCCATTCATCGTCAAAAATCATGGCTTCCACTCTTAACGTTAGATAATAGACCTTCAAATGTGGCTCTCGGAGAATTAGTTCTTTTTAACTAGCTTAAATTGTGCCAAACATCCAATGAAAAGAAGTAGATTTTCCATTTCTAATTCTAAAAAGAATGCAAACTCTGAAATGATTCGTAATAGAAAGTCATCTGTAAAGAGTTTATGAATAGAAGAAAATTGTTGGAAAAAAACACTGTATTTCTCAACTAGCAAAGTGGGCTATTAAAAAGCCTTACAAACGGAATTGAATAAAGGAAAATTAGCAAATAAATCTCAGCAATACCTAACCTGAGAAGACCAATTCAAATAGGAAAGAATCCCTTAAAGACAGACATTTTGTTAATAGCTCCTAAGAAAAAGGACAAAACAAATCCTAACAATTTCTCCCTTAAAGTGAACATATCATCATTCAGTTTACATCAGGTTCTGAACAAACACCCAGTAATCCTCGTAGCTTCAAGAAAACATCAAGCTTGAGTGGTTTAGTCATCATATCAGTTAACTAGTGTTATGTACTGCAGTGTATTAACTCCACCATACCAGCCTTTGTCAGACCACAAAGAAAATGGAACTGCACATCTATGTGTTTACTACAACCATGCATTACTAGATTTTTCAATAGTTTGATTGCAGAACTACTTGTTAGCTCAAGGATTACCTTTAATAATTTAATGATAATTTTATAATAATTCAAAATTTTCATTTCCTTATACAAGTAACGATACAATGCTTAATAGGAAAAAAAATCATAGGATAATTACATCATTTCTTGTAGGAACCCTCTTTATAAACTTACCTAATTAAAAATGGTTCCATGACATCCGAAAGGATCTTACCAATTTGAATAATTAGCTCTAAAAGCCTTGACAGAACGTTTATCTTAACATCTGAATATCGAAAATTTCAGCAGAGATGACACCAAAGATTAAGCAACGACTAGTTGAAGAAAATGTTTATTTAAAAAAGAAGCCATAGCAGTTGCAAATAAGAGACACAGACTTGCAAAATATCTTAGCAACATGAATACTTATATCAAAATCCTTGTGCCTTAGAAAGTGAAATCACTCTATTGGAAGAGAAAGTTAAACCCTTTATACATTTCTTGTTGAGAGCTTGTAGAGGTTTGTTAAACACTAAAAGTATGGAAAGTTGAAGAACCTTAAAAAATATGTAATTATGAGCTTAGGTAAACTAGTAAAAATTTACTACTTAGATTTTATAGTAAAACACTTAACTTGAATACTTGGGGACTAGATGTAGGTTTCGTTATAAGTCGAACCAGTATAAATCGACTATGTCACTCTCTCTCTCTTAACTTTTAAATTTTCGCATTATAATATTTGTGTGTTTAACTTGCAACAGACTCCTTTGATTTTACAATAAGCCCCTTCTATTTTATATCACAAGAGGTTCCTTCTGCTTTTGAATCAATTAACAAGCTCATATTGATTAACAGGCTCCTTTCTTTTTAGCACTAGCAGGCTCCTTTCCTTTTGAGGGCTAGTATACTCCTTTCAATTAACAGGGTCCCTTTGTTTTCCCTATTAAAAGGATCTCTTCGAAAGCTGATAAGAACCTTCTATTTATAGACTTATTTTATTTAAGAGGATATAATCATTTTTAAAGCACCTTGCAAATTTTTTTCCTAGCAATTCCCATTCCCCCGTTCCCCCCCTGATTACTGGTTGTTTTTTCGATGACTAAGATATCACTCCTGAACTGAATAAAAACACATAACCGTGCTTTTTCTATCTTCCACATCTCCAGCATAGTCACTATCAGTATAAGCAACTAGTTCATTATCTCCTCCCTTTCTATATCCCAAACTCAATTCTCCCCTTTAAATATCTCAATTGCAATTTTGAACTAAGATTACTTTTATCCATTCCAACCCTTTATAGCACATCAAAAGCATACTTCTTTTGACTGATAAAAATCCCGTATGTTCTTGTGAGACCTCAAAACCAAGAAAAAATCTCATTTGGCCCAGTTTTCTCATGTCAAACTCAAGCTTCAGGGACTCTGTGAAGTCTACCAACATTATTTCATTATTTCCTGTAAAAATGAAATCATCAACATACAAGCTTACAATTAATACCTTGCCTTCTTTTCCCTTTTTGATGAACAACACATGCTCATAATCACACTTTTCAAACCTTCCTCCACAAAGTAAGCTTCTATTTGACTATACCAAGCATGCGGTGCTTGCTTAAGTCCATATATTGTCTTTTTTAACTTGTAAACTTTCTATTTGTTACCCTTCTGCACATAATCTGCTCCATGAAAACTTTGTCATCTAGTTCACTGTATAAGAACACATACTTCACATCTAGCTGGTGTTCATCCATCCTTTTTAAGCTACAAGTGCAATCACCAAGCGAATTGTCTTCGTTCGTGCAACTGGAGCAAAAACTTCCATGTAATCTATCTCAAATTGCTGAGCCTATCCTTTCATTACAAGCCTATCCTTATATTTATCCAACTCACATTTTTCACTGAATTTAGTCTTATAAACCATTTCACACCAACCTTCTTTACTCCTTCAGGCAATCTGTCAACTCCCACGTGTCATTCCTTTCTATTACTTCTACTCTAAGTCTTCAAAGTTAACAGGATCAATTGATGCAAACATGGCAAAGTGGGCAACATCATCATCTTCAGAGAGACCTTCTCCAATTTCGTACTCCTTTATCCAAGCTAGTGGTCGTCAAATCCTTTCATGAACATCTAGTGAATCATTTTCATCGGTTTCACCTTCATGATCAGATTCAATATCTTGTTCATTTTCAGCAATCATATCAGTTTCCTTCTCAAGATCAGTTATTTCCGGATCACGTACAATTGCCTGTTCATATTTCTTATCCCAATCCTAGCACTTATCTTCTTCCAAAATAACATCTCTACTAATTATGATCCTTTGTGAAGCTAGATCATAAAGCTTGTACGCTTTGATTCCTCACTGCTTCCTAATAAGGATATTCAAATATATAATTTTTCAATATCTATAATTTGTTTCTTAAAACTTATTTAGCTTTAAAATTTTAAATGTAAATATTAATTCTTACATAATCTTATTTTAAAATCTAATAAAAGGTTTTATTTAAACGCAATTATATAAATTCCCTTATTTTTCCATAAATCTACCCATCTTCATAATATTTTATTAATTAAAAAAGAAGTTTTTTCTTTGCTCTTTTCATTATAGTTTGGTCTCCCTTTTCTTTTCTTTGAAACAAGAGAATTGCTTGATTTACTTTCAAAGTTTATGTATGTAATTAAAATTTTATATTTTTTATCATGATATTAATTATTTTTCTTTTCTATTTCTTTTCTCCTCTTAAGATCATTTATTTATTTTTAAAATATTCACAAGATATTACCAATTTGTATTTCCTTATTTTACCATTTTATTATATTTTTAACAATTTATAAGACTTTATTCTTTTTTTTAAGAATACTTCTCAAAACTTTGTTCCAAACTTTTTTTAAAAACAAGATTTTATCATTTAACTCTTTTTTAAAAAATAAGACATTTAAAGACTTAAATTTCTTCTAAAATAAGATATTTTAAAGCCAAAATTATTTTAGCAAAAAAGATCTTCAAATATTAAATTTTTTAAAATAATACCTACTTAAGTCCATTAATTTATTCATAAATAGATTTTTAGATAAGATGGACTATGTGAGTTCTAATTAAAATTATAGTTGATTTCAGGAAAAGAGTAGAACTAGAGGTTTCATGTTCTTCTAATATAAGAGCTCAGTCGCTCAGTCCTCATAAAGAGGGTGATGCGAGGAAAACCTATAAAAGCACAAAATAAAGGACAAGAATAAACTAAAGAAGAGGGAGAATCTAGACAAAATGTCTCAAAAGGGTTAAATACAAAAGTACATATTGATTGGTTATTATTACATACCCACAACTAGATATCCTCACAAGTTCTTACATACACTATATATTTCTTCTATCTCATCGTCTTTGTCGTCATTATTATCATCATTATTACACCTAGTTCAATGTTTCACAATAAAGCAGAGTCTGGAAAAATCTGATAATACACAGCCTTATTTCTACACAATAAAGAGATTGTTTACGATAGATCCACATGCAGATATGAAAAAAAAATAGTGATACAAGTTAAAACAGTAAATAAGTAAAAATAAATATTTAAGTAAATAAAATTACAATAAATACATAAAGATAATAAATAATAAAAATTATAATGATAATACTAATAATAATAATAATGACCACTACTACTAATAATAAACTCAATAAAAGGATAATAATAATAACAATAATACCAATCGAAGGATAAGAGTGACAGGACTAAAAAAAGGAGAGAGCAATACAAAGAAACTTACTTATTAGTACCTCAACAAGAGTTATCTCAAGAACCAACCCTTTTAGCTAAGAGAGTAAAACAAGCAAAAATCACCGCTGCAATAAGGGATGGTAAAAGTGATCCTCAGCCAACGACAACAACGATAGCAGGCGATGGAAGAAAACGACGACGGCGGCAGACATAAGAAGAGAACACAAAAATTAAAATCCAGATCAGGTGCATTTTCGCTTACGTCACATCGAGGAACATCGCTGGGATCGGCAAGCCCAACCCTACATGTCGACTGGCAAGTTTGTTCCTGTGTCTCATGAACATAAATAAATTGATAATGCTTTGTTCATATGATATGTCCAAGTAACTGAAATAAATAATATAACTTCAAATTTTATAAAAGAAAGTTCATCTAAATAATTCTAAATTAATATTGCAAGCATATCTTGATAATTATATGCCAAAATGATGAGAGAAAAAAGAGAGCAAATATTATGATCTAACTTAAATTTTAATATAAACATTAAATAATAAAATATACTTTTGACCTTAAAATATATTTTTAAAATATTATTTTGAATTCAAAGTCTTGAAATATTAGGTTTCATATATATTGGTATTAAAAAATTGAAGTAATTTTAATGGGCAGCAAATCGCAAGGTTCTTTTAATAGATGTAGTAACAAGTTACCGCTAAGAGTTGTAAGAGATTCGTTTTTCATATTAATTTCATGAATTATAATTTTATGAGGGGTGAAAAAAAACCTGCTTTGTACACAATATTGACTTCTCTTTACCCTAGTGAAATATGCCTTCAATTTTTAAGTTAATACAATTCAAACTAAATAATCAGTATCTATATACATCTTCGTGAATGGCATAATGAGATGACATAAAAGTAATGTAACGTGTAGTTAATATAATTATGCTTTCAAAATGATTGTAATTTGTATAAAAGAATCCTCAGAGTTTAATTGATTTATAATTAAAGGATCCAATTGAATTTTTAGAAAATCAGATTTTGTTAAAAAATACATAAAATTTTGAAAGGATAAGACCTTCTGTTTAAAAATATAAAAATTCTCTTGATTTTAGTCTAATTAATAGTCACATTGTAAATATAAAAAAAAAAGGGGGAGGGGGGTTAAGATCTACCAATTTCAACCTGCAATGTCAATCATTTGTTCTTCTCTCGTTTAGGGGGGGTGTTGAAGATCTATCAATTTCAACTTGCAATGTCAATCATTTGTTCTTCTCTCGTTTATTCCTCAACAAATTCATCTCAAAATTGGTATGAATCTCAATTACCTTATCCAAATTGATATCATGGATTTTTTCGGTGACTTCAATTTTTGACATAAATCTCATAGGCAATAATCTTATATCTTCTTAACAAGTTTCATATTCAAATAGTTCTTTCTAAGTTGATGTACTTGGTTTGCTATGTAACTCAGTCTCTCATGGAAGTCTCCAATAGTTCCACTTTTATCCATTCTCAGCTTATCAAATCTCACAGCCAACATCTGAATTTTCGAAGATATCACATTTTTCAATCCCTCATGTATAGTTTGCAAAGTGTCATACGCTTCTTTCGCTAATTCACAAGCTGATATCATAGCAAAGCAAGCTTCATCAACTGCAATGAAGATGGCATGCAGGACTTGAGAATTTCTATACACTTTCTCTTCTTCAACCCTTGTCTACTCATATACATCTTTAAGCATTGCTTCTTCCTTTTCTTCAGTCATCACTGGATATGTCCATCTATTTAAAACCATGTACCATGCTTTTGTTTTTTGTGCCTGAACGAATACTCTCATTCATGATTTCCACGTAAGATAATTTGAATCATCTAACAACGGTAGCCTGATGATTGATGCCCCTTATCTTATAACCATAATTGCAAAATACGGATATGCACCAACTTAGCGTACTAAGTTCTGATTCGGTGACCCGCTTTAATACCAATTTTAAACCTCAAAGGATATAGTTTCGAAAAATTCTGATTCTGTCGTAGTTGCTTGTAATTGTATTTGTCAATTACTTGATATAAAGCAACTGTATCAGCAACTGTTAATTTTTCAGCATAAACAAAAAATAAATAAATACAAAATTAAACTGATCAACACCCGAGATTTGGTAACGTAGTTCGACACACCTTACCTACATCTACGGGGCTCTCTCTCAACTTAATCACTTTCACTAAAGTACAACAATAGTTTTACTCAAGGTATTATAGAGCCGACGTACTCTACCCTTGACACTATCCCTCGTCCTCACAACCCGTGAAAGTATTTCACTCCCAATAACACGACCACCACGTGCTAACTTCAACAGAAGATTTTCACAACATTATTTAATAATGGAGATGATAATTGAATAACTCAAGTGATTAAATCAATAAATACATAAACAAAAAAAACACTTGAGATAAAAACACGTCCCTAAATATGTAACTTCATCAACCGAAAGTGTGGGAAGTGATAGAACAATATCTGTTGTGAACTATTGAGAAGAATCATGATCAGTCTACGCACACAACAGCATCAATAAGCATCAATCAAACAAACTTTTCATCACCGAAACGTCACCAAAAATACAACTGCAGCATCACGCCATCACACCAAAACAATGTCTAGACAGCTACCACTCTAACAAACCATCGACAATGAACCACAATGCAAGAATGATGCAAAAAACCAGAAAAGAAATCAACTGCCAAAATTACCCAAGACAACCATCAATTGTCATTCAAGGATGGAAGAATACCCAGTTGTAGAAAATCACACAATCAACCAAAAACACGGCCCCAAATTGTTGTTCAAAAACTAGAAAAATAATGCAGCCAAATCACACACACTATCAACGATAAACTCTCCAACAAAGTCATGAAAACCTCGATAGAAAATTGCAGCACCAAATCAGGATACAATCCCTACCAAATCAACTACAAAAATAATCCAAGATTGCCTCAAAAATTCCAGCTTCTAAGTCACACAACACCTATCATCAATTGACAAAGAAAACAACAACAGTTAAGCCCACATATCACCTTAATCTCCAAAAATATGATACCTTAGATAGTCATTTTCTCCAAAATAGGCTATCCATTTAATCAATCTTAATTGGGAATTTAAAGATAATCAACCTTATCTTAAAAAAGTTTCACTTAAGACCAATTTTAAATACTGCCCAAAATTATATAATAAGATATCATAACATATATCTTAACAATTCCTATGTGAAGTTCCCGTCGTTTTAACTAAATTTTAGTTAGTTTAATAAAGATACATTAAAATTTTATTACTAAAGCATACAATTTTAGTTAGTTTAATAAAGAAAGATACATTAAAATTTTATTTCTAAAGCATAAAATTGCCTAGATGGTTCTCAAAATATGTAAAATTTGAGAAAAGAATGTCTTAAATTTTTGTATTCTCTTTTATAATAGCGTATTTTGTCGCCTTTCCTCTCATCCCTGCATTTTTAAAGGCATCAATTTGTTCAACTAGCCAGGCATCAATTTACGAAAAGCCATACCTAATTGGTAACTGTGGGCTTCTACTTCGAGCATACCTAACAGAATATGAAATTAAAGATGTCCACACTCAGAATGCACGATATAACAACAAATATAATCACTCCTACAAATCCAATAATTTACATAGCAAGGTCTATCCTTTTCTATTCAAATAAATACCAGAGTCCCCAATGCAGGACCACTAGAGACTATCAGGGCTTAAAATGAAGGAAAAGTGCCTGTAAAACCTGAAACTATAAACCTCCCAGTTTCAATACACATTGGCAAACCCTTTCTGTCATATTATCAATCAGCTACACCTTACATTGGTTAGATACTACATATACAGTTTAAAACAGGGTTAGGAAAATTTATCTAAAGATGGGGATAGCAAGCCCTGCTGTTCATTCAAATGCTAATGACATGAAGGTATCATCATCCAAAAGTGAGTCAATATCAATAAGTTCTTCATCACCATCAGCCGGCTCATCAGGATTATCTACCACATCACTTGACTGAAAAAGCCAAAAGCAGAAGACAAGAGGCAGAGGCAGATGTAGAGAAAAAAGCAGTTAGCATTCCCTGAAGTTTTTACATATCAGAGTAACGACTAAATATAGCAAAGAAATTGAAGGATTTTGTGGGCGCTTAAGGAGAAATTAGACCAAGTCCGACGATCTTATATACATCCATGACATTATAAATCAATTCAAAACTTTAAGAAAACAGATTATGAACCTAATCTATAACAATCATAACATTATACATCAATTCAAAACTTTAAGAAAATAGATTATGAACTTAATCTTTGTATATAACTTACTTTATCCTCATGTTGCTTTCCAATATCATATAAACTTGTGAATTTCCAACACAAGTATTACACTCCTAAATAACATATATAGGTGGATATACCTCAGATTCACGGAACTTCTCTGCTACTGTAAGTAATCTTCGGTATTGAGCACGGCCATCTGGATGATGAAACATGGATACCACCCTATTAAGTGCTTTTTGTGTCCTCTGCTCACTTTGCTTCCTTCCTTCTTGCAGAAAATCATACTCGTTTTCCTTTGTGGACAGGGATTGTGGATTGGAATCCATGGCCAGTGCATCTCGACGGAACCCCCGCAGACCACTTCCTCTACGTCTCCAGCGCAAAATGATCTTTTCCAGAATTCCTACTGACCATACGAATGTTTTATATTGTTTCCTCACCTGGTGTCCCCTCACATGGGCCTTTAAGCAAAAAGAGAGATGGTTTCAGCTTTTAAGTTCACGAAAAAAATTCAAGCATGCAGTTAATACTTACTTTCCTGATTGTATGAATTATCTTATTCTATGAAATAAAGAAAAATTTAATAGCAGAGGCAAACCTGGATTTTAACAATTCGTTGCCTGATTATCAAGAATTCTTTTCTTTTTTTCCATCCCCGATACTTTTTTTGGATTTGAGTGGCAGCAGCATGAGCTAATCCACCTGAATGTAAAGGTTTACGTGCCTTTGCCGCAACAACTGAGAGAGCATGTTCATCTGATGCATCAAATTCATCATCCGCCAACTGTTTCTGCTGGAATGACTTCATTCTGAACATTTGATATATACGATTGGCAGCTTGTGTAGCATTACGGACAGCTGTGAGTGAATCCTTTAGTGACAATTCATCCGGCACATCACCGTGATTCAGAGGGGTAGCCGTCCGCTCTGAACTAGATAGCACAACTGACGTCCCTGAAGCTTCTGTTGTTTCATCATCCTTTGGATCTTTCACAGTAAGGGATGAAAGGTAGCTCGTCAAAGATGACTCCGCCAGAAAACCAGAAATTCCTTTGTGACCATTGGCGGAAGCAAGGTCAGCTGGAGTTCTAGACAAAGGACATTCAGGAGTTGGATCTGTCAATGCTCCTGGAGCAGCACCCATCGCTACGAGGACAGCAACTGTCTCTTCTCTGTTTTACATGGTTTTGAGAATCAAGAGAGCATCCTGATTAGCACTCTCAAAAAACAATAACAAAAAACTGCTACTGAACAATCTACTTTAAACAGAAAGAAAAAAAAGTAAAACAGACTTGGTTTGTTTGCTTTTTTGTTTTTTTAAGGATATGCATGGAGTCAGGCAATATGTATCTTCAAGCTTTCAGACAACAAAATCTGATGTTTCATCAGTTAGACATAATTGACAAATCATAGGGTGCGTTTTCTGTCAAATCTTACAAAAGATGAGGAAAAAAACATTCTTTCCAAACATCTTTCAGTTGCATTCATAGCATGGCTTATCATTTCAACAAATATTGTGGAATTTTAAATTTTTTGATCTTAAAAAGCCAAAAGGAATCAAGGTTATAGGCCTGAGGACAACTAATTGGCAAGTACAGCTTCAATGATATCCATATCAAAACAACTTATTTGAGAATCAAGAGAGGTTCTTGCCTGCCAAAGAACGCAGCCCAGTGAAGAGCAGTCCAACCATTTGCATCTCGAAAGTTTATGTTGACACCAGCAGCAAGAGTTGGTTTTATGGCCCAATCATAACCAAGTGCTGCTGCTAAATGCAGCACACCTTGCCCATCATCATCCAATACACTAGCTCTTTTCCCACTTTCAATCACTTTATGAAGGAGCCATGAATACAACTTCTCTTTTATCAGCTTCTGAAGCATCTTCTTTTGAGCATCAACTTGGGACAAATCTTTACATGAGATTGGTTCTGTCATTTGATAATTTTCATCTTCCTCCTTCAATAACATGATTTTACTAACCAATTTCTTCTTTTCTCTATCACTATCAAAAAGATGGTCTTGAGGGTTGGATGATCTGAGTAACATTAAACTCTCAAGACGCAACTGAAGATGAGTTGCAGTGGCATCACCACCATATACATCTGTGATATCTAAACACTTAGCAGAACCTACTCGAAAATCAAAGTCTCGCACTTCACTACAAGCTAACCTGTTGGAACAGGTAACATAGAAAGGAACTCTGGCAACATCATGAACAGGAGAATAGCAACAAAGAATCCCATCGGCCAAAATCTCTGCTGGAACTTCAATTTCTCCAAACATACAAGACCACTTACATCTCATTACATCTTGTGGGCTCTTCAAAAATGTTCCAATAACATGGACCTGTTTCATAGTGAAAAAAACATTCACCAAAGTGGTATTTTCAGAATTTGAAGAGACATGGGCAAAATAAAATGACGACAATGATCAATGTGTGAGAGAGAGGAAAAGAAATTAACATAAGCCACAGTTGGGATAGTTCAACAAAGTCAGAGATCCAAGAATCAGTGATGCCTTTCCAAGTTAGATCATCACTCACACACGCCAGGTCAGCATATTTTGCTTTTTGGGATACATTGGAGAGAAGGTTAGCGTACTCTATAACATTAAAATATGCTTTTTTGGATACATTGGAGAGAAGGTTAGCGTACTCTATAACATTAAAATATGCAAATAAAAATGTAAGGTGCAAAGTTCTTATTCAAATGTTGAATCTGACCAGTTAAAGCCCAAGGATTCACTTGTCAATGGATCTATTAAATATCAACCAAGCCTATTTATATATCCGTTCTGCTTTCTATACTCGACCACAAGTCCACAATTTCCTGTTGTTCTCCAACTCTAACAGCTCCTTCCCTAATTGCCCTTCTACCTCCAGCACTCCACTAACACTGATTCAGCTAAAATAAAAATATGACAGCTGCCACTACAAACCCACTTGACAGTAGTAATATTTTTCTAAATTGTCCAGTGCCCAATCCCAATTTTGAGGTTCATTACCAAGCTTACCAATTGATCAAGCACTACGTCAATCAACCACATTTAAGTACTTGTCCCTCAACCAAACAAATACATCTCCTTATAACTGGCTCAACCATATTTCAAGTTCTCTTTGATGGCCGACCTCTCCACTTCAAAAGGATATCATTCTTACGGAACACTGAGTGGTTCTTTTTAATATGGTGATCACATTAAAGCAGTAGCATAAATAAATACCGTGGCATTAAACCAGTAGCATAAATAAATACCATGGCAAGCATTTGATGATTTTTAACAACAAACAGACAAGATACCTCTGTTTCAGAGTCTGTATAAGCCCACTTAGGTGCAAAATCAACAATGCTGAAAAGCTGGTCTTGAGACAGAGAAGGGCTCAATGATGAGTCATCAGCTACATTCCCACATTCATCAGCACTCCATGAAATAGCAGATGAGGACCCCATATTCAAATCATCAACCTCCTCAAGTTCTTTAGCGATCCAGCGAGAAAAGCTATCAACTTTCTTCAAGCCCTCTTCTCCATCTAGGAATGTTTGCTTGAGAACGAAACTATACTTGTTATTTCCTTCCACGGAAATGTTATTCTCAGAATTGAATGGGGCTGCATGCTGTTGCTCATCTGCAAGCTGCACTTGAAGGTTGTTTTGCACAAGTTGCTCATTTTGCTGAACAGGTCCGTCAAAAAATATCTCCAGTGCATTTGAAATATTCCCATCAGGTGTTTTTTGTTCATATAAGCTCGTACTTAGGTCATACCCCAAATCTGAATCTAAAGTTGGGTTCATGTAACCCTGCAGCAAGAACAAGGAATTGGTTTTTTTCAAAAGAATGTGGTTGAAACATTCAAAGCATGGAAACATCCTATACTACAAAGAAAATTTAAAAAACAAGATGTATAAACATCCACAAACGAATAAGTGAGAAGAAATTAAAAAAACTCAGATTCAGTACCAAACAGAAATCATATTATCTAAGGATTTTAACATTTTCCCAAACCAACCCTCAGAAGATACATGGATTAGCTGAAAAATTAAAACCACAGAACTAAAGTGGCAAGGAAATTTTTAAATATGTAAGGGCAAATCTTTGCATTTCATAGATAAATATGTCATTAGATATCTCATTTTGAATATCAAGTGTAGATTTTTACATATTAAATATTTCACTTTTTAAAAATTAATGTTTTGGAACTAAAGCAGTGTTAAATAGAAAATGTCAATGTTGATATCAACAAATTAGAGTCCTAAAGATTTTTGGGATCGATAAAATTGTGCCCAACTCCACCCCAAAAGGCACTTAAGGGGAGGAGGATTGCCCAAGCCTTAAAAGGCTTACTAGGCTCTGGCTCCTAATCAATGTAGGATATTAAAACAGATCCTCGAGCCCAGGAATGGATGTTGGTATGGGATATTAAGTCACTTAGCACACCCTTTCATGCCCATGACATTAACTCACTTAGCACACCCTTTCATGCCCAAGAATAGATATAGCTATCTACGACAGGAAGTGTGTAGGATAGGTTTTAAGTGGTTCATACAGAGGGAAGAACAACATTGTAAACACAAATTTCTTGTATATTGCTCTTAATTAACACAGGAATTTGACACACTTCAACGCACCCACTCACACCTAAGAGTGGACACCTGACGCATGAAGTTTACAGGATTGGACTCTACAAGTGGCACACAAGACTCGACATCGGGAGAATCCCAACATCAAACAAAGAGCCCAAAACAGTTGTTGATGCATGAATTTTACAAGATTAGAAATCTGTGGTTTGCCCACAGGATCAGATACCTGTGACAACCTCAATATCGAACTAAGAGCCTGAACATCTGATGCATGAAGTTTACAGAATTAGACATCCGCAGATGGCTCATAGGCTCTAATACCATTATAAAACGGAGCCAACTCCACCAAAAAGGCACCTTCAAAGGAGGAAGATTACCCAAACCTTATAAGACTTATTAGGCTCTTAACTCCTAGCCAATATGAAATATTAACATACTTAACAGGCATAATTTTGTAAGGTATTTGAACAATATAAATTTAGTTCTGTTCACAATGTTACAATATGCACAATCATCACTCTCCGTGAAAATTTCTGCACCTTAAAGATGAAAATTACATAAATTCATCCATAGTTCTCAAATAAACTTCCCCTCATTGTAAATACACAATCAAGATATCAGAAGTGATGTTTTTCATTAGCACTTCGCTAGACAACAGGAGAAAAACTCCTTTAACAATAGTACAGAACGTAAACAAGAATACAACAATGAATGCTGCACAATCTCAGATACTACGTTTTCTCTATTCGATTACCAACTAAAATCATAGGAAGGCTCAATAAATCAGAGAATATTGAAACAGTAACACACCTGCCAGTTAAATTGGAGAGGCAGAGAACCATCAAACCTTTCTCTGGTAGCACTTCCAGGAAATAAATCCTCACCGGTGGTCATATTACCTCCAATCCCTATATTGCCAGCTTGGCTAGAACTTGCTGATACAGGAGAAGCTAAACTACCATATCCTGTAGTACACTGCTGCAAGATCTCCTCCCAGGATGTCAGACTTTGGGAGTCAATATTATGATTAGCATTATCATTATTAACCAATCTATCTCCGTGAAGAACTGAGATGGGAGCCACATCAGAATTTGAAGACTGAACTTTGCGATTTTCTGTTGGAAAGGTGAAAAGGTTAAAAAATCAAATTTGAATTTCAATCATGCATGATATTTACATGAAGAAAAACAGAAATGGGCCATATACAACAGAAAGGAATACCAGAAACAAAAGCACCACCTACCTGAACCAGGATGTGGAAGATGAGAACTCAATAGGCCACCATTTATTTTGCCAATCATCGAACTATTCTGCATTTGGGGTGACTCAGGAAAGTAATATCTGGAATTCACCTGGTGACTATCAGCTGCAACAAATAGTACACAACTTGCTGTCAAGCCAAATCACAGTTATTATCCACCTTCACAACAACATCCATGTTTCCCCATTGTATAACAGGAGATTGAAAAGGGCCAAGAGAAAAGAAGCACATCACCTGAATCATTATCTTCACATGATGATGAAAGAGTGCTTGTTGGGCTGGTAGAATCTGTTTTTCCTGAGGGTTCTTTGATGTGATTTGTGGCAGAGCTGCTTGAAGGGCTGTTACTTGTTCTGCTACCCTGAGGACATATATATCAAAATCTGAGTCTAAAATAATTGCATCAGAAGAAATTACATACTATCTTGAAACTATGTGAACATAGACTTTCTTTATAAGCAAAAATGAATATCTCAAGCTGAACATGAACATGAACTACAATTGTCTCGTTCAAAGCTTATAACTAGGCTAGAAATCCAAAGAATCTTACAGATAACCTCAAAAAGAGCAACGAGCGCTTCTAGAGCGAAAAAACTAAACAGAATACTCTGATGCTAAGAAATCTTCATACACAACCAAAAGCTGCAAAGTCTGCATTTCTCTGTCAGTGATTATTATTAAGTGCACAAGTAATTTGGAACACCTCTGCCCCAACATCCCAACATCCAATAAAATAATGTAACTACAAAGAGCACGCAAAACATAGATTTAATCCCATGATGAGGAACCAAGCACGAGAGACTTAAATATGTATATGATCAATACTCAGAAAATCAAGAATTCCCACTGAGATGAATGATGATTTGAACCACCTCATAATCATTCACTATTGATTTTTGGATCAACTCAGCCATCTAAAATTAGTACATTTGATACTTGTTCTCATATCACTACAAGTCAAATACTGCTTTAAGGATCCAAAAGCAACAACCAAACCAGACTGCACCAAGTTTCGCACATGTTTAAAATCCACTAAAACAATATCATTTTAAAAACTTTTATAGCCAGTGGCACGCAAGAGTATATACACTATTTGGTTATATATCCCATGAAAATATTGAAATTTCAAAAGAACTACAACAAAGCATACAATACAGAGTATGGAAATTGATTAATACCTTTATTTCCAGGTAGTGGACAAAAACTATATGCATCAACTCCCTGCAGCATGGAGCATGATTGTATAAGAATACAGTGAAGTGAAAGGGCAAAGATAAAAAGCTATAGGAACAATAACAGCACATGCTAAACTAAAAGATAAAAGATCACAGCTTGAATTTTAATTTGACAATTAAAGCAGCATCAAGTAAAAATAGAACATAAACCTACTGAAACTGAGGGGATGCAAGGAACTCTCCCTTTTCTTGAGAAAGGAAAATTAGTATTAGAATAAAGTACATGAGGGAAAGACATGCAGAGAGAGAGAGAGAGCAACCACCTATACATTCATTCTGCAATTCCCCAGAATGTTCCTTCTCTAAGCTTGTATGTAGAGCATTAGAGGGGAAAATAAAAATGGGAACAAATTGAATATATTCTTATTCCTTCACAACAGATATTTTACACCTAAAATTCATATAGCTCAAGGACTACAAGTATTCATGTTCAGTTTAAACTACACAAGTGATTGCAATTATGATCTCTCATTCTTGATCAGTTACATTATTCCAAAGTTCAATGCAAAACTTTGCCTTTTGATGCTTATTATGGAGTCAAGAAGATTATGTCTGAGCTGAGACACAAATGTTTATAATAGCCAATGGTGATTTCTTATCCCCTTTGAAATATTGGAAAGAAATGTTAAAAATACACAATAGGGCCATCTGCACAAAGGTTCCATTTTATTTGTATGGATGATTGTTATTTAGTGATGCAAGGGGTGAAATTATAAGGCATGTGAGAAAAACCAAGGCCAAATTGAGAAGTAGAGCTGCCAAAAGGAGGAAAGCGTGTTCTAGGCACTAAACTATTGAGTCGCAAGTGAGATAGAGAAGGATATCAGGGGAACATAGTTACTGGATCAGGAAATCGTTCAGTCAAAGGTACAACTGAAGTATATATGAGGTGATGTAAAGTTTACAAAACATACATTTATGATAGTCAACTTATAAAATTTTATTATAAAATTTTTAAGAGCAACTGTGAGAAATTTTAGATCACAAGCTAGAAGATTACCACTTACAGTAAGTATGCTGTTGGTAAATGGAGCAATGCAATGCGGCTTAGACAAATGTTGAAATATACAAATAAAAGTAGGTTTAAGAGAAAGAACTATCCTAACAACCCCACTCACACCAAATGGTACTAGACCAGATTGGGAATATGTACTTCCAAAATGACAACTATTATGAGAATTAATCTCATGACGATGCAGGAGCCCCCATTCCAAAGTCCAAGATTCTTATGTAGTTTAGTCCCATTAGTGTGTTGTTTTCTTATTTAGTTTAGACTTTAATATGTGTTTCCTATTATGATTAATTCTGCACAAGTCCAGTAGGACGTAACCGCAAGATTTTTCTTTAGAGGCATTGAACTTTGTTTCCTATTTCAGTAGTATTTCTGATAAGACTAGTATGAATAAGGTTTTCGCTAGAGAAATATAACTACTTATGTATTTTGAATGTTTTTTGAGAAGGATTTTGTTATAAAAAAGTTTCCAGGAACAAAGCAACTCTATTCTAACGTTATGTTCTCCTAAACCTTCTCTGCATCCCATGGCAGCAACACTAAAAGTTCAATGTAGTCCTATATCTCTGCAAAGATTTTTTGCTTCAAAACTATGGTTGATCATGATAAAAATTAAGAAAGAGGCAACCAGACCACAAAAGGTGTTTGAAAATATGAGACTCGGTGATTGAAGAATTGAACCAGGCAGTGCAAGCCTTCAGTGTTAGTAACTCGTGCTGACCTTATGGAGAATCTGGAAAGTGACAAAAAGCCCCTTGAGATCTCAAGGTTGAACATGTACTAAAGGAGGAAAACCCTTTTTGTTAAACTAGAAATTTGGTTGAGCAACACAAAATGGAGTTGAAGAGCAATTATTCCCCATCTTTTTCTTAAATGTTTACAATAATCAAAATGGAAAATAACAAGAGGCCTATTATCTATCCTCTTAAAGAACCCAAAAAAATTGGTGACTCAAGTGTTGCATCTAGCAACACTGTATCTGTTGGAAGTTTTGAAGTTAAAAGCAACAAAGTGTCATGTATTCCTTAGTAAGCAAGCTACAAAAAAGAATCCAATTTAAGGGACCAGCTCAATATTGAACCAACCAATATTGTTTCTTTGGAAAGGCAATGCTCAAAATATAGATTTCGGCAATGCTTAAAATACAGATTTCTATACTATCTTACCCTAGTTGTTTATAATACTTCTTTGTTCCAGCCACAACTGATCTTATTCTAGCCCTAATTTGTTGAATCTTGTTACCCTAAACATTTCTATAAATCGCCAAAGAGATAAAACAAAACTAGAAATGAGTGCATAGAAACAAGAATAAGAAATTGCATACATATACTTTTGGTCCAAGTAGCAGGCACACTTCTAAAAGGGGAAAAAACTATGTAGATGATGAAGAATAACCTTTTTGATCATTCATTTAATTCCTCCTTAGCGATGACAATTTCCCATTCCCACATTTTCAACATATGTGCCAATTTTCCTCACTATATTGAAGTCAAATATGATTTTTATGTTTTTGGTACTAGATAAATAAAATTTTGATGGATTAATTTTAAATTAATTTCCTTCCTAAGTTGGTATGACTATCATCTTTCAGGCGTGCATGGATCCAACCCTTCTTGTACAAGAATCTATTCATGGAGACAAACAATAATAGAATCTGCACTTCTTTAATATTTTTCATTGACTAAGATATTTAACAGCGAAGCATTTTGTACAAACTAACTAACAGCGAAGCGTTGCGTACAAACTAACTCCTACCTTTCCAATCGGCAATTATTGTCTTTCATTGGCATTGTCCAAGTCATGTAATAAAGTTGAAAGAAAGATTTTTATTTCTAAAAAAATGTCTCACACTTTACATTCTATGTTCTCTCTTATATAACACTCTAATACATATTCTAAGTAAGGCAACTAAATAATATTAGGAAATATATATTCTAAGTAAGGCAACTAACTAATATTAGGA
>JANSVA010000001.1:28722837-28742268 GCA_025504915.1 Erythroxylum reticulatum
AACCAGTACAGATGGGTGCTGAGAGAACCAAGAATGTGTTGATCCTTATGAGTGACACAGGTGGTGGTCATCGTGCCCCTGCTGAAGCTATTTGCAACACTTTAAAGCTCGAATTTGGTGATAAATATAGGGTGATTGTGAAAGATGTTTGCAAAGAATACACAAACTTACCTTTGAATGATATGGAAATATACACAATAACAAAAGCTACAAATACATAAATAAACATAAACCTGGATGAAGATGAGGCACAGAGAAGATGAAGATGCATCGCAGAGAGGATGAAGATGTGGCACAGAGAGAAAACAATGCAGAAAAAACAGAACAGATTTTTGTAAATGTGTATTTTTTGTTGTGAAATATCACGGAAACGTGATTTTTTCGTTTTTGTAAAAGAGTTGTAATTTTTTTATTTTTAAAAACAGCATAATAAAATAATATCAACCAAACGTAATTTACGCGGAAGTTTTAATTTTTATACAAACCACAACAAGAAGCAAGAAAAAAAAAACGAAAACAAACAGGACCTTAGTAATTTATAATTTAACATAAGCCAAACGTTTATAGAGTTAAGAAAATAAAATTAAAAACAGTTCATTATATCCAAGAAATTAAAGAATAAAAGTCCGTGTGAAGCTTACAATAAATGTTATCAACTCTTTAATATTGAGCTAAGCCAATCATGTAGCTCGTGCCCAAAAGAAATTAGATAGGTAGGCAACTTTGCTTGTGTCTAACATATGTCAAATGCAGGTGGCGCTTCATTCATAACATCAGGATCTGAATACACATGTTAGACCATGGACTGACATTGGCATGCATACTAGAGATTTTGGCAGTTCCGAGTTGATACTAGTAGAGTTAATACTCGTCTTACCTTAGTATAAGAGTGGTGGGAGTTCACAGTTCATCTGGGTTGGTGCGGAAGTTAGCTTAGAACCATGGCTGTTACAACCAACAGAGAGATGGCTGAGGAAAGGTCCAAGGAGCGGAAGGCGGTGAAAGAAGTTAAAGGTGTAGTAGATGAGCCGCCAAAAACAAGCAAGGGTAAAAGAGCAGATATGACTGAGGAAGACAAAAATGGCAATAAACTAGAGAAAACGGGGGCAGTTAAAGGGCTCCCTCACCAACAGGTTCCTCAGCCAAGAGATTTCTCCACCGAAGCTCTCGAGAAAATCTGAAAGCTTTCCTTCACTACGATTTGTTCCATTTTACTTTCTTGTTCAGGCTACTGGTTGTAAAAGCAATTCAGGTAGAGAATCTGTTTGAGAGTTTCGAGAAAATGATGGTTTTTGAATTCAGGCCTCTAAGTAATTCCTTTGTATCTTCACCAAGTGCGAATACAACCCTTTGTTTAGAAGGAGGTCCTTGTGATTACCCATCTGCAGATAAAAAAGAGCATAAGTTGGAAAGCTATTGAAATCATGGGAAGAAAACGACATTAAAATGTTAGAAGAATTAGAGTCTATTTCAACAATCACAAGTAAAACTTGGATGATCTGTTTACTCAGAAGGTAACTAGAACCTCTACAATTCGACCGCCATCCATTACAATGATTCTATCAGCGGCTTCAATTGTAGAAAGCCTGCAAAAGTTAGTCCAAGTGAAGGAACTGATCTCAAAATTAGTGACTTTGCACTAGTCAGTACAGACACGAAAAATACCTGTGCGCTACAACTATAAGAGATCTTTTTGCATCTTTTCCATTCTTGAATTCTTGAAGAATCCCCTGGACGTTGTAATACATATTAAGAACTGTTAATTATCAATTAGTAACTTCTCATTTGGTTTTTCAGATGGTGATAAAATAAGCGAAACCTTGACAAAGAGCTCGCTTTCCGAGTCCAATGCACTGGTAGCCTCGTCAAGGATCAGAATTTCAGGGTATCTGAGCATAGCCCTCACAATTGCGATTCGCTGCTTCTGTCCTCCACTGAGCAAGTTGTCATGAACGATTGTCTGGTAGCCATCAGGAAGAGCTGAGATGAATTCATGAGCATAGGCGCGTCTAGCGGCATTTTCTATCTCTTCCTGACAAATTTCTCGATGGCATCCATACGTGATGTTCGACTTAACATCCATGTGGAAGAGCTCTGGCTCCTGACTAAATGGGAACATTAGTATAAGCTTATCTTAGGTACAGATATGATGAGTTATAGATTCAAACCTGTCCAACATATCCTATATTTTCTCTCAGCCATCTGACATCCAAATCTTTAAGAGGAAAACCATCAACGTAGATCTGAAATTCATAAAGTAGCTACTGTTCACTTAAATTGTCAATGGAATAATCCCTGAGAGGACTGAAAAATAAGTAGGGACTCGGTGATAAACAACGTTGTTGTACAAACGAAATCTGATACTGCGTTGGTTTATGCCTGTTTCGGGTAAGGTGAAACACACACAACATTCCGTATTTTATTTTGGTTATGGCATTCAGAATTTGGTGAAAGTGAAAAGCCAATGCAGTTACCTGGCCGTTGGTGGGTTCATACAGGCGAAGTAAAAGATGAACTAAAGTGGTTTTTCCGCTGCCACTAGGTCCAACCTTTTCAAATGACACACAAGCTGTCATTTAAACCAGTCTCGTAAAGAGGGAGATCATAAAATAGAATAGTCTTACGAGTGCAATCACTTCATTCGCTTGTACTGAAAGGTGCAAGTTTTCTAGTACGGGAACCTATCCAAATAGCAGAGAAAAATTAAACACATTGAATTCGTGAATTTGGCATTTAGAGAAAGAAATGGACTAAGAAACTAGTTCACTCATTATGTCTAGCTCTACCAAGGAAGTCTGAACAGAGTGTAGCAGATAACGTACTGCTGGTCTTGAAGGATAGTGAAATGACACATCAACAAACTGAATTTGTCCCGTTAGCCTTTGCAATTTCACCCCTGCAAACAGTTGGACCAGCCATCTAAATTATTTGAACTACAGAATTCTTGGCCCATTAATTCAAAGCATACAGTGACTCACTGGGTGGAGTCTACCTTGAGACATGAATTGGTCACTGGGTGAGAGTTGCAGTAACTGGAAAACCTTTTCATTTGCTCCAGTAGCCTGCAACAACGATGATATATTGTCTACTATCCTCCAAGTTGCATAAATTAACCACTCACAGTACAATACGTACTTAGTGAGCTGCTCAGTAGATACATTGCCAGTCATTATAGACATTCCACCTAACAGCACTGCAAAAATCTAGAAAACGTAATATGAGAAAAAAGACATCAGACTAAAATCAGACTTTATAAAGAACATCAGCAATAGTAAAGCACCAGATTGTTGTTCTTCATCATTTAAATAATGTCCAAACCTGTGTTGAACGATAAAGAGTGCTAAAACTCATAGTCCAGAACCCATAAGCCACACTTTCTCGAACATTTACATTAGCTAATTTCTCCAACCACTGTTTGTACCTATCACCATTTAGAATAAAAATTTGACTTTCCCGGAGTAGCAGAAACTATATGTCTTACAATTCTTCATTTCATAAAAATTGTTCGGCATTTATGAATGCCTCTAAGAAAGTGAAGAATCATACCAGTATGAATCCATCATTAGAATTTAAAAGTGCAGATTATTACCTTCCATGTTCTTTCGCCTCTGTCCCATAAGCCCTCACAGTTCTAATCAAAGAAAATGTTTCTTCCACAGCCTATACCAAATCGTAATCAAGATCAACCAAAAGAAAATATTATACTTAAAACTGAAACATTCAGTAACATTTTAATTTTTACCATATTAGCACAAGCAGTAACATCTTGAGTTATCTTCGCAGCTGTCTTCTGGTACCTATTAAACAGAAATTATTAGGCAACTTCTTTACATCCCATGTTTATACCAATATGCATTTGTTTCAGAGCAGAAAATATTCAGATAAAATTTCCAACAAGCAGAAAAATGATCCAGATGAAGCGTAAAAGTATTTTTAGTTAATGAAGGAAAGAAATTCATTTGTTATTAGGGAAAGTAAACAAATTTGGAAACTAAAGCCTACATAAATGTAGTGGATAAGACAATCTTATTAGACTATGTTGGAATTGCAAGTAACCAATTGTTACGGTCTAACTGTCCCACATCGGTAATAAAAGAGACGGCTCTCTTACCCTTCAAGCTAACTTTTGGGGTTGGTTATTCCATAAGACCTGTAACACCAATCGGTTAACATACGATGAGGCAAAGAAAGACAACAAACTTACTGGCCGTAAACCATAAAGATTGTAGCAAGAACAGAGCATATCAGCAATGATGACAATGCTAGAGGCCAAGATAAAGTAAGCAAATTGAGAACTGCACCAATCGCCTAAACATTCATACACAAAAGAAAATAGTTAGAATACACCACTTAGCTTTGTGAGTATCAGAAGAAATAATTCCTAAAGAACTGCAAACCTGAAGCACATTGCGAGCTATCAAATGGACATCATTTGCTATAACATGAGACAGCCGTTGGCAATCTGCGCCTAACCTGCTTGTCAAACCCCCAACTTCTTCTCTGTCAAAAAATGGCATACTCTGCATCACAGATAGCCGCATGGAACAATGGCGGAAACATTACTATATACAATGGTTAAAGAACAATTCCCCCAATGTGATTTAGATATGCTTAACTTCATGAAACACAAACCTGGAAAATAAGAGCTGAATATAAAGCTTCCCTTAGACGCTTAATCTGTAACAAAGTGCAGAGTAATGGAAATATAAAGGCAAACAAGCAACAAAGGAAACGAAGAAAAAGAGTCAACAATTTCAATGAAGAACAAAATTTGAAACATTCATGGCATAGATGATTAAAAGGTTTACCAGTATTGTGTTTGCAATTGAGAAGCAGCCACTTCGCAAGCCACTGAAGATTAAAGAAATTGAGAAAAAAAAATTACTTGCTTCAACAAAATTCACAACTGAATCGAAATCTCAAGAAAAGACCCAACCTGCTTACACCAGAAATGAAACACAAAACAGCCAGCAAACGAGCTTTCATCAAGAACGCCGACGATTGGCGATTCTGCGCAGAAAAAATGGACTCAGCCAACACTCTTGGCATCGTTATCTCCGAAGCCTGCAATTTTCATATAAGCAATATGAACAACTAAAAGCTCTAACTGCTCCATCGAAGCGAATAAGCTCGTAATGTAACACATACTCACCGCCGCAACAATCAAAAAGCCAAAGGCAACGGACACAATCCACTGATCATTTGCAAGCAACTCCCACATTCGCCGAAGAGCCGACCACATGCTGGTCGCACTATTCACCGTCTCGTTCTCGGAATCGCAAATGTTCCACCAACTGCCGCCGGGCAAAACCTCCCGAAATTTCTCGTAGAGTTCCGATTGCTTATTCCCTCTTGGAATCGGGAATTTGAAGCCTCGGTATCTGGTCAGCGACGAAGGGAGGCGGAATTCGGACGGAAAACTAGTTGCAGCGGTTACCAGCGGAAGCTTCCTGTTAGAACCGGCGAGGGATGGTTTGGCATGGAAACCTAAGAATTTAGTGGAGGAGCAGAGATTGAAGCTTAGGATTGCCATGGCAACAACAGTAAGCAAGGGAGCGAGAGAGTTACTAGCTCAGTATCTTATCTCCAACCAATGATGTGACACCAAGTTTTGA
Source organism: Erythroxylum reticulatum (assembly GCA_025504915.1). Classification (NCBI taxonomy): domain Eukaryota; kingdom Viridiplantae; phylum Streptophyta; class Magnoliopsida; order Malpighiales; family Erythroxylaceae; genus Erythroxylum; species Erythroxylum reticulatum. Next base: position 28,728,453 of record JANSVA010000001.1, read on the forward strand.
AGTTAACCGCCTAAATTGCAGCCGGCCGATCCATCCGACCATCCAATCTCCATCAACTCCGATTGGGTTCGAATATTTAACATGTTGACAATGCCACATAACTGACAAGTGTCCCCTTTCTTTTCAACTCATTTATTCAATATTCAATCAAAATTTTAAACACAAAACAAAAGGCCTGAGCCTTGTATAGACCATAACAAGGATGTCTGAAAATGGGCTTTTTGAGAAGATCAACGAATCGGTCCAAAACCGTTATTTACATATCATTTTTTTATTGTCGTATTTAAGTTTATTGAAAAACGAAATGGTATTTTTATTAAAAATAAGATTATGTATTATTAATTTTTTTAAATTTTATTAGTGAAATTTAATTAAACATTGATAATGATAGCGATGACACGATGGTTTAATCATCCTACATTTTCACTCCCAATTTTGCCCATCAAATGAGTTTTGCCTACTTCTAGCCTTTTTAAGTACCGCCGCATTTCAAGAACTCGTGGGTATTATGGTCTTTTGGATCTCAGCCGTCAGCAGCCCGCGAATTCTTGGCGCGAAATTAGGGCTAGAACTTTCCCGCCAAAATAAACCTGACGGGCAGCTCGGGCAGGCGGACCACAAAGTGGGCTCAAATCAAACAGCGTTGAAAACAGAAACTCCATTGAATTCCGTTCCGTTTTACAATGGCGCAATTGACTTTCGTACAGAACAGAATCATTACGATGCTGTACTTTGTTAATACCAAAAAAATATTCGTAAAATATGCTAATTAATTATATTATAAGGAATTTAAATTATAATTCTTCATACCCTTTAGATGAAAAAGTTTATTTTAAAAAATAAGAAAATTTATTATTTTATAGTGTAATTGTATTTTTAATTTTGTGGTAATTAAAGTTTAATTGAACCTTCTATTTTATTTTCTTTTTTGCATTTAAGAGGCTGCATAGGATTCCATCTTTTCCATAAGTGTCCCTTTCTCTATGCCTTGTTACCATTTATTTCTATGTGTTAATAATTACAAAACAACCAAAGAATACAGACTGCATGTTGGATGAAGTTTTGAAAAGTTAATAAATACTTTTTTCCACCACAAAAGTCTTTTTTTAAAATAAATATTTGATTGTAAAATAAAAAAACACTTCTTTAATAGATATGATTTTTTTGCAGTAAAAATATAAATTTTTAAGAAGTTTAAATTTGGAGTTTCTAAAAAAAATTCTCAAATGACTTTTTCAGGTAGATTTTTCAAATCAATTAATGAGCCTTTTTTAGTTCTTTTTATCTTTATGTTTTACACATAATTCTCACAATACCCACAAACTCATCTTCTCATTTATTATGTATTTAACTATTTACTCAACTTGAATATTTATTTTGAGATTTACATAATATTATTTAGCTTTTTATATGTTTTAATATTTATTTTTTATATTAGTTTACTTGTATTATAATCCATATAAAATATTTGGTTAGATATATTTTTATTTATGTTTCATATAGTTTAAAATTATATAATAATTAATATATTGTGCTTTGCATATTGTTTAATATACTTTAAATAATTTTTATTACAAAATAAAATATAGTTAAAATTAAAAAATTTATATTCCCAACCAGTTTACTGTATGATTTCTTTCAAAAAAGTTCTTTTTTAAATGACAGTCAAACAGTCAATTGGCTTCTTATAAAAATTCTTCTCATAAAATATTTACAAAAAAAAGCCTTACTAACAAAAGTTCTACTGGTATAAGTCTAAATAAACAGAAACAAAGTCACGTTGAGGCAGACTTTGAAGAGATTTAATAATATATAGTCTTATTTTTAACTAATAAAAATTTTATTTCCAATAGACCCATAATAAGAAGACAAAATAATACATATACATATTTAAATATTACAGTAATAATAGTAATAGGAAAAAATAAAATATTAAAATGTCAACGAATTTTATATTTATAAGCCATGTTTAATACATATTAAAGTTTAGGTAATACAAATTAAAGTTTAAAACATAGGTGAAATTTTTTATTGATCTTATGATAATGATAATATATATTATAAAATATTTTATTTATTAATTTAAAAGTATTATGATTTAGCTGTCTAAATTGCAAGAATGAAACTTAAACTCATATGATGTTTCTTATACGATTGATATTAGAATGGCCTAAACAAATTAATGATTGAAAAACCTAACCGATTCAAATGTAAAAATCTTGAACCGTTAAAAATTTCAGTTTAGTTTTCAACTTTCCTACCCGATTTACTTTAATAATTGTTGTTGCTAAAAATCGAATAGTTTATTAATCAGTCGGTCAATTTTTATAAATTAATAAGTTATTATAAACTAAAATTAATTAATTAATTTTTATTTAAAATCTCCTTTTCAATTAAACTTCAAATTCTTTAACAAATTGGAGTAATATTTTTCTAGCATATTTCAAAATTTTAATTTTATTCAATTTTTAGCTGATAGTTTAATACCAGTTGAACCTTTTAAAACGTAAACCTCTTGTCTTACAGATTTATCTTCTGTTTTGATTTTTAAATCATTGAAAAATTGAGAAATTGTGGGATATGCAATAAGAGAGTTTAATGGAACCTTAATATGTTTTAAAAAGATTTAACTAATTTTTTATAATAATATAAAATATTTTAATATTTTAAAACATATTAATAATATCTTAAATAATAATGGAGTTAGGTTTATATTAATTAAATCTTAATAATTGATATTTCAATTTAATTTATATGACATCATAACTAAATTAATAAAATTCACTAGATATTGAAGTGATTAGGAAAATAATTTTGTAAATATTGATTGAATTTTATTTACCTTAATATTTTATAAAAGATTTAGATAAGTTATTATTATTATCTTTAAAATTATTTTAATCCTTAATTAAAGTATAATAAGTATTATTTAATAATATTAAAATATAAAATAATACTAAAAATAGTAATAAAAATTTACTTAAACCTTTTGTGAAAAGATAGTTGTAGGTTTTAAATTTTTAAATTTTCTTTATTTTTATTAAGTTTGTTTCTTTTTATCATTGGATGATCACACTGTTCAAGAACAATTATGCTTTTTGCATGCTTTGTTTTGAGGAATCTCTGAAGTCCATGGAGGAACATAATACGTCAGCAAGTGCGTCTCTTTGGTTTCTATCAATTCTGGTCCCCGACCCGAGGTACAAGGAAACATCGATGAAAGTTTGGAGCTTGGTTGGAGCCATTGGAACCCAAACCAGGCAGGTGTTGGAACCCAAACCAGTCAGGTATTGGAATCCAAACCAGGCAGGTGTCATTCAATTTCTTTAACTTTGGTCAAAAATGTTTGTTCGTTTCATAAATGAACATTGACATTACAGTAAAAGACATTTCCTTTTTCAAAAGGATTTGTAGCTTAGCACCTCCGAGCCCTGCTCTTCTTTTTCCCTCTGTTAAAAGAAATTGCAGTGGTTGGGACATGATGTTCGTGTTTCTTGTTCAAGACTAGTACGAGCTCTTGGTATCCAGGAACAGAACTTTCGTTGCTCTGTAAATTTTTGCAGACCACAACAAAGAACCAGTAAACGAAACCGGGGTAAAATTATGCAGACATTGCAGAACATATTGTTCTTTCTATGGCTTCTTCTGAGGTAACATATGGCCAACAGACCATGATAGAGAGATTTGTTGCATAATACACCCAAAATGACCAGAATCTGACAAAGTAAGACAACAGTTTTTAGCACAGTACAGGCTTTCTTAAAGCATCCTAATCCCTAGAAACCTTTGTCCTGTTTTTAATACGAGAAAGAAAAGGACCTCATCATATGTAAATTTCTCACCTTTTCAAACAAATCCCTTAAAATCTTTCAAGTACATACCTTGTCTACTCCATTCAAAAATTGGTGTTTGGATGATAAACATGGCTTAAATCTTATCCACAAACTCATCGAATCTCTTCAGAAGGTCCTTGTCACTAAGTGTTTGAAAGTGAAACCAGACAACCTGCTCCTTAACCCCACATAGGATTCTAACACGCCAATTTGTACGTGTTTTGTCATTTTACAACAGGAGATAAGTTCAAAGAAGCAGGGAGTTGCACTAAGTTTAGCTGAGGTCACAAATCCATGCCATGAAAAGGATTTACTTTTGATTCAGTTCTTTTTGTTACTTTCCTTGATATTCTCCAACATTGGAAACCTACTTATACTGTACACGTGTGTGCTTTCTTTTCTTGGAAACTGAGAGCTTCAGGAACTAAGGTCATAGCAGGTGAAGGTGAAGAAGGCTTGAGGCTACAGCCGGTACTATGAACATGGAATTTTTGTCTTTTGGCTCAATAATATAACTGCCAAGCTAATAATTTTGAAAGAGAAGGGATTGTTAAGAATAGAAGCTTGATGATGAGTATGATTGTAGCAGAGAATGGTCACAGCATAAAGGTTTCCAGTTTTACCGGGCACTATCAACTTTTGAGAGAGTAAATGAGCAAACTCTCACTAGAATCAAAACTTCTCATAAACTTACCAACCATACAAGAATATATGGAAATCAACCTCATCAAAAAGGATAAATCTTCAAGCTTCGACTAAGTATTACAGCAAACGCAGTCCATAATTTCCATGAAACTACAATCTCTACTAGAAGATGAACAACACACTTTACACTTACAAACTTTAGACGAAGGTAAGAGCAAAAACAGAGCGAAAAAAGAAAACTTTAAACGCAACAAAATTGAAACTAAGCTACTCATTTCATGAAATCTCATATCTTTGTACATCTTCAACTCATAACATCTACTAACAACTAATATCACAAGCTGATAGTAAAGAAACCAAAAAAAAAAAAAAACTACAAAGCCAGTAATTTCTTCTTTTTTCTAACTCAAACTCTCACGTTACTCGCCTACTGGGCCACTCTAATCTCAACCTCTCTATTTCCTTTGTCAACATACGATTTGAACAGTGTCTCCAAGTCAGGAGGGGTAAAGAACTCCCTAACGCGGTTAGAGTGACACCGCGAAGGACGGCGCTTCATGGGTGCCGGAGGACACGGCAATCTTTCTGGTATTCTAGCTTCTTTAGCAGTAGGAGTACTAGAGCACTCCTCGAAATCGTCACCGTCGTTGTCTTTCACTCTTGGTTTAGTGTTTACCGGCTTCAGTGAAGGCCTAACCGAGATTCCGGCGATTACCCACTTCTTGGATTCAGAGTCCAACCCCGAATCCACCTGTGCCTTCTTTGGCAACCCCATGTCCGACCAGTAAAAGAAGGAGCTAAACCAGAGCAAAACAGAGGAAAACAGGGGAGATAAAAGATGGGATTTTGATTTTGAGGAATCAAAACAGAGGACAAAAAGAAAGAGACAGATGAGAGGAATAAGAGAAAAGGCCTTCGGATGCCAAAATTAGAGAGGGAAATAGAGAGAAAATGGGCTCAGAAAGTGAAGGAAAAAAGAGAGATTTTTTTTGCAGGAAAATTATGAGAGGGAGAGAGAGAAAGGAAGAGAGGTGTAGAACCAGAGAAAAAGGATGATATATTATTATATGCAAATATTACAAAATCTGTTTATAAAGCTAATCTCCAAAGGGGGGTTTTGGCGCCAAAATTTTAGGGGTTTTAATGAGCAACGGCTCTTTTTCCCGCGTTTAGTTCTGTCTTCCATATATGTCCGCTTTAAGTTTAACCATTTGGGCATGCGAACTCATCAGTCCGACGCCGTTTTTCCAGCAAAAAATTGACAAAGATATATTATTTTAGATTATAAAAACCTATTATTAAAAAACTCAAACTATTAAGCCGACTTAATTATAAAAATTTTAAATCAGTTAATTTTTTTACTCAATTTTCAACTCTGGCTCGATTTATAAAAATTGATCGATTAATTGATAAACTAATCAGTTTTGTGATAACAAGAGTAATTATAGTAAAAAATTTTAATTTTATTAAAATTTTAGCCAAATTTATAACAGTCTAATACAGATTAAGTGCCTGTTTGATTTAGCTTTTGAAAGGTAAATAAGTACTTTTTTCCACCGCAAAAACTATTTTTTAAAAAAATGAGTCTTTGACAGTAAAATCCAAAAGTACTTTTTTTTCATATCAATTAATGAGCTTATTTTTTAGTCTCTTTTATCCTTATATTTTACACATAATTCACACAAACACATCTTGACGTTTATTTTGAGATTTATATAATATTATTTGATTTTGTTTATATGTTTTAATATTTATTTTTGATATTAGTTACTTATAATTCATATAAAAGATTTAGTTAAATACATTTTTATTTATATTTCGTATGGTTTAAAATTATATAATAATTAATATGTTGCACTATGCATATTGTTTAATATATTTTAAATAATATTTATATGCATAAATAATGTTTATTACAAAATAAAATATAGTTAAAATTAAAAGTATTTTTTATTTTTATGTTGTCAAACAGTCTATTGTATAAAATTCTTTTAAAAAAACTCCTTTTTAAATGACAGTAAAATAATTAACTAATTTCTTAAAAAAACTTTTATAAAAAAAGCTCTACTAATATAAACTCATCTAAACAAACACTAAATCTTAAACCTTTTGTCTTATCGATTTAACTTCTGATTTTAAAAACATGGATAAAAACCCCACTTTGGAAAAGTGCTTAGGTTAATGATTTTGGGCCTCATTTAATTATTGTCACTAATTCTGTTTCTATAACTAAAACAGGACCATCAAAACGGCGGAGTATTATTATATTCTTGTATTATTAATGTGGACTTTAAAATTTTCTCTTAATTACAAAAATAATAAATATACTCCATTCTAAATTGCATATGCATTTTTAATTTCAGTTGAAATTCAATATATAAGGTTTTAGGCATGGGCGTTTAAGGAGAAATCCATGTTAGTTACTGAACCCGGCCCAGCCCAATGGTTAGGCTTCAAAGCTTCAAAAGAACAAACTCCGCTAGGTTTAGGTCACAGGTTTAGCATTCAAATTCCAGAAACTACATACATTGCCTTCTGTAGTTAAACGGTCGTTATCAAGGTAAATATCTACAGAAATGGAGTTATTTCAGAAGAGAACAAAAATTTCGGAGCTTCTGATCACTACACTTACCCTTCTTTTCTTTCCATGTTAAGCTGAAACCGGTTTCACATATTCATATGACATGAGGATGAAAACAAGTCCAGATTCAAACTGTTGAAACGAACCAAGACCCTACTGCTATCATGGCAGATTGTAGAACCATACTCTAGAACTGAACCTTCCAAACTCTAAATAAAATAATATACAGATCTGAGCAAAATTTTGGTCAACATAACCTTAATTGGCAAGCTCAATGTAAGGTATATAAAAAAGTTTCACTTTTGAGAAGTAAAAACTAGAAAGCTAATACATTAAGATACTACAAACTTCAACGGCTTTAGAAACAACCAAGTGGTTTTACAAACCGTTGAAACTTCCACAATTCTAAGCAGACTTCTGCGTCTCATGCAGTTTCTTCCTCTCTTTGAGTTTGTTAACATGAGCTTTCTTTCGCTGCTTGTTTTTCTGAACAAAGAAATGGAGTCGAAAAATCAGTTGAAGAAAAGAAATAAAAACACCAAATCTGAAAACTACTGCTTTCGGGAATACCAGTTAGTAATAAGACTAGTACTTCAACATCTAACTTGTACAGTATATGTAGAGTCAATGAGGAGAAACATAAAGGTAGCAGCAATAAAATAGAAGCGCATGCTACTTACCTCAATAGCTTCGTAGAGTCCCAACTTTTTACGGGACATCAATACTTTTGTCATTTTCTCAGCATCCTCAGCAATCTGTTGAATATCAGGTATAGATTCTTCCTTAGCCTCCTCGTTCTCGGGTGAGGTCGTCTTGGTTTTCTTTGAAGCCAATGAAGGATTATTAACACCCTGGAGTTCCATTTTTAGCTCTTCGTGATACTGCTTCTCAAGAGACTCCATCTGCATCATCAAAGAATAAGTCACACAAGATACATTGAGAAATTCACACTATCTCACCAAAAAAGTAAGTGAAATCTAGAACAACAAAAGAAGGAAATATGAATTTTGGTTCTAATTACAGACCGGTAGCTAGATATGATTTGTTGCAGAATGTTTTCTGCTCGTTACTCTATGAAATTCAAATTAAGCAGTTACATACCTTTCGTTTTCTCTCAGCAGCTTCAATAGCTTCTGCTCTATTAATGTATCCTTCAACCAGTAAATTTTGAGGATCATCCAAGTCTTCCTTACCCAGACTCGGCATTGGAAGGACTTCATTCCTGGCAGCAGCTTGCCAACGTTTGATGGTCTCAGCATAATCAGGAACGTAACCTTCTGCCTCATTATCAACAAATGGCGATAGATGTGGTGGAGGAATCCTATTGACAATACAAACAGTCACCTTCAAAACTATCACATAATAGTACAAGTTCTCTCAATGTGAGAAAGAAAACTGAATAATTTCCAGACAACGAAAAAGCGAATGACCAAAGAGTAGGTTTACCGTCCCACAATATAGCAGTCAGTTGGTAATATGATCCTAGCATTTACACAATCATAAATCCACTGAGGCTGAACGTATTCCCTTGAAAGGTATTTATGACCTTGGGTTGGCCTATCAACAATCTGAAACCAATAGTTATCTCAAAACGAACACACATCAGACCAAAACAAAAAAGAAAATCACTGTTTGTGGGAAAGTGGGTTGGCGTATTCACAACTACATAATGAGTGCATGGTCATTAGTATCGAACCTGATGAGTAATGCTCTGGTCAACTTCCTTGAATGGGGCCCCATCCCCATCCCAAGAAACAGCACCACCAAACGCAAAAATTACAAAAAGTAAAGACTCTCTGGGCACCTAGCGCAAAAGTAAAATGATTAATCTCCGTAATAAGAAAATGAAGCATAAGGCTGTACTTGATAAATAACTACAACCAGTAATCACATAAATGCTAGATACCATTCCATCACTACAAATGACAGTTATAAAACTGCCTATCAAAGTATCCTAATTGCACCTTGCACCATGGCTTTAGTACCTTAAAGTTGCTAAAACCTAATAACATATTCCGAAATCAGGTGTTATTATGATTGATCAAGAAATTAATGTGATAAAATGATTAATAAATATTGAGATTAAGACCGAACACTCAGGTCAAGGAAGTAAAAATCACAAGCACATATAAATATATATATATATATTAAAATCTTGGAACGAGAGGTTAAGAGTTTACAACAGATAAATACATGCAGATGCATTATAGCCTAAATATGATACAAGTTTACCGTAGGCAAGCAGGCATATACTTGACATTGGAAGATCCCAGCAAATCTACTATAACAACCCCTGTAATCAAACCTCACCTCACGACTCAAGAAGAATTTCATATCCTTGAAAAGCTTCTTACACGCCTTTGTATCCTGGTCATCTTCATTTTCACCATTATTATCTTCAAGGAGGTGCATTAATGCACCAGGTTCATTAGAGGGAAGCTGATGCTGAAGTTGGGCCAGCCTTAGTTCAGATTCCTGATGACGTGTCCCTCCTTGTTGTGCCTTATCTAGATCTGATATAGATGAAATAGAATCATTGTGTTGAACCAAGGCTCTAGAATTGGCATCAATATATCTTGTTGCCGCGTAAAGTTCTGCAGAAGAGCAAAGCGATGCAGAAACAAAGAAGTAGAAATTAGTTAGTTGACAGGTAAAAACAAAAGGCTAACAATAGCATGTTACTCATAACAGAGATGGATGGTTTAATCTTCACAAACCTGAAGCTAAAGCTTCCAGTCGAGGATCAAGGATGGGGGGATACTTAACATTGATGGAATGATAAAGCCTATAATTTACAAATCCAAGGAGCGTCTGAACAAAACAAAAAAGAGAGGCTTCAGTAAATTGTAAAAGTAAGCATGCCAAATTTATTTATTAGAGATGATAATCTTATGCTTATTATTTTCATCAACTTTCCTAGTCCAGTGTTCAATTTTTTCCTTCAGGAAAGCCGTTTATTGGTACTAACTTCTACCAAATTACATGGCAACCTCTCCATTTTTTATGATGATTACTCAAACAGTATAAAGTAAGCAGAACAAATAATGAACATAAACGGGACAACAACCTATCTTCAATTCCTTCCTTCAGGAAGCTTGATTCTTGGTACTAACTTTATACCAAATTATAAAATAACCCCTTTCCACTTTCTTATTATTACTAAAATTGTCAAGTAGGTGGAAAAAATAACGAAAATAAACCAGGTAGCAATCTCTGTGAAAATAAGTGATATAGAGAACAGGGGGAATCCAGTCTGTCTCAAGTTTTTTACCTCGTAAAACTGCAAAAATGTTAACATAACACTGTAGTTAACATCATCTGGTAAAATTTGCTGTATTGCATGAGGAGTTAGCCACGTGATCTTTTGACCCTCAACCTCAGCCTGCAAACTTTAAGAATACAGTAAGCCAAGTGCCACCACAGTGCAAAAGAGCTTCAGAAACGATAAGCAATACAATATTATAAACCTGATAGTATATGCCCTTCACAGATACAAAAACTTTACGCAACTTATGAGTGCGTGCAACATATGCTTGCCATTCATGAATCAACCTAGCAAAAATATCAAAAGACAACATTAGATTAAATGGGACATAAAGAATGCAAGGAAATAGCACAATTATACAACTGTATAATGAACGCAACATCATATAAACTTCGTATCACAAATTTTGCCACCTTAAGAATCTTAAATATGCATAAATTACCTTCTACACTTATGAACAAGTTCTACATTGATCTTCAATCTCTGTTCAGCAGGCAATGCCGCAAAAAGGCTAATCATCGAGAGACAATCATCCAAATCTCTAAGTGCATCAACAAACTTTGGATATCTAGAATTCAAACAAGAAACAATCTCTCTTAGAAGCTTCTTATACTATAAATGACCTGGTCCTCCAAATTATCAATAGTAATCTAACAAGATTTTTAAAATACTTTCACTAAATCAATATGATTGCATCAATCAGCAAACCTTTCTCTGACAAGATTGTCAAGTTTGGCAGTAGGCTCACGTGTTCGGAGACGATTGGCCAGATCTTCATTCTTCTTTGCCAAAGCTTTTTTAATCTTTTTCTGGTATGAACTTATTTCTCTAAACTTCTCAAGTAATGGTTCATGTTGAAGGAATGCAATATCCTTAACATGATAATAAGTGTGGTTATTTCCTTTCACCTTCTTCTTTGGCTCCCGGGGAAATATGCCTTTAAGAATGCACAGTCTCCTGCAATTTTAAAATTAAAGAAACTCTAAACATATAGCCTTCATTGATGAATCTGAACCCCACTTAAACCAGAAACGAAATTGAATAACCTAGAAGTTCGTTCAATGAAATAAAGGATGATACACATAAATTGAAATCCAAGGTTGCGGTTACCCTAATCTGTTGGGAACATACACCATACCTGTGCTAAACTTTTAATGCCTTTATAAACATAGCATAATATTTCATTTCGTTGTACCACAATGACTCAATCAACTTAAAACAAGGATACAATTTCATATAAATCTAACGTTCAAGTTTTCCCCCCATCTTTTTTCAGATAACCAAATAACTAAAACTCAACCTTCCCTCACTTCTCATTCGTACGGAAACCAAACAACGAAATTGAACTCGACAAAAAACTACAATCACAATAAACAGCAAAACCCATCAATCACAAGCCAATTCCAAAACAGCCTTTTGTCTGCATACCTTAAACGCAATCCCCAAAAAAGGAATAGGGAAAAAGAGAGCGAGGGGGGCACCTGAATAGAGGGAGATTCACTTGAAGCTGCTTCACAGCCTGACTCCTGGTCATATACCTAGCAGCATTACCTTCCTTCTTCTTTCCCTACAATATTCGAGCAACAACCAACCAAAAAAAAAAAAAACTTATAAAATGCCTAAGACTGCAGTTTCCATGAGATAATAAACGATTACAGCTTTGTGTATTCGAAAACGAGATTCTCAGCAAACTTACTGGAGGCCTGTAATGTTTGTGCTTCGTCACCCTCGCCATTGCTGCAGAGAAGCTTGGAAAGTAGGAGACAAGGGCTTGAGCGTAGGCAAAAGAAACACACTATCGCGAATTTAGGGTTTAAGCTAACCGAGTCGGGTCAAACCCGTAACTGGACGGGTTTTATGAATTTGTGAGTGTTTGGACGCGAGTGCAAATGAACTCCTAAACCTATTATTCGAGACACTAAACCGCTGGACTTTATCTCTACAGGCCATAAAAATGTTTAATTTGCACGACGTCGTTGTGAATTGTTATTTTCCTTCGCCCGGAATCGATTGCTTAGTGCTGACGCACGTACTTGACCATTTGCATTTTTAGGTACATTTCAAAAAGCTTAAACTAGATTTTTAACAATAACGATATGCAAAAGAGAATATTTTTAATAATTCACATAAAAAATAATATATAATTATATACGTAATTAATAAAGAGATTGTTTTCAAATGATTTATATAAAAAAGGGTAAAAAAAGAAAATTAAACTCAATTTTTAAATTAAGATTAAATCATTTGAATAACTTTAATTCAACATTTTAAAAATACAAAGTTTTAATACTTTTTATTTTATATTTAAAAGATAAAAATTAAAATAATTATTATTATATATAAAATATTTTTAATTAATATTTTAAAAGGATTCGAATTTAGTTTAATCTGATTTAAACTTAACAAGATTTAATTTGAGGTATTTAAAATTTTAGTTAAATATTTGAGTTTTTCTTTTTTTAAAAGATTCAAATTAAATTCAAAATTACATTTAAACTTTAAATTCGAAAACTTGATCTGGTTCATAGATTAAATGATATCATTTTACTTATCTACCAAAAAGACATCTCGTTATTATGTTAATTGAACAAAGTCTTTAAATAAACATTATTTCCGGTTTTATAACTATTAAATCCAATCGAACTCTAGTTAATGCAGCTAATTTTGGACCGGGTCAAATTTTGAAAACTTTTATAGTTAGAGCTTATTGTCAAGTCTACTTATTTCTATCATGAAAAAGCTTAGCGGGAGTTTGTGAAATTAAACGTGGATGGCAGCTCAATTGGCAACCTGGGAACGCTGGATTTGGTGGTATCATTCATGATGAGCATGGGCGCTGGCTTGTTGATTTTTTGAGTTTTCTTGGTCATACTACAAATATGATTGCTCAATTGCAAGCTACTCGTCATGGTATAATCCTAGCTTGGAGTCGTTGTTACCGTAAGCTTGTTGTGGAATCTCACTTTTTGGACGCAGTTATCTCATTATTCGGTCTTGCCTTTTCTCTCATCCTTGCCTTGGTTTAATTAGAGATATTCAACACTTATTTGCTTATATATTTAGCATTGCTCGTTAGCTTATGTGTGTTCTCAAAAGTAATCAATGTGTTGATTTTTTGGCTCGACTAAAGTCGACAAAATTTTGACATTTTATTATTTAGCATAATCTGACCTTTAAAATGAGGCTTCTTTTACAGAATGGTCAGTGTTCAATTATCTTTTTAAGTGCTTGTTTAAATGGGCTTATATCAGTAGAGTTTTTGGTAGAAAAACTTTTATTAGTAAAACTTTTCTAAATTGAGCTTTTCTAATAAGTCACTTGACCATTTGACTATCATTTAAAAAAAGAGTTTTTTTGAAAAAAATTTATATAATAGACCGTTTGGTAATATAAAAATAAAAGGTACTTTTAATTTTAACTATATTTTATTTTGTAATAAAAATTATTTATGCAAGAGTTTTTTTGAAAGAGCTTCATATAATAGACTGTTTG
>JANSVA010000001.1:28781341-28792261 GCA_025504915.1 Erythroxylum reticulatum
CCCAGGATCAATTTTTGCAGTCCAGTTTTTTCATAAATTTCGCTTCTGGCTGTAAAACTAGTGTCAAAGGCATACACAATGAGCCAAATCCTTGGAGTTCTCAACTAAGAGAACACTCTTTGCATATCATTGAAAGGCGGAAGTCCTCACATCCAATTACTCGGTCTCAAGAAATTTTTTTAGCTGGTGAGGCCCCCAAATTCTATGTTACTTGTATCCTTCTTTCATTGCAAGAGTTCATTTATATCATAATAATGCAATTCAATATCATAGAAATGCCTCCACTACTCTCTGCAATTAATGGAGTTCTGGTGATGCATCACTCATCGGGGAATGCTGCAATAGATTTATTGGCCACTATCGGCGTTATGGATCCGAGGCAGGGGGTTCCACTGCTACTATGCATTCTATTTTACTGCAACATTTTCACCAAAAAGGATTTTAATCGGCACAATCTAGTGGTGAGTTATTCTCGTATGAGAATGCCCATTCTTCTCATTTGGTGGCTTTCATTTACTCTCTCTCTTATTTTTTTATTTTTTAAATTGATCTGTCTGACAGCCAAGACTTTTAGCAGTGCTTCCGTCACTTGCTTCGAATTCCGTGATGATTCCACTTGTGGTTCAGACTATCCTGCCAATGCTTCAAAAGGATGGAAATGCGTAAGTACTCCTTGATTGTTAATGGCCTCACTTTCATTTCTGTAGTCAATAGTCAATACTGTGTTGGATTGAATAACAGGAATCAATTGAGAATAATTTGTCCGTGCTCTGGTCTTGTTTATTGCTTTAATTTAGAGTATCCCATTCAGAGGATTACAATTCAGTGAACTTTGCCATTCCCCAGATTTACGATAGAGCTTGTTTGCTTAGGAGATCAAATTGATGTCATAATTTTGAGTCACTATCTAAAATTCAAAAGATCTACTCCAAAGGGCAAAATGTTTTTTGGTTGTTTCTGTTTATGATTCTTATTTTTTTGACTATGCTTTGTGTTTATCATCTGCAGAGTGTTGTTTGCAATAGGGGCTCGTTTACTTTGTCAAACGTGGGAAATCGATGACCGTGCCTTTGGGAGTCTGCAAGTATGTTCTTACTATGCTGCTTATGAATAGTGCCATGTTTCTTTTTACGCTATTAGGTACTGGAACTTTCTTTTGGAAGAAAAAAGGAAAAATAAGAAACAACATGCATGCAGCAGTATGCTCGATTTTGTTTATAACGTGCTTAATAATATGCAGGCGGTATTACTTCCACAAGTATTCAAGGAGTTGAAGTATGAGAGAAATATCTGTATAAGTTTGGCTGCTTCGGTTAGGGATGTTTGCAGGAAAAATCCTGATAGGGGTGTGGACCTTATTTTGTCTGTTTCGGTATGGGGAAAATGAACCTGGTTTTTATATTTAGATATTCATTTTCTGGTAATCCATGCATGCTTCTTTTCATTCTCATGTCCTTTTCTTTCTCAATAACAGGCATGCATTGAGAGCCAGGATCCTATTATTCAATCTCTTGGTTTTCAAAGCCTTGCTCATCTTTGTGAAGCTGATGTGGTTGGTAATGACAATTGCCCTATGAAACTAAAGGATGATTTCTTTCATTTTTCAATTCATGTATGGATTCAGTATATGCTTGAAGACAGATTTTATTTGATTGTCTCAATATCTCCAAGCAAGCTGATAGTAGTGGTTTCAATAAATTTCTTGCAAGACCATTTGGGAAATATGATACTGCAATTTCTTTGAGCATCTCATCCAATAGTATCATAGGCAAGAGTTGCCAAGTATCTTAGATAACATTAAGGCCTGCTTAGCTTTGGCTTTGATAGTCATCCTTTGGCTAGGGGAGGCAAAGTTTGTAGTTCCTTTGGCAGGGAATATGACAAGTATCTAGGTCCTTGGCCTAATTTTTGTGGTTGAAGAAGGATTCTCCTCACTTTCTGCATATCCCTAACTTCACATTGAAAAGTTTTCTTTTTGCTTATGCAACTAAGTAGGCAGAGCTATTTGCAAAACTAAGTAGGCAGAGCTATTTGAACTATTCCTTTTCTGCAGAAATGTTTATGTTTTCCCCCTTAGCAACAGTTGGAAAATTACTTTGTTTCCTAGAGCAAAGGTTACATTGTTCACCTCCAAGCAATTGTTTTTTAATTTGCATGGTTCTGAAATAAGTTGTGATGTATATTAAAATTACACTTTTTTCCTTCGAGAACTCTCAATTTGTTTTCTGTCTAGATTTTTACACTGCTTGGGATGTCATTGAAAAACATGTTCTGGACTACTCCACACACCCTGTTCTGGCCCAAAGGTGAGCATTTTGTAGTATTTGTTGATATTTAGGATTATGGTTCCCTTCAAATATTTCAACATCTGCTAACGCATTAGTAAAAGCTGAAGATGATTGGCTGAGCTAGGCTGAACTTTCAAATTGCCAGTATTACTGGCTAGTTTATAGCCATGTTTAGACAGTTTTCAGTGTCATCATTATATCTGGCTGACAACTAATTGTTCTGATTGACAGTTTATGCCTTCTTTTGAGATGGGGTGCCATGGATGCTGGAGCATATTCAGAAATTTCAAGAAATGTTTTACAAACTTTGTGGGTCGTTGCTTCCTCCAGACTTGTTGATTATGTGGACCAATGGACAAAGGCAAGGGTTATTGCATTTGAGGCCTTAACCCAATATGAGGTAAATGTTCTGAGTTTGAAGGCATATCCTTTGGAACTTTTCCTGGTTTGATAACTTCATTCCTTTGACATCTGTAACAGCAAATGGATGAGGTACTATGCTTTATTACGTCTTAATTTCATCCATATTTAATGTTGTGTTCTTAAGGTTCCAGACCTAGTAAGTGGAATTCCAGATTTCAAAAAAGCAAACATGGATTTGCTTTTGAGTGAGACAAATCTTGATGTACTTAAGGCCATGGAAGCCTTTGAAGTCAAAATCATAGACCATGAACACATGTAAACAATGTATTTGATTTTCTGTTTTATGAGATAGAGTTTTGCAGCACCTGATATCAAATAGTTCTATTTTCTTCAGGAATCGGCGAAGACTCGTAAAGGATAAAAAGGTTGCAGGAAACAAGGTTGAGAAACTGCTAGATGTCTGTCCTCAGGTTCTCTTCCCTTCAGGTATAATAACATATGCTGCGCAATAAGAATGCGTACTATTTTGCATTTAGTTTCGGGTATCGGGTCAAAGAACAATAAAAAGACTAAGATATTTCGCTGCACGTGGTCGTGGCATCTTTAGTTGGTAGTGAAAGTTTCAAGTTTAGCCTTTTAGTACTGATTTACACAATTGAGGAATATATTTGAAGGACTTCTGTAGATGCCTTTGTTCTTTTTCATTTCATTTTCTGCACACTCATCTATTAGAGGAGTATTACCACTTGGAGTGGACAATTAGGAGAACAAGAACATGAATTCCCTTTAGCCACGGCATGATATATAACTCTTGCAATTCCATCATGCAACCTATGTAGCTTGTGATTATGCTTTACAACTGCAGGTGGAAAACATAGTGCTGGACAACTACCTGGTGCAGCTCTATTATGCCTTTCCTTTAACCCTAAAAATTTGAACAACCAAGGAAGGGTATGATAAGTCACATATTGAAGTTTTATTCTCAACTATTGGCCAATATTTCAAGACCAATATTTCAAGTCTTCATCGCCTATTTCAGGTGTTGCAAGATGTTCATACTGTTTATCAGAACACATTGTTGGATATAGCTGCTTCTCTTCAACTTTCTAGAAACATCTTCATCGCCCTTCTTTCACTACAATCATGGAAATCGTTCATTGGTCGATGGATTAAGGGTTATATTGCAACCATTGATGCTAAAGCTTCTTCTGTAGCATCTGATAAAATGTCAAAAGTGGCTAATGATATCCTGAAGGTGCATATTTTGTCTTTCATTCTCTCATAATACCCTTTCTTCACCTCTTTTCTGTCGTCTTTGCCAGCATAGGCAGTTTTGGGTTTTAGGTGCAATGTTACTGTTTCATGTCCTGCAGGTTTTGTTGCAACTTGCTGAAGAATCTATACCAAGATCTGCTGAAAATATTGCACTGGCAATTGGTGCACTCTGCATGGTAAGAGATATTTACAATACAAATTTCTTGCTATAACTTTCTGGTCACCGATTCCTTTTAATGTGAGAGATGTCTGAGACCAAGGTGAATTTTTGTGTGAATGTTGTTATGGATAGTATGTTCTGCTAAACCTAGGCAATCTAATCATCCTTTCTAATCAGAGCAGTATTTTCTTTGCTATATACGTATCTGCTGAAGTTTTACTGCCTAAGACAAACGAACTCTGGCTGCGCAAGAGTTCTTCTACCCCATCTTCTTTGGTGAAAACCTATTAATCGATCATCTAACTGTTTTTTACCATTGGTACAAGTTTCTGTGCCTTTTAAGGAATGAAGTATCTTTATTGGATGCTTTGCTGGCTATTTTCAGGTCTTGCCTCCATCTGCTCATACTATAAAAGCTGCTGCTTCGAAATTTCTATTAAATTGTTTGTTCCAGCATGAACATGAATTCCGCCAATGGACAGCTGCAATATCTCTTGGATTAATATCTACTTGCCTGCATGTAACTGATCATAAGCAGAAATTCCAAAATATTAATGGACTTATGGAGGTAGGAAGATATGTTGTTTGTAGATGTTTCTATAGGTTTCAGTTCATGTTCAGAAAGCTCTGAGGAATGAGGGTGTTCTTATTTTCTTTTCCTGGGTTATATATATATTGATGTGTGCACTGATTGAGAGCATGTGCCTGCAGGTTTTGGGTTGCAGCAAAAGCATTCTTGTTAAAGGAGCATGTGCTGTTGGCTTAGGCTTTTCATGCCATGATCTTGCCAGGAGGATTCAAACTTCTGATAACACCCATTTGGAGAAAGAAAAGTTGAAGATTCAGGAAGTTGACATGCTAGGAAAGATAGTCCGGACATTAGTTCTAATGATAAGTCCTTTTTGTCAAGCTTCACATCATACTCTAGAGGCTCTGCTTGAATATTTCCCTAAAGCCAGCGATGAAACCAAGATTGAAATAGGTTCTGAAAATTTATTTGAGAAGTGTGATCTGGAGGAAGATATCTGGGGTGTTTCTGGCCTTGTCTTTGGGGTGGGAAGTTCTGTTAGTGCCCTATACAGAGCTGGGGCACATGAGCCCATGAGTAAGATAAAAGACTTGATAATATCATGGATCCCACATTTAAACACGAACTTTCCTAGTAAAGGATCAGATAAATTTTTGTCTGTTGGGTCGTGTCTTGTACTTCCAAGTATTGTTGCTTTCTTCCAGAGGGTGGAAATGATTAGTGATAATGAACTTGGCGAATTGATGAACGGTTACAGTGAGCTCATATCTGAGTTGACATCTGTGAAAATGTCTGGTGCTTTCCACCAGAGTTTGTTATTGGCATCATCTGTTGGAGCAGGAAATCTTATTGCTTGCATTTTAAATGAAGGTGTCCACTGCGTTGAATTTGAACAAATAAAAAATTTCCTAGACTTGTTCAGAAAATGCTATTCTGATCCTCATCCCAATCATGTGCAACTGGGTGGGATGCTTGGAGTAGTTAATGCTATGGGAGCTGGTGCAGGGATTTTGGTTGATGGCCATCTTTTTTCTTCCTCAGCAAATACTGGTCCTAAAAAAATGGTTGGTTAATATCTTCTTTTGTCTTTCTAGTTATGCATGATAGGCACTATGGACTTACATATGTAACAGGATTTCCATATGCTTGGCAGGAATCAACTTATATGATAGGTCCTTTGCTTTCGAGCCATGTTATTGAACCACATTTGACGACATTGATACAAGAGATATTTCTCGTTGCACAGAATTCTGATGACCTCCAAATGCAACAAAATGCATCTTGGGTTCTTTCATTCCTTCGAAATCATTTATGGTCCAAGAAACTCGGTATTACTGAAAGTAGTGCTCAGACTAATGTTGCTGATCCAAAAACAGTTTCTCACAATTTTCCAGAGGACAGTTTAGTCATGAAGCTCTCTGTCTGGCTAATGCATTGCAACTATACTGGGGTATGGCTTAGAGATTATGTTATGATGCTTATCTTTGTTTTGTTCCGGCAGATTATGATAACTTATATGTTGGATCTGCCATGCACAGTGACTGATTATCTACCTTTCACCTAAAATTGAAAACATGGTCACAAAATAACATCATCCTTGACACAGATGAAGCGTTATCTGACTGTAACCAACTATTAGAGAGGCCATATACTTTGATATTTTAGCTGTTAATTTGTAGATGTGCTCTGGCTGCTATGTCCAAAAATGCTACTAACTTGTGGCCTTCTCAGCTCTTTAAGTTAAATAATGCCTGTGTGTTAAAATTATCCTTTTTATTCACAGATAAAAAGAACTGTTGTATTTCCCGTAAATTTGAGGTGATAAATCTTTTGAAATACTTTGCTTTCTGATTTTCCAGGAAGATCAAAATTTGGACATTGGAACAATAATAACTGTCCTAAGTTGTCTCTCACAAGCTCCCAGACTGCCCATTGTAGATTGGGGATCGGTTGTTAGACGCTGCATGAGATATGAGGCTCAAGTTTCTGAGTTTTTGCGACCCAATTCACTTCTTAAGCAGAGAACCCTTAGGCAGGAGTGTCTGAAATTCTCAATGGCTCACGCAGACCAGCTTGAGCCCCTCCTAACTTTTCTGGATGAGCTTACTGACTTCTCAAGATTCAGCGCATTAGGCATAAATATGCAGTCTTTTTTACTTCTCCATCTTGCTGGCCTAACAAAAATATTCTCAGGTTCTCGGCTAGAGAAGTTGTTCTGTGATATTGCCGATTTCTTTACTTCAAATAATTCATTCCAAGTGTATAACCCTGACGAGAGTAGCTCATTAAGAATATCATGCTGGAAGGGTCTTTACCATTGTCTAGATGATACTTCTCTTAATTGTTTAGATTCTATGTCAAGTGTTGATAAGTGCATACAAGTGTTGTTTCAGTTGTTGCCTGTTTCAGAATCCACTGTTACCATTGAAGCGGATCTTCCCATCTGTGGAGAAGAGTGGTCAGAGGTAGTTAAATGCCTAGCAAAGGCTAAGGACGAGTGGTTATTGGATTTCCTCCAGGTAAACATACTTTCCATTCTACCTTGTTCTTCGTATATTCTTTGTGGTACTCTTCATACATTTTGAGTTTGCATAATTATCAACTTAAATCTGGTGAAATGATTGAAGTAATTGAAATTTATTCCTCATATCTTTCAAGTCTCATCCAATAATTGTTTAAATACCTCCAACAGGTTGGGATGAAGAGAGCTGAATTGATTTGAATTTAAGTGTCAGTGATTTACCGTTTATACTTCTTTCCTCAATGAATCCTCCCTATCAGGTTTCCCTGCTGGATCTAACACAAGGAGATGACCTGACTACTGAGGTCCTTAAGAAGCTTCTAACAATGGCCAAACTTGTGAGAATGGGTTCCATCCCGTTGATGAAGCTTGGAATATTAAAAGCCTGGCTACTGAACTCCAAATCACGAGGTAGTTGCTCCATGTGGTGAACTTGACTACTATGAACAAATCAGCAAACTTAAAAGTGTCAATGATGTTAATAAACAAATAAATTAGTTCTTTGCCTCAATCTTTGAGCTATACCTTGCTTCATGCATATGTTTTCATGGTTTCAGGCATTTGGAATCTGCTTGTTGAAGTCGTAGCAGCTCTGCAATTTGCAGAGGGAAGTGTCAAAAGTCAGTGGCTTGTTGATGCAGTAGAAATTAGCTGTGTCTCAAGTTATCCTTCCACGGTATATACACGTCTAGTCTCCTACCAAAACTGCATGGCAATTGCTTCTGAATTTGTATAGTAACATAATGCGATCTAACCATGCCGTTACTTATTTCCTGGTAGAATTTCTGCTAGATTTTCAAAAACTCCTCATCAAAGAAGGAAGCACTATAAGAAGCAACTTATTTCTATGCAAGTAGAATACTGCTATGTTCCATTCACTTTCGGTTGTCTGAATAAGACAATACATGCCGTTGTATAACATTTGCCACCCAGTCTGATGCTTTCTAATGAGTTTCTGCTCTTCTGCTACAGGCACTACAGTTTGTTGGTCTGCTATCTGGTAGCTGCTGCAAATACATGCCTCTCCTAACTCTGGATCAACTCACTGTCTTGAGTGATCTTCCAGTTACACTTACCTCTCTACTGAGCAATCCGAACTGGGAGCATGTTGCAGAATCCATAGTTTCTAATTTCTGGGCATCGACCGAACGAATTTACTCCTGGGTTTCAGGCACTGGATTCCTTGATGATACACTCAATACACAGCCTATTGACGAAACAGAACGTGAAATGGCTGCATTTCTATTGCAAGTCATGCATCAAACTTGTGTAACTTTGAAAGAGCACTTGCCTCTGGAGAAGCAACTTAGACTTGCAAACATGGCAGTCAGTTGAAGCTCGTAAGACACTAACTTACCTGATACTAGAGCATGCAAGCAACCATACCAGCTTTTGATTTTTTGGCCTGAAATGGCTGAGACCTGACCTACTAACTGCACCTGTAAATTTTCTTCTGGAGTATATGTACGTCTTCATCTTTTTTTCCAATTTAACTCTCACTGGCACAAATTCTGCTGTCTGAACTTTCCTATTCTCAACTAAAGATGAGAAGTCTGAGACTTGAATCAATTGGTCAGATTTGAATTTGATACGGAATTTTAATAAAATGATATTATTTTAATAAGACTCGAAAAATTAAGATAATTTTGTAAATTAATTACGAATTAAAATAAAAAATTTATAATTAAGTAAATTTTTCTATCTTTTTATACTCTACTCATTAAAAAATCAATTATAAACACATTATTTCAGATATTATTTCAATTAATTTGTTTATTTCAAGTATTTAAAGTTATAACGAGAGATGCAATCCAAGCACAGAATCCTGTCTTAAACCCTAAAGAGACTATCTTCAACTAAAGCGCTTGTTCTTGCTCTTCCCTTCTCCGATTCCTCATTCTACCTGTGTTTCATTCCTTGTATGGTCAACTGATGAGTAGAGTTCTAACTAGAATCCCCAGAAAATTAATACTTCTTGAATCCAATGGACCATACTATCAGAAATTTGTGCCAAAATCGTTGCTTTCTTCCTCTTCGTCGTCGTCATCATCATCTCTTCAAACTATAGTTGGTTCAGATTCTACGTCTCTCTCAAGCCCTCTTTATCATTTCCTACCAGAAACCCAGAACCCCAATAACGTGGTGAATCTTATTTACTCATCTCTCAAACGAGATCGTACCAATTTGGCCAATCTCCAGACCGACTTAAAAGGGATCCTTTCTCATCTGGATACAAATGTGATATCGAGGGTTTTGTTGAGATGTCAGGCTGATTCAATTTCGGCAATTACGTTCTTTAATTGGGTCAAAGACGATCTGGGTTTAAGACCCAGCTCCTATAATTATGGTCTTATCATTCACATACTGGCTTGGTCTAAGGAGTTCACACAGGCTATGAAATTCTTGATTGAATTGGTTCAGTTGGTTAAAGATTGCTCACCTCAAGAGGATGTGCTTCGAACTCTGGTTTCTTGTTGTGAAGATTGTAACTGGGACCCTGTTGTTTTCGACATGTTAATTAAGGCTTATGTGAAAGTGGGTATAACTGAACAGGGTTTCAGAACATTTGTGAAGATTGTGGAGTTTGGTTATGTTCCTAGTGTGGTTGCATGCAATTCCCTTCTGAATGGGTTGTTGAAACTGAATTCCTTTGGACAATGTTGGAGAGTATATGATGAGATGGTGACGATTGGGGTTCATCCAAATACGTATACCTTCAATATTCTGACTAATATTTTCTGCAATAGTGGGGATGTTGATAAGGTGAATGAGTTTGTGGAAAGAATGGAAGAAGAAGGTTTTGAGCCAGATATTGTGACATATAATACTCTGATTACTACTTACTGTAGAAAAGGAAGATTGGAAGATGCATTTTATTTGTATAGGATCATGTACAGAAGGAATGTTTTGCCAGATTTGGTTTCATATACTGCACTAATAAATGGCCTGTGTAGAGAAGGGAAGATGAGAGAGGCTCATCAACTATTCCAGAGGATGGTTCACAGAGGCCTGAATCCTGACATTGTAACTTATAATACCCTCATCTCTGGTTACTGCAAGGAAGGAAAGATGCAAGAATCAAGATCATTGTTACATGAAATGATAGCAAGTAAGATTTGCCCTGATAATTTTACTTGTCAGGTTCTCCTGGAAGGATATGGGAGAGAGGGTAAGCTACTTTCAGCATTGAATTTGGTTTCGGAACTTGAGAAGTTCCGTGTTCCAATCTCTCGAGAAGGTTATGATTATCTGATAACATCCCTTTGTAAAGATGACAGGCCATTTGCAGCAAAGAGTCTTCTGGAAAGAATCTCTAAGCTTGGTTATGTTCCTGACGAGGAAATCTATAGTGAACTCATCATTTCTCTATGCAGAATTGATTCTGGAACAGATGCGTTACTCTTCAAAGCTGAGATGGTTCACAGAAATTTGAAACCTAACATTGCCGCATACAGGGCTCTAATAAGCTGCTTGTGTAGAATAAATCGTAGCAATGAAGCTGAAGCTTTACTAGAAGAAATGGTTCGAAACAGTGTGCAACCAGACACAGAAATCTGCAGGGCATTAGTGCAAGGCTACTGCAAGGAAGGGTACGTTGGTAAAGCAGAATCATTACTAGAATTATTTGCCAAGGAATTTCAGATACTTGATATTGAGAGTTACAATACACTCGTCAGAGAGTTTTCTGAGGATGGTGATATGACTGAATTAATGGCATTGCAAGATAGAATGCTGAAAGTGGGATTTGTCCCAAATGGCCTGAGTTGCAAGTACATGATCCAAG
>JANSVA010000001.1:28855041-28866980 GCA_025504915.1 Erythroxylum reticulatum
ACATAATATTAACAAAAAGATATTAAAAATGAATCATAATTACTATGTTTATTTAAAATAATATAATACCTTGTGGATTCATAGGAAATTGATTCGCTGAATTTGTTACTGTTTCTAAAAGAACTTGAGAATCATTTGCAGTACCTTCCCATTCCGCCATTACATATATAAAACGCATGTCAAATAAGCAACAACACATAATATTTTGGGTTTTTATGGCCTCTGTGTGGCATTTGTTCATCAGTCGGAATATGTGCATCAATATGTGTACCATCTATTGCTCCTATACAATACTAAAAATTAAAAAATATATTAAAATAAAATTTAATCATAAGGACATAATTGAAATACTAATTAAATATATGAATGTACTTGAAATATGGAAAGAATTTTGAATTATGTTGAATCTCAGGAGGTGTATTATTAAAAGATGGTGGAGTAATGACTCTTTTTGCAAGATGATTAACTACATATAAAACTTTTTGAAAGTACTTCGAAATTTTCCAGGTCGAATGTTGAAAGCATTCTGCATTGACTCTAGTTGTCTCACTATGCCCTATAGTCATAAAGAAAATTGCTACTTGTTCTTCCACAGTTAAATGATTTGTTACCTTTAAGTCTCATAAACTCTTCAACTCATCACATAAGCTCAAGAATATTATCTTTCTCATTCTTAAGTTTTCATAAATCCTTGTAGGATTTTCATTCAAAAGTTCTAATATCCAATCATGACCTGGTAGAACAAAAGTTCTATATCGTTGCTTTTGTAAATGAAAATATTTGTTCTCTCTTGCAGCTACAGAAATAATGATTAGCTTCTTCAGTTCATCATCAGAATTTAATTCGAAATCTGATAAGAAATCCATGTAGCTACAATGTCAATATTAAATAATTAATAAAATCTTCAATCAAGTATATTTAATCAAATATAGAAAAATAATCATAAAAAAATATAAACTTAAAATTAACTCAATATTCATACAAAGCACAAACTAAAAATGTTCAAAATGTAGAATAGTGCTTAATATAAAAGTATTAAATCAATAAACATTCGATACGCAATAATATGAAAATATAACTAAAGTGACATAATCCAATCCAGCTTCCTTGTTTTTGTCATCTTAAAAAAAATATCCCTATAGAGTGGAGAATCATGTAAAGCCTTTACAGTTTTTTCTATATTACACACTGTCAATACCTAATTCATCTAAAGAATTTAGACATTCCATTATTACGTTAGATTCTTAAGATTTACTCTTTGTGGTGGATGATGTTTCCTTCAATTTTTTCTCAAGTAAATCATTCTTCCTTTTTAATTGTTCACTAAATATAAGTAAGGCTTCTTCTACAATATTAGAATGTGTCTTCTTTGCCTTCTTGTTCTTAGGAGACTTCTTTCTTGTAGATGAGGAACTTTTATCTTGATCTTCTTTTCCATTATACGAGTAATCTTCATCAATATCATTTCCATGCTCCTCTTCTATGCTATTCGATGGAGCTTTAGTTGATGGATGTGCATACACACTAGTTGCAGTAGTATTTCCAAAAATATGACACAAATCTAAAAATTCCTTACATCCTTTTTCTTAAATATGTGAACCATTTTATGCACCTATAATGATGAAAAAGATAAATGAGAATTAATCGTATATAATATGATATATTAACAAAACAAAAGACATATTTTAACTTAGATAGATTTTTTCAACATTCATTTGTAGCGTTAACTTCACCAGTACAAACGTTGTAACTGATTCCTGTTTCTTTGAGTAAGTTCTTGAAATTCTTCAATCTAGCTCTTAGTCCATTGTACTTATTCTTCAATTGAATATCAGTATACTCCTTATTGAACATTGTTTGAAGCCCTGCTTTAATATTCTTCCAACCAGATTTCGAAAAGGTAGTAGTTGCTCGATTTTCCTTCTTCACTTCTTCAACCGTTAAGGAGATTAAATACATCTCTATCGTATCATTTCATACCCCATCTTTTTCATTTACTTCCATATAATCATTGTCATCATTCGTATTATTCAAGCCTTCCATAACCAAATGTAATAACATATAATAAGAGGTATTACATCAAGACAATAAAGTCATGTGACGGCTGTAAAAATAGGAATACATGTGAAAACTTACATGAAAGGCACGTAAATGCATTTAATGTTTCAACTGTTGCATTTAATGCATGAATACACGTGAAGACTTGCATGAAAGGCACATAAATGCATTTAATGTTTCAACAATTGCATTTAATGTGTGACCATTTTTTCTTTTAAAGATGAATCCAACACTTTTCATTCAATAAAAAACGTCACATTTGAACTTATTTGTAATAGCTCTTCCTGGTAAAACAAGAAACAAACATCTGGGAAGTTCATCACAGTTATAACCAATAATAAGCTACATGAAGACAAGAATAGGAAAAATAGCTATTATGTGAATACAAATGAAACACGTATTAATGTTATCAAGTACAACAAGTACACAGAATAAAGTATTTGTTGCATGAAAGACATGTAAATAAAAATGCATTTAATGTTTTGACAATATCTGTTATGTAGAAATGCATTTAATGTGGAGGTGGGGAAGAAGATTGGAGTGAATGTTGAAATCAATGTTTTAAAAATTAGACTGGTCACTAAATCGGAGAAGCAACTAATTCAAGGGTTAATGGTTTAACCGGAATTCAACAGTGATCGAATTGGTGACTAATAAATATATAAAATTTTATTTTATATATTATATATATAAGATAATTTTTAAACATACTATTTAATTATTTATTTATCTAATTGTAAACTTAACTTAAACCTTCAAACTTCAAAATATACAATTGTTTTTAAAAAGTTCACCAAATATAACACAAAATAAGATAATAAAGCTCACTAGTCATATTTCATCAAAAAGATTAAAAAAAAGATCACTAATCATAATATTCATTCAAGTTGAAATCATCAAAATCAAAGCATTTTAAATGGACCTGTCGGTTCTTTCTTTCATTGGTTCAACGGTTTTTACCGGTCCAACCGCAAAATAAACGGGTCAATTACTCACAAAAAATACAGGCTAAATCGGACTATTTCATGCTTTGGGTCACCGGTTCTCTGGTCCGATCGACCAATTCGGTCTGTTTTTCAGAACACTGGTTAAAATTGAGATTAAGAGTGCTAAGAGTGGGAGTAGCAGTGAAATGGAAGAAGGTGAGCTCGAACCAGGGCCTCAATCTGATGCTCAAGTTGGCGATGAGGATAAAAATGAGGAAGAAAAGCATGGCTTGGAACATGACGAAGTGGACGTTAATCATAGAGAGGTGGAAGGTGAAAACCTTGGTAATGGTGAAGTAAATGTAAAATAGAAGGGGTTTGAGAAGGAAATTGTTTCTGAAAAGACTGATGTGGTTGAGTAGGGCAATAAAGGGTATGTTTGTGGGGAGAATTTTAGTGATAAGGCTAGTATTAATGGCAGTGAAGTTGGAAATTCTGGTAATGATGATGGTGTTATTGGAGCGGGAGGTACTCCCAGAGAAAAAATAGAGTCTGAAAAGGAGGAAACTAAGGACATGACTGTTGATAAGTCTAGGAATATTTGTACAGATGGAGGGTTTCGACATGAAAAGGGTATTGATCTTGAGGCAGAGGTGGGGGACGATGAAGTTTGCAAATTAGGTAAAGAGTTCATAGAGGAGAATGAGGCCACTTATGACATGTGCCTAACACTGATTCATTACCAACCCCACAACTGTTACGTTTCGAGGTTATGCAGTAAGCAGAAAGAAGCATAAGTTATGTAGTAAGCAATCGCCAGAGGTTAGCATAATTCTCTATACTACTTAAACTATTTATAAGTTATGGAGTAAGCAGAAAGAAGCTAGGGGATATCAAAATGACCCTCCTCCACCTCCTCTTCTCCGACCACCGTCAGAAATAGCAGTGGTTGCCAAAACTTATCCATAACTAATACCCATTTCGATTTAACTAGCATATTTCTCTACATTATTATTACGTTTATAAGTTATGCAGTAAGCAGAAAGAAGCTAGGTGATGTCAAAATAGTGGACCCTCCTCCACTGTTACTTTTCGAGGTTTTTTCTTTAGAATATAGATAGTAAGCTTTTGTTTGGGTTTATTCTCCAGCAAGAGACTTGCTTAAACATGGGTCTCATGCTTCTCCAAAAGATGATGATTCTCTTCCTTCTAGTCTCTGCATCATTTCTGTCAACTTCTGCAGGTGGTTTACATTTACTATTCTTTTTCTGTAGTTTTAATTGGTGTATTATCATAATTCTTTCACCAGAGAAGCTATGGAAGGTAGCTTCAAACAAGTTTAGATGTACCCAATTAGAACTATATCAAGTTCAGACTATCATTAGAAGTTACAGATACTCCCTTGATCACATAACTTTCCTAAGTAGCTATCTGATTTGTTCAAGCTAATAAGTATAAATTTCATGCTTTTTCTTAAAACTTTCACTTTTCTTGCGTAAATACAAAGAAGAGAAGGTGACAGATGTGTGTATATTTCAATGCAAATAATAGCAATATTTGTCGAGCAACGAGTTAGAAAACACAAATAACCAGATACGAAAACAAACCTGGAAATTGCATGATGTGATGAGCTGCAAAAGATAGCAGAAGATGCAGAGAATGAGAAGACGACGAAGATAATAGTTTTGTTGATTTCTATATGCAGAGACCTTTTAACGCAAGTGACAGAAATAACTTAAGCAACGAAAACAAATAGGCAGTAGGTATAACCAGAGAAACAACGGAAGAGGCTGAAGAGGTAGAAGATCATAAAGTCCACGGCGTAGGGAAACTAGTTTTTGTGAAATACGAAACTCTGTTTTAAAAATACACGAAAACATCTTTTTTACGTTTTCAAAAAAATGTTGCAATTTTTTTTAACAACAAAAAACGAAAACAATTTCAACCAAACTAGTTTTCGGAGGCTGTTTTTATTTTTTATGAAAACAACAACAAAAAAACCCAAAAACAGAACCAAATACCTTCTTAGTGTACAATTAGTTTCATTCAAAGAGAATATCATGTTATTATTTGTAGCTTATCTGGACAATTTAAAATAATATGTTTTAGCAGTTTTCGTTAAGAGATATAAATTATTAGTTAAACATACAAACTTCACATATGATTATGCCTAGTATAAAAATAACTCTTTATGATTTACAACTATAAAAGAAATAGGGTTAATTACATAAAAAGTCTAAACTTTTAAAAAATAGCAATAAAATATCCAAACATTTAATTTTTTTCCAATTATAGTCCAAACTTCAAAAAGTAGCAATAAAATGCTCAATTTTTAAATTTTTTTCAATTGTAGCCTGATGTTAATGCTTCTATTAAATTTAAAAATGACCTAAATTAGATTACGTAACTTTGATGACTTTAATGATGTAGTACACTATAATGTGGTAGTAGTTTGGAGCGTTAGAAGAATAGAAAAAAATGGCTAATGATATTTAAAGAATAACAGATAACGTTGAGTTAAAATTGAAGAACTTTAAAATTTGAATATTTTATTGTTACTTTTTTAAGTTTGGGCTAGAATTGAAAATTTTTAATATTTGTTTATTTTATTATTACTTTTAAAGTTCAGGCTATAATTGAAAATTTAACAAAAGTTTGGGTTTTTTGGCAACTAACCCAAGAAATAATCTCTTATAATTTTAGAAATATAAAAAATGAGTATTTATTAAACATTTGATCGAATATTTTAAGCTAAAGTAATTATACAAATTGTATCACGTATTTAATAGCCATTTATATAATAATTTATATTAAAATAATTTGATAAAATAAATGTTTTTAATTTTAGTACTATCAATTATTGTTTAAGATAATTTTAGACGATAAAGATGCTTCTTAGAATAAGTAGAATTAGGGTGAGATTCACATTTTTTTACCCATAAAAAATCTATATTAAAGTTACATCTTTTAGAAATTGATGTTACAAATGAAAATATGTAATAAATAATACAAGATCATAATACACTAAAGTTGTCGATTGAGAAAATAAGTGTGTCAATTTGGTAAGATAATGTATGAAAAGAACAGAGGAATTTAAAAGAAGATATTTGTTATTTATGTATGTCTTGAACTTTATATATTATAAATATTTATAAATGTTATAAAAATTGACAGTAAGACAATCGTAAAATCAATAAAATATTAAATAAAATTTAAAATTTAATTAAAAATTATTCTTATCTATTAAAAATGTAAATAAAAATTAATTTATTTATTTTAATTTATAAAAATTTATTAATAAAAATTAATGGATTGATTAATTAATCAGTAAAATATTACCTCGAAATAAATGATTCTACAGTAGATAACAATTAATAAGATTGGTGCATTCACCAGAGGTGACATTTGGATTATCAGAAATTGTAAAAGAGGAAGTAATAATCATATCTTAAGTAATCATTACCCTCAGAAATAACTAATAGGTAGCGTTATACTAAAGTAACAGACTACTGTTGATTTCTTGTTAAGCTAATAGATAAGAGATGGGTCAATAAAGAGACAATGGTTAGTAATAGAGTGAGAATCAATTAGATCATTAAAGATCATAAAATAAAGTAACCTTGACGTACCAGGGAATGAATAAAGTGAGAACATGCAGTCATGAATTGACTGATAATGGAAACAACGTAAGTAATATTAAGGCAAGTGGCAGTGAAATAGATAAGGTCGCCATCTAGTTCACGATAAACAGTACCATCTTTAAGAATAGTCTCAACGATAGCTAAAATATGAACTGTTTTTTATTTATTTATAAAGGGTGAAAAATTTTCAGAAATTACATAATAAATCTGGAGAAGTACATTCAAGATATATCCTTATCAAAGAGACGTTGGCACCTTATAGGTGTAGTAACAAAAAAGGTGAGATCGACAGTAGAATGATTTACGTGAGTAGCAAGCCAGTCAGCACATATGTTGCTCTTTCAGTAAACGTGACGATGAGCAACAGACCAATTCCGCATGAGAAGCTCCTGGACACTCATGACAATGAGGTTGAGCTCCTGGGAAACGACGATTCGAGGAAGAAATAAGATGGTACATCGCGAGAGAATTCAGCTCCAGTTCTACTCGGTGGAAACTCAGGTCCCAGGCTAACGTAAGCCCGGTATAAACTCCCTAGAGTTCAACTGACATCGTATCGCACCAACCGAGGTTCTGGGAGAATCCGCCAAGCCAGTTGCCAGCACTATAGCGTAACATGCCCCCTACAATAGCCGAGCAGCCATTGCAGGCGCCGTCTGTGTTGAGTTTGACCTAACCAGGAGGTGGTTTGGTCCAACCAATGAGTTGTGCTAATTGTCTTTTTTGGCTTTAAAGTTTTTTATAATATAAAAAAACTATTATGAATTAGAGATTGTAAATTTAAATAAATACATTCGAATTCTAATAGGTTAAAAGTCTAAGTTCACATAATTTCCAATATATTTTCTAATTTAAATATTAGTCAAATTAACGTTATTTTGCAAGCTCGACCAATTTTAATCAATAATTATGAGGAAACACACAAATTTGTATATACCACTTTCTATCGTTTGGTTTTATTGTCAACTTTATATTGATGTACATAATAATTAATGTGTACCTAACCTTGATGTATACATTAACATATGCTATAATCATAAATACAATGGATGCAGAAGAGATCGGGGGTATTTCTTGTTATTGAGGCTCTTGCTTGGAAAATTTTGAACGTTTTGTGTTTTGGAGTTATTTTAAATTCTCAATCCCCAAATTGATGACATATTTCGTAAAGGTTAAAAGGAGGTTAGGCACCTAATCTATTCGAAACAAATAAATGGATGTGCTCTCATCATGCACGTTGTCCACTAAAAGGCAATTACCACAAAATTAAGAATTTATTTACCCATTAAATTAACCCAAATGTGATAACATTACTTTATGTTCATTTCAAGTCTAAAATAATCAATTTTCTCAAATTCAATAATGTGCACCATAATATGAAAAGATATTATAAATAAGACTTTCATGAAAACAACATTGTACATACAAAAAAAATTACATAATGCAATCCAATCTCATTATAATAACATAATCTCTGAACTTTATTGATGACATGCCTTATGTTCAAAGATTAACTATCATCAATTCAGTGCTCACATATTCAATGACCACTTTCTTTTCCTTAACATATTCCCTTATAGATAAAAACTTATTGTTGATTTATCTACTCCAACTACCACCTATTATTTTTAACTAAAAAATAGTAGTTGAATTGTCACAATACATTCTCAATGGCCTAAAAATGAAATCTACAAGTCTAAGCCCAGATATGAAACTTTTTAGCCATATACCATGTGACTTAGCTTCAAAATAAGAAACAAACTCAGCCTATATGGTGGAAGCAATAGTTAAGGAATGCTTAACTCTCCTCCAATATATGGTTCCACATGCAAGTATGAAGATATAATTTGATGTTGATTTCTATGAATCAACACAACCATTATAATTTGAATAGGAGTACCCTTTTACCACCAAATTGTCAGTTTATCTATACATAAGTATGTAATCTTTGATCCCTTAAAGGCAACTCATCACTTTCTGTACAACTCTCTAGTGGTCTAATCATAAGTCACTTTGATATCTGTCTAACATTCTAACACAAATGCAATGTTAAGTTTTGTACAAACTTAAATATACATCAGGCTTCCAACTGTATAAGCATATGGAATACTTTTCATTTGTTCCCTTTTTAAATCATTTTTCTGATTATTTTATGTAAACCTATTTTTCTATATTACCATTTATGAAGACCGTTTTCACATCTATTTTATGTAATTCTATATCAAAATGAGCTACTATTGCCAAAATTGTATTTAGAGAATTTATTTTAGACATAGGATAAAATGTCTCTATGTAACCAATTCCTTCCTTTTGAGTTAATCATTTAGTAACGAGTTTTGTATTGTATCTCTCAATATTGCCTAATGAGTTTTTCTTTGTTTTAAATACCCATTTATACCTAAGAATTTTGCCCCTTTAGGTAGCTCAACAAGATCATATATATTGTTATTCTTCATGACACTGTACCATAAATTTGATTCTTTCCATCTCGTGGTATGTGAAAAGGTTTCAAGATCATTCTTAGCTCTAATATTATAGTTAGGCAATTATTGAATGACTGGATCTTCTGAAATATCATCAACTTGTGGAATGTATTGGTTGTCATTTGTGTCGAATGTAGGTTGCTGAATTTCAACAGTTGGTTGTACAAGTCCATTTGAACTTGATGAGCGTTTTGAATGACAATCACCTTATTGTTTGAAATGGAAGGTTAAGTATCTAAACGATCATTATTAAAAACTATATCATGAAATTGATCTCTCCCATTAATCAAGTCATGGTTTTTTTTTGCATTTCCTGATTATACAATTCTAATGTGATATAATAGACAATAGAACTTATATCCTTTGAACCTTTCAGTATATCCAATGAAATACTTGCTTATGGTCATTTGATTTAATTTATTCTCTTGAGGATTATCAATTCTTATTTCAGATGGACATCTCTAAATGCATATATGTTACAAACTCAATTTCTAACCTTTAAATAACTTAAAAGGTGTCTTTAGAACAATCTTGATTGGTATCCAATTTAATATATAATATGTATACATTGATGCCTTAAGAGCTTCAGTTCATAAGGACTTCAGGAAGTTTAGAGCTGCTCAATATGCTCCACATCATTTTTAATGATGTTCAGTTTCTTCTTTTTGCTACACCATTATAGTCCAAAGATCCATATATAGTGTATTGGACAACTATTTCATTTTCTTGAAGATATCTCGCAAATGGACCAAGTATTTGTCCACCTTCAATATATCTACGATAATATTCTACATCTCTATCGGACCTCATGATCTTAATTTACTTATTACATTGTTTCTCTATTTTAGTTTTGAATATTTTGAAAGCATATAGTGTTTATTTCCTGTTATGAAGCAAGTAAAGATATATATAATGAGTAATCATCTATAAATAAGATGAAATATTTCTGACCATACAAAGCCATATTGACTATAAATATTCATATGTATGATCTCTAATACGTCTGAACTTCTCTCGCTACCTTTCTTTAATTGGTTGGTCTGCTTTCCCTTTATACATTTCACACAAGTTTTAAAATCAATAGAATCCAAAATACTAAGTACTTTCACCATTCTTTTTGTCCTTTCTATAGAAACACGTCTTAATCTATGGAGTCACAACTTAAAAGAACTTTCATTTATAACATAACGTTCTGGACTACAAATACCCATATGTGTGATCTCTAATACATCTGAACTTTTTTTAGTACCTTTCTTTAGTTGGTTGGTCTACTTTCCCTTTATGCAGTCCACATAAGTTTTAAAATCAGTAAAATCCAAAGTACTAAGTGCTTTCACCATTCTTTTAGTCCTTTTTATGGAGATATGTCTTGATCTCTAGAATCATAACTTAAAGGAATTTTTATTCTAACATAGCATTTTGTCCAAACATGAACATGTGTTGCATTGTGACATGATTTGTTTTTTAAATTAAAATGAAAAAGACCATCATATAATATATCATTCCTAAAAGTTCAGATTTATAATTCAAATCTAAAAATTCGTCCCCAAAGTGAGAGGAATATTCAAAAGTTCTAGTCTTGAAGCTGAAATCAATTTCCCAGAGAATTTGGGAATATAAAATGTCTTTTCTAATTTTAAAACAAAACTAGTACTTAAAACTAAATTGCAGCCTCTAACAGCCTCCACTCGTGAATGCATCTTATTTCCTGATAAGATATAATGCTTGCATTTCATTGGCTTCATTGGATTTTGTAAGTCTTGTAACTCATTTTTAATACGGATTGTACAACCAGAACCACTTTACCATCCATTATGACAAACTTCATCCATGTTAGATTTAAAGCAAACTAGTGAGAATGAATTACCTTTCTTTTGAAGTCATTCCTTATGTTTGACACAATTCTTCTTCATGTCATTTTTTTCTTTTTCTTGAAAAGAAGCACTTGGATTCATTCTTAATATCAGCTTTGGCAGACATTTGACCTTTTTCGCTTGAGTTGGTTTGACTTTTCTTCTTTTCTTGAATAACCAGATGTGGACTTAGCGAATTCTTTCCCTATTCCATCAACAATCTCCCTTCGTCTTGAGCACATATTGTTATTAATTCATTTATTGACCACTTATTCTTATATGTGTTATAAAAAATTTTATAGGTCCATATAGGGGTAGAAGGGTGTTTAAAATGTAATGCATAAGGAAAAATCAGACCTCTCAACTTCAAGTTTCTTTAATTGAGTTACGATGTCCTTCATCTTCATGATGTCATCATTCACACCGCGGACACCATTTAACTTTGTGGATGAAAATTTCATAATCATCATGCTGGCAAGTGCTTTTTTTTGAAGTTTTGAATTGCTCATCAATAGCTTTCAGCACAGTACAAATTTTATCATATTGCTCTACAGAATTACAAATACCAGTAGAAATTTTAGTCTTTATGAACATTACAAGTAGGTGATTAGATTACTCCTAACGTTCATAAAGAACAATTTCAACTGTAGTGTTAGCTTCAATTATCTTAGATAGTTCATTATTCCAAATAATATAATCAATGTTCATCCACCTCAGATAGGCATCGAAATTTGACCCAGATTCAGCTCGAGGCCTAACAATTGTAAAGAAAATAATGTCATTTAGAAAAAAAAAACTAATGTCATTTTCTATTTTTAAATTTTAAAAAATTAGATCAAGTTGAGTTGAGTCAGACTTTGAACAACCCGAATAGACCCAACCTGTTGCCACCCCTAACCCAAACGAAGAAGAATTCTCTCTTTCGAAATCTTACAATTTTCACCCTTCAATTCAGGAATTTCACAACTTGTGTAAGAG
>JANSVA010000001.1:28923088-28934552 GCA_025504915.1 Erythroxylum reticulatum
ATCGAAATGTACCTTAGGAATCAACGCACATGGAGGAGCAAGGGCGGCGACGTTGAGAGGGAGATTTGAAGTTGTTTGTATACGTTGAGAGTGCAGAGAGTCCTAGAGTGGGAGGCGCGATTGAAGAAACCTTTAAACCCAAACGTTAATTAGTTAAACGACTGAGTTTTAATTTCTTTACCAACACTTCCACGCCGTTTTCTTCAGAAAAATGTCGTGGTATTTATTTGGCCACGTTTTAATAATAAAACGTCTCAATTAGTTCTCCAAATCCGCAACACTTTAATAAAACGTCACCGAAAACTTAAACTTTTCCTGACGTTTCAAAAACATAACGAAAAGTTTATATAATCTGCGACATTTCCTCAATCAAATGTCGTAGATTGTATACTTTTTTTGTAGTGAGTTAAAGTATAGCTTGGATTTGGTGAGTATTCACATATTCTAAGGCCCATAGGATCTTGTGTAGGTAGAAAGTGCTTCTTGGGTAAACGTTGGAGTCAAGGTAGGACACATTGAATTATGTAAAATATAATTTTGGTGATCTTAAGATTTTTGTGAAATAGAATATCAAGGTTACTATGCACCTATAGAAATAGAGTTCAATAAAACCAATTATAAAAGTTGCATCTCTTAGGTGAAAAGGTTAAATTTGTATTATTGAGAGAAATTAGTGCAAAGTATAAAAATTAGCAATTTTAAATATTATGTCGTATGTGAAATAGTTAAAATTCTACTCCTTTTATTTTAAAAATAATATGAGCTAGACAATAAGTAATTTTGATAAATTAGTTCGGATGTATGATGTTTTTAAATTTAAATAATATTATATTTTATGTATAATAATAATTATTTTGTTTAATTATTTAAGGTTTTACCAACTATAGATTTAGTTAAGATTTTTCTCTGAAAATTTTGATTTTTGTTACTCCTTATCCATGATTTTGTATTCGTCTCCATGACATTTTTGGTGTTTGCACTGAGTTATCTCTTCTTCGTGGCGTTTGTGACCTTTGCAACAAGTTCTCTCATTTCTGGTTGTACCTTTTCACTCTTTTGTGTACGAGGACGAGATACACAAGACATTATTAAATATATGTTGCTCACATCGTATGGTACACACCAAAAATCTATGTCATTTGAAAATCTATATTGAAACGACAATTATAGTCTTTCTTAATGATATCTCAAAAAAGATTTAACTTTTAGGTGGAGGGACCTCTGCATATGCTGCTGCAAATTTTCCTTCAGCAACACAATTTGACTTACAAATGTCCTGCTTGTGAAGTTATCATACATGCAGTAAGAATTGCATTTTTTTGCAAAAAGAGGCCACACTATTGACGATAGTTAATCTTATTATCGCGACATTGGCTAGAAAGAATCAAGATCAGACCATAAATTTCCTAACAAATGGCCTGCTTATGCAATTTTCTGGAGCTCCATGTACAGTTGAGAGAAGAAGGGAATATAACAGTTGGCAGCCTCTTGCTTTACTCGACATGAGGGTAATCAATGGTGTAGTGAAGCCCACGACTTTCATGCTGAGTAAGAGCACTGCTTACTGCCAACTTTGCACAACAAAGAGGTTTCTCATTTCACAAGCTTCAAGTCCCACCATTATCTAATCCCAACCCTTTTGAAACGAAGTACCTCTCCCAGTTATTCTCGAACTCACTGATATTTCCTCCACAGTTTGTAGCCTTATAGTCAAATGAACAATGCCTACATATTGCCACATTATTAATTGTAGTTCCTTCCTCACTTTCTTTGTTGACTTCAGTATGTCAACCATTGCTTGACTCCCAATTGCATTTGGTGCAATTAGTTGGGGCCAGCAATTTGAAACATTGTGATCAAGTTTGGAGCTTTTCATGCTATGAATTAACAGTTTAACTACTCTTCGTGCAAAACTAGTGCTTCGAGCAATGAATTACTAGCAAGTCTATTAGCTCTATGCAAACTAGTGCATACAACTTCACCTACCACATAGAGACCTCGGACATTCCTCTCCCCTCTGAAGACCAATACGTACTCCACCGCACATGTAATGAGCAGCAAGAACTATTGGAATTGGTTGGTGGGTAATATGCAAGCCAAACTTGAGGCACTTAGAAGCTATATTGGGGAAGTGAGGAAGAGTTTTTTCTCTTT
The DNA here is from genome assembly GCA_025504915.1 of Erythroxylum reticulatum. Lineage (NCBI taxonomy): Eukaryota > Viridiplantae > Streptophyta > Magnoliopsida > Malpighiales > Erythroxylaceae > Erythroxylum > Erythroxylum reticulatum. The sequence continues at coordinate 28,925,243 of JANSVA010000001.1, forward strand.
TTTTGTGACTTATATCAAGTAGCAGGTAATTTTCATTATGCTTCTTTAGCAGGTTATATGTGCCTCTTGCCACCACATCTCTTGGTGCTAGCTCGACTCTCTCATTGTATAAGGGCATGAACCGTTCCATTCCCAAGTTATAGAGGATGCCACCATCGCCTCTGACAGCTTCAATGATTAGAAATGCATTTTTCTGAGTTTTTTTGGATTTGATGGGAAGGCCTTCATCAACTAAGGTTGTTGGGTGGAATTGTACAAATCTGAGACAAAAGGAGCTTATAAAAGTCAATCAGAAAGAATTTCGATTACCTTGTGACAACCTTACTAGCAACATGACATAAATGTGGTTCCTAATATACTAAACAACATAAATATACAATGGAATGTACCAAACCCCCCAAAAAATAGCTATTCTCTAACACCCATTCCCCGCTAGAAAAACTCCTCAATGATAGCTTCCCACACCAACTCCCTGGGGTTTTTCTTGTACACAAGAAAACAAAAACCATTTAATTGGTTTCTCAAATTTATTATATTTTTAGTGATAATAGAGAATGTTCAAGCACAGAGTGGCAAGCAGGAGAATATGATCATAATTACTCTATATCGGATATCACAACTTGAGCTCTATGTGCCATTGCTATTCCATCTCTCGTAGCCACCTAAAAGAGAACATCAAGATATCATAGCCAATATATAACTGAGAGTTTGAGAGCAAACCATTTCATAAACAATTAATGAAGGAACAAATATATGAAGATACATTGAAATGAGATGTAAGCTTAGTTTAACTTCTCTACTGTTTAGGTGATAAGTACTTCAAATGATCATCCATCTACATAAAACTAAGTGAACATCTTTTCTTAACACTTATTCATTCAGATAATGATGTCATTGGCTGCATTAAGATTTTTAAATATTACATTCAAAAAAAGGTAGCCAAAAAGTTACAACTTAGGATAATTATTGAAATAGGTGACTTTAATTACTGAATATTCAAATAGCCAGTCTACATCATCATCTACTAAACTTTTAGGGAGACATTATTTCCTTAAAGAAAATATAAAAGAGAAAAAATAAAAAAAAACAAACAAGAGATATCGGTGGATTCGTTGTAGATGAGTAGATATGGCCAGCCCCACCATATGCAAGTAATGTCACCTTGGATATGAATTTAACAACCTGATATATTGGAAACAATAAAGCAAAAGTGTTTCCTGATGAAACAAAGTTTTAACAAACCAAGTTCAACATATTTAATAGCATACTAAAAGAGAACATTAGAATCACCTCTAGCGTTTCAGAATACAAAGTGTCCACTCCAAGACAAACTGTATTAGGATCATCCTACAAAGAAGAAACATGCTCAATCGGAAAGTGTTGCAGGACTTAAGATTTTAAATTGCAAAGATATCAACTAAAAGATATACAATTTAATTCACTTGTGCTGTTTTAAATTGGAATGTCAAAGCTAGAACTGCAATCCATATTGCCTCTTCATAACTAAATGCCTATACTATTTTGGATTAAAGGAGTGCTAAAAAGGTACCCTGAGAAGTTAGTAGATCTATTACAAAGTGATGTTGGGAAACAAAAATGTTGGGATCATTGACAACTGCCTCCAACAGAGCTCGCTCAATTTCTCTTCTAGTCATATATCAGCAACATGGACAATTCTATGGTGAGAGTGCCAACCCTCCCTTGCTAGTTGCAAGTTTCCATCCTCTCTATGATCAAACATGGCACCCATAGTTATCAACTCCCTAATTCTGTTAGGTCCTTCCGTACAAACAACATACATAAAGTAAACTCAACTTAAGCATTAATGGATAAGCAAGAAGTAAAAGTTATCTAGCACTAAAAAAATTTATGTTCAAAAAATCAAGGATGTTTGCAAATTCTTGCTTCTTCTAGATTTGGAAAACCTTGGCCTTTATTTGTTGAAATTTGAAGTAAAATACAATAAAATTCTTAACTATGAACATAACAATGCAAAATTATTGCTTCTAAATCTTACTCTAACAATCTCCTCATCGCACAGATATGGCCCAACAACAATTGTATCATGCATGTGACTCTCCACGGAGTTTTATGGACACTTTAGTAAAGATAAGTTCTATGTATTCAGATTTAGTTTTGAGAAAATGACAAAAAAAGTTTACCAATTTAGGCCCCTGGCAAGTGTATTGTAGACCTATGATAGTTAAGAGATGGAGACTAGGGGTTTCTTTTGATAAAAACAAACCGGTTACTCTACTAGTACGGGCTAATCAACATAAAGTACCATTAGATTATTGGTCAACTGCGGGATTGAGCCACATGGTCAGTGTTGTTGGTAGACCTATGAGTTTAGACAAGAATACTGATGTAATGAGGAGGATAGGTTTTACCAGAGTTTATGTGGAGGTTGGATTGGAAAAGAATTTACTGGAGATGGTAAAAATTATAAGATATGGGAAGAGTGTCACGGTGGTGAAGGATGAAATTAGGGTGACGTCCTCTTGGAATCCAATGAAGAAAGAGACAGTGAAGCTGTGGAAACCTAAGAGTGAGGTGGGAGATGTGTCTAAGGAGATAAATAACATTTACAAAAAGTCAAAGTATTGAAATACATATTGAAGGAAGATCTAGGCAAGGAAATGAGGAGAATTACAATGATTCCAATAATCAAGGAAGCAACAGTCAAGTAACGATGAAGGACAAAGAAGGAAGAGAATAACAAAGAAAGGAGACAGATGCAGAAGAGGAAATATCTGAAGGAACTCTTAAGATTATATATGGTGACTAGAGAGGCCAGTGGAACTGATAAACCAAAGGGGTAGTAGTTTTGCAAACTTTCCAATTTTACCGTGAACGTCTCTAGCATAAACGAAAACAAAAGCAATTAAAAACAAAATAATAAAAAAAGAGAAATTTAGTAACCAACACATCTTGCCTACGTCTACGGAGCCTTTACCCAACTTAATCACTTTTATCGAAATATAATAGATTTATCCAAGGCTTTAGTGAGCCGATATCACTCAACCCTTAACACTATCTCTTAATCTCACTTTCCGTAAAAGAATTTCACACTCAATAACATGACCGAATCAATCTTTTAACGAAAGAATAATAAACAAATAACTCAAGTGATCAATCAACTAAGAACAAAACAATAATATACTTGAGATAAAATATAAGAACAATTTTTCGAAAGGTTTAGCTCCTTCAAAAAAGATCTGAAAGTTGTTCACACATAATTAGTCCAACCGTGAGCCACTCCACAAAGATGACAGTCCAACGTGACCAATCTCTACACGATCAATACAGAGCTATAAATCTCCCACTCAAAATATATACTGCACTCTTTAATTGTTATCAATCAAGCAAGGAACACACCATCAAAGAACACACAAACAAATAGCCCATGTCTTCGATAATAACCTATCAATCCACACAAATCTATCTAAAGATGTGCCAAGAACATTGATTTTGTAAAGCATAAGATATGGTAAGCTGGAGATTTGTAGTAAATACAGTAACCTATATGAGGTACCCAAGGAAATTTGTTGAATGGATAAAAGAATATATAACTTTGGTGTCTTTAACGATGTTGATAAATAGAGATTTTGATTCAAAATTTATAAATCTTCTCCCAAAAAACGCACTTTCTCAATTATTTATGTTTAATTTATAGATTTTAATTACATTTTCATGATAGTTGAGGTTATTGAAATTTCAAGATTAGAATCCAATAATAACTTTTAATGTTCACCTACTTCCTTATATACGATTTAAGAAAGTTAATATAAAAAATTAATTACTCAATCACGCGAACCAATACAATAAACTTGGAAGTTGATTTTCTTAAATATATGAATTAATAGGTGAACATATTTATGTCATTCATCTCAATCTACCATTTTAAAAAAGCAAAATTAATTTTTAAATGCATTTTTAACATATTTAATAATCTACAAATATATTTTTTAATAAATTATCTATTACATATGAACTAAATATTTGATACGTAAAATATCTTTATTGGAATTTGAATTCAAGACTTAATTTAGAGAGATTTGAAAATTCTCCTGCTTTGATGAAAGTTGTTATTTTTAATTTAATTTTAATTCGATTAGGAATTAACACATAAAATATGAATTAGTGGTTTTGATTGGAATTTAAATTTATTTTTTAAAAACTAAATTTGTAAAAAATTTAAAAACTAAGAAAAACTAAAACCTAGTCAAATTTAATTATATTTAAAAATAAGTCTATAATTTAAATTTAATTAAACTTAAATAAAATATAGAAATTAGAGATGGTAGTTAGGCTCGGTTCAATTTGACCAATGCATCCTTTAAGTTAACAGGCCAAGCCCAAATTAACTAGGTCTCAAACTTTGCTTTTATGAAAAAAAAATCATATTTCAGGCTGAATTCATGTTTGTGACTGTTTAGGTGACCGAGGCCAAGACCTTATAAATAAAATAATGTCATTTTATTAAAAATATCCTCATTTTTTACATTTTTAAATTAAAAAAAGTTTGAGCCAAGCGAGTTTGACTCAGAATCCAGTCAGCTGTCACAGGCTCAATGACCCGACTCATTACCATCCTAGACCGGATACATTGGCAATGCTAACTTGGACCACCATGACAAATGGCTTCTTACAGCTTGTGGATGAGGTGAACCTTTGTTTTGGATTACTCGTGCACTTTTGGCCCTTCACTTGGATATGTGTGGATAACAGCCACTGCCACTCCACTCTCTACTTCTTCCCTCTCTTGTACTTTTTGTGTTAGATGTGTACATAACCAACATTCATAAATATCTCCCCTCCCAAAATATCTCACAACCTTCACTTGTTAACAATTTTTAATACAACAGGTCTCATATCTCTCTCTCTCTCTGCATCTAACTCTCAAATGTGTCACCAGCAGCATCAACTTCCTTGTTTGCATTGCCAACCACATGAGTATATAAGAATGGTATTACAGCTATCTACCAAAAGTTTCAATCTTGGCTTTGTTTGTACATTACACTTCTTCTTCTTCTTGTTATTGGTATTGGTATTGGTATTGGTATTCTTATATATTCTTGTATCATATACATGAAATGGTGTAGGTTCAACATCTGATAGAGAGATGCTTGCTGTTTCATATGGGCAGAGCTGAGTGTGTCAAAGCACTTTCAAGGCATGCTAAGATTGACCCCATTATCACCTTAACAGGTGATCAGCTCTCACACTTATCACTTCTGTGCTTCCTCTGCTTCTCTCAACATAAAGAAATTTTCTTTTGTAGTGTGGAGAGAGCTTCTCAAAGAGAACAAGGACTTTTTTCAAGCATATTTTCATGCTACTTCTTCTTCGTCTTCAAGCAACCCTACAAGTATGCCTTGAATGAGTTTTTGTGTTGAAGTTTCTCTATTCTCTGGTATTGTTTTACCAAGAAACTAACTTATTTTATAGGTAGTCCGGTTCAAAGGGTATCTAAATTCAGAAGAACAAAACACTGGAAATGAATTGAATGCAGACTCTGGCTTTTCTCATTTCAGCAATAAACACACGACATAGTTTGTATTGTTGGACTTCTGCAATTTTATGCATAGTTAATTAGTGAAAGATATGCACTTTCTGCAGAAGAAATAGTTGTAACTATGATTTCGTATCTATCCTGATTCCTACCAACAATAACGATCCACTAAAAGTCTCGCCAAAGAAATCTTGTAGTAAGCAGTGTTACTGATTTCCAGTGTATCTATCCTACACCAAAATAATGATTTGTCTAATATTGTTCAACTACCACCATTAATTACCAACTCAATTATAAACAAAACAAAGAAGGCGACAGATAAGGTTTTCCTAAAGAAAATTTAGCAGGTGAAGAGAGAGCTTCGTAAGGACATTATACTGAACTTCACGTTGGAAAAATAGGAATAGCCATGCAAGTATCGTGACTGTGAAGCCGAACAAAGAAGTGGAGCGTCAGAGTAAGCAAAGGAAGAGAATTGAGAATTATATGATATTGAGGCATTTTGCTCGGAAATTAGAAATATTGGTTTGGATCCTGTCAATGGCGGCCATCGGCGCGGAAGGAAAGGTGATGAGTTGTAGCTTTGAACATCTCGTTCCATGATCTTCGGGGATAGCTAAAATACCAAGCCCAGACCGGCCAACTCCAGCCCAACTAGGTTTGAAGGTATTAGGTAAAAGTCCAATTCTCGAAATTCAATCTATGCTTGGTCCAAATTATTTTTCTATATGTATACATAATTCTAATTATATTTGTCTCATTCTTCTTTTTTTAATTCAAAGTATAAATAAATAAATCAGACCCATATAAAAAATTTTCTAAATTCGACTATAAAAATATATTTAAATTTTTTTAAATATACTCAAAACTTGAACAAATTTAGGGATTGTTTGATTATATTTCTATTTTTCTGTTGTTTTTAATTTTTAATTTTTTGTTTTTATTTTTCTTTCAAATAAAAATAAAAGATTATTTCATTGTTAAAGCAATGTAATTATATTTTTGTTATTGATGATAATTATATATTAGATAAAATTTAAAGATAAATTATTTTAAGTTAATTAAATTTATTTTAATCTTTTATATAATATTTTTAATAAATTATCAAAATTTATTTTATTTTATTAAAATAATTTTTAAATTTTATATAAAAATTAATATTTATTTCAAATATATTTTAATTATCAAAATCAAAATTTTATTTGAAATTTATATATTTTGAAGATATTTTAAATTTATTTAAATTAATTAAAAATAATATATTATTAAATTAAATTATTTATGTTCTAATTAATTAAATATAATATTAAATTAAATTATTCATAATAATAATTATTATTAATTAATATATTAAATAATATATATTTAGTTGATAATAAATCAAATTACAAAAAGAAAACAAAAATCACTTTTGTGATTTTCACACCAAAAATAAAAATTCAAAACTCAAACAAACAATTTTTTATTAAATTTGAAAATAAAAATAGAAAATTAAAAATATAAATAAAAACAAACAAAACCTTAGATTTAAACTTGTTTTTCTGGATTTATTTAGAATTATGTTTTGGTTAGAAAAAAAATGGAGTCCCATCCAACTAATACCATCCCTAGTACCAATAGTTGATGTGAGAGGTTTGGCTTGACCGTAGAGTGGTTTTTCTTAATATGACACCAACACCAACGGTAGGAACCAGGGATCAAATCATGTGTACATAATCCTATTGCTATTGTAATCTTCTTCTAAATGATCTCATTCACACAAAGTGGAACTTATCAGAAGATCTTGTTTCAGAACCCATGCCTTGAAACTTACGATCATATCAACTTTTGGAATGACCAAATGTTGTGTTCCTTTCAAACCAAATGCGATACGTATACAAAGTCTATGATTACAATGAAAATTATAATTGAGTGTTGCTTGGCAAAGTAAAACCTTGCTCAATCAAAAGACAAAAGGTAGAGTTTATAAAGCTTTTCGGGAGACAAGAATGTTACTTTGGTGGAGAACGTCTCTTCATTAGATTTGTCTGCTTCGACGTGATGTTGGACTTAGTGAACCAAGTTGTGTATAGAAACTGCTTCTCTGAGCCCACGTGATTGCATATTAACCTAAGCATCTGCCTCTCCTTCATCCATCTTAACATCATCTTCATTTGGTTTTTGCTCGTCAATCCTCTTAATCCAACTTTCTGGCATTTTATCAAACACTAAACGATCAGAACCGCATTGCTTCCCATAAAAAAGCATAACTCGAAAGACAATAACTTTCTCGAGAACCCATGTACCTGCACCTTTTCCCATGTCTCCGAAATTGTGAGAGGACCGTGTTCCTTGACAACGTCGAATATCACCCTTGCCATGGTCTGGGATTGTTCTGGTGCTGTTCTGAGCTCTATCGGTTTCATTTTGGGCTTAGGTTTCGTCGAGAAGTGTCTGACCACCGACCAAAACATAATTTGCTCTCTCTTCCCTACAAAGATCAGCAATCGCCCAGATGGATTTTCGAAGCCTACGAGCAGTGTCGGCGAGCGAGTACGTCGATTCGACGATGTGGGAGTTTGCTTGGGACTGAGTTAAGGTGCCGGAGAAGTGAGTAAACGGGACAGCGCAGATTGAATTGATTAGACTTTAAGTTAAATTTAAATTTGTTTTAAATTGAATTTGAGGATTGAAATGCGTAATGCAAATTCAAATTAAATGGAATTGAAATTTCCCAGGCCCCAGCCCATTCCCGATGCCAAGTCCATCACTTCAAAGACAAAAGACAAGAAGCAAGATTGTACATCAATTATTTCACACGGCCTTGCCTCCCGTGAAGAGATCAGCTTGAGCAAGGATAGCAAATTATGCATATACTATTGTCATAGAAACATGTGGATTAAACACCATACAAGATCATAACTGTCATATTCAACATCCAACACTTTCTACACTTCGATCTGCAGAATCACACGGGTTCTTCAGCAGATCAGAATGCAAGAAAAGCAGAATCACACGGTTCGCAGGTTTTAGTAGAACTGAAACCAACATATGTAAGTAACAAACAGCCAATACTTATTACTAGACAAATCAACGACACATTAGGAAGCCTTTAAGCTTTAGAGGCATTAGCAACTGCACCAGCTTCAGTTAGAAGCGGGACAAGCTTCCCCTCCTTGTGCAAGCCAGACGTAGCTGCAACACAAATTCACAGATCAGTAAGCAGAAGAATTATCAGAAAGCTCCGAATTTGAGATACGATTTAAGAGAGGAACAATGGAAGGCACAAGAAACAGAAGCCTTACTATCACAGCCACCAATGTGTTTCCCACCGATGAAGACATTCGGCACAGTCCTTTGTCCGGTCCACTGTGCCAATGCATTTTGTACTTCGCTTCCATCACCTTCACAAAGAAAAACATCTACAGTAAGAATTTAAATTGAACTCTAAACAACCGTAGTCTCTAAACAAAAAGGAATGACACAATTTTTATCTCATTGAAACGAATAGCATGATGTTAGCTCACTAGTCGTTTTGAGGCCAAAGAATAAACACATAAAAGAATATTGACCACACTGTGTAATCCTGATCAGACTAGGAACAACTACACCCAGCCATTGCAGTTACTTCTTGGGCTTCAACTCCCTCGGTCACAATGAAATTACTCAATTTTCTATGAACATAAGACAATCCCTTCCATGGTTTTACCAATTAAACATTCAAGATCAAATTCTTTTCATGTACAAGTTTTCGTTCTGCCTAGAACAGATCCACCAAAAAAAAAAGAAAAACGAAAAAAGAAAACAAAAGACGAA
>JANSVA010000001.1:28963697-28978932 GCA_025504915.1 Erythroxylum reticulatum
GATTCATGGGATCCATTTAGGGACTTCACTTTCCCTTCCTCTTCTTCGCTCATTCCTCGGGAAAGTTCAGCGTTCGTCAACACTCGCATGGACTGGAAGGAGACACCTGAGGCCCACGTGTTCAAGGCGGATCTTCCAGGTCTCAAGAAGGAGGAGGTGAAAGTGGAGATTGAAGACGACAGAGTGCTCCAAATCAGCGGGGAGAGGAACGTGGAGAAGGAAGACAAGAACGACACGTGGCATCGCGTGGAGCGGAGCAGTGGGAAGTTCTTGAGGAGGTTCAGGCTCCCGGAGAACGCCAAGATGGATCAGGTGAAAGCGTCTATGGAGAACGGTGTTCTTACCGTCACTGTTCCTAAGGAGGAAGTGAAGAAAGCTGAAGTCAAATCCATTACGATCTCTGGTTAAAAACTGGATATCGATGCATATAGTTGAGGAATTCGGTTTCTTTTGTTTCAGTCTATGTGATGATTTGAAAATATTATCGTATATAAGCAGTAAATAAGTTCTATTTATGAATGTGTAATGTTTTGTATTTTTAAAAATAAATTATATCAAATATTTTAAATTATAAATAAAATATTAATCAGATTTTGTTTTATGAAATTATATTAAGATCTATTAAAAATATATTTAAATATTTGTTAAAAAGTTTAATTATATTGAATAATTATTTCTCGATCATCATTATTAATGGGTATAATAAATAGGTGTGATGTTACTTTAAAAAGTAAGCTGCGGCGCCGTTTTGGTTTATTAAGTTTTATGATTTAAAAAAAGCCACGGTGCCGTGTTGATTAGGCCGTAAAACTTTACGCTACACATGACCGTATATGATTGTAGCCCCTAAAACCCTCACTTTCTCGCTGTCGAGTCTGTCCTCTTCTTCCTATTTGCTAAAACCCTTAAGCCCTGGAACATCTGAAAGTCACTTTCCGAACTCTCTCTTTTACAGTCAATGTCCTCTGTAGCAACCAAAGCAAACCCTCTTCTGAATTCTATTCCCCATTTCCTCACATGGCGCTCCTTAGGGTTTCGCACCATTTGCAGCGGTCGTCTCGGTTTTGTTCCGTCCGATCACGAACCGGTGGTCGCGGGAACCAAGGTCCTCGAGACCTTCAAAGAAGAATTTGAGATTGGGTCGAGCATTGTTTCTCTTGAAACCGGGAAAATAGCTAGGTTCGCTAATGGGTCTGTTGTTTTGGGCATGGGAGAAACAAAGGTGCTGTCCACCGTCACCGCCTCTAGAGGCGATGGAGTTCGCGATTTTTTGCCTCTCACTGTATGAACACTTTCGAATTTCCGTTGTTTTCTTGTGTGGTTTGGAGTTTTCTATAGGGTCTTAACTCCTTTTTTGGTACATGAAAAGGTTGAGTATCAAGAGAAACAATTTGCACAAGGTGTCATTCCCACTACATATATGAGAAGGGAAGGTGCGCCTAAGGAACGTGAACTCTTATGTGGTCGTATCATTGATCGACCTATCAGACCGCTATTTCCTCCTGGATTTTACCACGAAGTTCAGGTACAATTTTATGCTAAACTCTTTGCTTCAGTTCGGTTGGTTTGGTGAATTTAAATATAAGGACGAGATATTTCATTATTTGAGTCAATACTTAGGAATGACATGTGCTCGTTGTTTTGTTTTCTTTATTTTTTCTTATATGCTTGAGATGGTGTTGGAGAGGGGAGGTGCTTGCAAGATTGGATTTTTTTTGTTCCATTTTTTGTCGCGTCTTCTTTGACGAGTCTGGTTTACAGGTAATGGCAAGTGTTCTTTCTTCAGATGGGAAATGTGATCCGGATGTACTGGCGGCTAATGCCACATCTGCTGCTCTTATGTTATCAGATATTCCTTGGGGTGGTCCCATTGGCATGATTCGCTTAGGAAGAGTTTGCGGAGAATTCATTGTTAATCCAACTATGGATGAGGTAAGACCATCATGGGTTAGATTTTACATCCTAAAGTAATGTGGAGTCTTTTCTGTAAATTTCCAAGATATACTTGCTCTTATTTCTGATTCATTAGGTGCACACCTTGGAGTTGATTAATTGCATGATTTGTTTTCCTGTGGTTAAATACTTATAGACATATTCAACTTCCTTGTTTCAAATGATTATTCTTACGTATGAACATCAAACAGTTATGTTTTTCCCATTGCTACTTGCTTCGGATTTTGTTATGAACTTAGCTTTCTCTTTTGATGCAGTTGAATCTGAGTGATTTGAATCTAGTGTATGCTTGTACAAAGGACAAAACTCTAATGATAGATGTTCAATCTCGTGAGATCTCAGAAAAAGATCTAGAAGCGGGATTAAGACTGGCACATCCAGAGGTCGGTTGCAACATATTTGATTTTTTTGTACTTGCAATGTGATTATGTTAGTGAAAAGAATCTTATATGCCTTTGATAGTCCAGGCAGTTAAATATCTTGAACCTCAAATCAGACTAGCTGCCAAAGCAGGGAAGCTTAAGAAGGAATATAAACTGTCTATGGTGTCAGACAGAACATTGGAAAGAGTTAGAGATCTAGCAGAAGCAAAAATTGCAGCTGTTTTCACTGATCCGTCATATGGAAAGGTGCATTCTTTTACTGGAAAATATGTTCAACAACTAAAATTGCTTTTCTTGAGGCCTAGTGTATATGTATATCTTCTTGTAATTTGGGTATCTCTTTTTTTGTGACTTCCACTCTCTACATCAACTTTACCTACAGTTTGAGCGCGGAGAGGCACTGGATAATATTGCACAAGAGGTTAAGAGGACATTTGAAGAAGAATCTGATGAAGAAAGTTTAAAAGTGCTTCCAAAGGCAATAGACATGGTGAGAAAACAGGTAAGAGTCCAAGGAGTGAACTATATGGAGGGCATCACTAGGCTGGGATTTACAGAAATGTAACTCTTCTGCAAATGCATGCCTTTGCTTCTTAGGATTTGCAACTTCTAAAATATTCTCAACCTATCAGGTTGTCCGGAAAAGGATTATTGCTGAAGGATTTAGAGTTGATGGCAGACGTCTTGATGAAGTTAGGCCTCTGTATTGTGAGGCTGGTAATTTACCTGTATTGCATGGGTCATCATTATTCTCTCGTGGAGATACACAGGTTAGTGGACATATTGCCTTCATTTTCTTAAAATCATGTGAAATAAGGAAATATAAGCCTGATATACGCCATGTTTGAGTAGGGTTATGTTTCATTTTATGCATCCACCCATAATTGTATAGGTTCTCTGCACTGTGACTCTTGGGTCGCTTGGAGATGCTCAACGTTTACAGTCCTTGGTTGGTCCTGCAACAAAGCGCTTCATGGTCCACTATAGCTTTCCACCATTTTCGATTAACGAAGTTGGTAAACGAACTGGCTTGAACAGACGTGAAGTTGGGCATGGTAATCTAGTTTTACATTTCCTTCTTGTTATCTCCTTTTCATTGTACCCCTGAGACGAGTCAGTGCTCACTATACCTTCTCTTTGTGTTTTATTTGCTGTTTAATTTTATCAGTAATTTGGCTGCCTTAATGGGCTTTGCTTGTTTAATCTTTCAATAAGCTGATTCTTTCATTTTTAAATTTAAGAATGCTCTCTGTTTCCAAGCTGTGAAATTCACCATGAGCAGTTCATCATGCTTCTTGGCACAACGTGTACCCTTTCTAGGAAGTTGCATAAGTGAGGTTATAATCTTTGTAATGTAGGATGATAACAAATTGCTGTATTGATCTCAGTCAATTTGGTTGCCTAGGGCATCAACACAAGCAAGGAGTTATGGAATGTAGGATGAATAACAAATTGCTATATTGGAAACCCAGATAATTTTGTTTTTCAGGACAGCAAACATAAGCAAGGAGTTACTTGTTTTCTCTTGGCATCAGAATGAATTAGAACTATTATGCTTCCTATGTCTCATTAGTAATAACTATTGTAAGGTTGATATCATCAATTTTAGGAACTCTTGCGGAGAAGGCTCTACTTGCTGTTTTACCTCCAGAGGATGGCTTCTCTTACACTGTTCGTGTGAACTCAGAAGTCATGGCTTCCGATGGCTCAACTTCAATGGCAACTGTGTGTGGAGGTATCTTTTCTAATTTTAATATAGCTATTGTTCTCCACTTCTTGTATTATTATCAAAAGGGAAACTATTAATTTTTGTGTTTTTGGGCGGTAGCTGTTCTTCTGAACTTGGCATGTGCATAAATACTCTTCTTTTTGAGGGATAAAGCATTCTTTAAACTTGGTTTTGATCACATCATTTTACTTAAATTTTCACTTGAATCTTATAGGTAGCATGGCTTTGATGGATGCTGGCATTCCACTGCTAGAACATGTTGCAGGAGTTTCAGTGGGTCTTGTCAGTGAAAGTGATCCCTCGACTGGTGCGATCAAGGACTACCAAATACTGACAGATATTCTGGTGAAATTCTTGTTTGTTGCTTCACTGTGGCTTACATCATTTTTACTATTTATTAGTGTTGTGGCTTATACTTAATCAAGTCTAAAAATTGGTTGGGAACTTCTGGAATTTATCATTCTTGTTCATCTTCCATAATTATATGGATCTTATGTTTCATTACTATTTGCGAGGCTTTTAAATGTAGAAAACAGAATTATTTTAATGATACCAAAGGGGTTACATCTGTCTTATGCTGCCTCTATTATCTCTTGAAATGCCACCAATCTACTAACTTGTTAACAAGTCCTTAAAGTAAAGTTGGGTTGTTTCAGGGTCTAGAAGATCATCTGGGAGACATGGACTTCAAAATTGCAGGAACTCGTAAAGGGGTCACCGCAATTCAGTTGGATATAAAACCTGCTGGAATTCCTCTGGACATCATTTGTGAGTGCTTAGAGCCTGCGCTTAAAGCTCGTCTCCAAATCCTTGACCACATGGAACGGGAGATCAGTGAACCCCGTGTTCAAGATAATCAATATGCTCCTCAAATAGGTTCTTATTCAAGACCTGTTGCTCCTTGTTTTCTTCTGCACTCAGCCTTGTCATGGTTATTGGTCTTATGTGAAACTTTTGATTCATGATGCAGTTAACTTGAAGTTCAGCAATGATTCCCTTCGTCGCTTAATTGGCCCACTAGGTTCTCTAAAGAGAAAAATTGAAGATGAAACAGGTCCAGTTCAACCCTGAAAATAATAAAGGGTGTTTAAAACTATACATTGTCATGGCTTTACTTTTAAGAAGGTTAAAATATCTCATTTGTAACATAGTTGGGGTTTATTCTTCTAGTTTTGCTACTATGGCAGGTTAACTATTCTAGTATCTATTCAACAGTTTATTCAAATTGGTACTTTGAAGTTTATAATGAAAGTTGTACATATAACTTTGTGCTGTGCATTTGGTTGATACATCAGTATCAAAATGTTCGGTGGCAGCACTGGTTCTAGTTATGCCCTTTAAAGAATCAACTTAGCTCTCTTTACTTGTATGCTATAAAACAAATCAGTATCGTAGTGCTTTCTTATATTATTCTGTCTTTACTAGATTAATTATGTGTGGATAGATATGGAAAGACTATTAATGAGTCTGAGCTGACGTTAAATTGTTATATGTAACATTGTTCCACAGTTGTTTTTGTAGCCTAGGATCAATCTCTTATTCCTGGTTTCAGTTATAACATGCCTGGATTATTTCATGTAAAATATTATAAAAACCAACTTATATTCATTCTTGCTAGATGGTAACATCTTATGCAGTTTTGTTATCATTTGCAATCATGATATTCATCTTGCTAGATGGTAACATCTTATGCAGTTTTGTTATAATTTGCAATCATTATAAAGTGTTCACTGGAATATATTGATTATTTCAATATCACGTAATTTTAGGTGCACGATTGTCTGTTGGTGATGGAACACTTACTGTAGTAGCTAAGAACCAGAAAGTAATGGAAAAGGTGCAAGAAAAGGTATTCTGCATTTAGTTTATCTGTCTTGGTATATCTCTTGTTTGACTTCTTCTGAATACTACACTCCGAGTAAATGGAGTCATGCTTTGGATTTGCAGTCACCCATTGCCTACGGTATTTTGAATGAACTTACCATTACATGGTGTTAATTTGCTGCTTCCTTGTGAGGAAACTAACCTTCTTGGAGGTTTGGTATACTGAGCTGTTTTTAATAAAACATTCTATGGAGAAAATAAGCTATCACTTATAGCAACTATTACTCATGGGTACATATTTGTTCAAGATGAATGAATTGCTAGTAACACCATTTTGATGAGTTATCTTTTCTTTTTTCTCATATGAACTTTGTAGACTGTTGTTTCTGGTCAACAAACCTAGTAAGTTTGCACCATTGTCAAGTGCTGTCCGGTTTTAGCAGAATTTATACAGGGGAAGCACTTGGATGTAAGACTAACAGAAGGATTTGTATTTATGTAGAGAACTTTAGTGTTGAAATTTATAAATAAGGAAGTGAAGCAAAGGGATAGGTCCAGGAATAATTCCTAGGGTTTGTATCAAGAATTAGGAATTACACGTAGAATTTAAAACAACCAAAATTATTGGAATCAAACCGATAAATATCTGAAAAACACTTAACAGAATTTAGGTATCACTCTTAATTTTATGTCACTTTAGTTGAAACGTCTATATATATTATCAGTTTTAGGATCCTTATCCTAATGGAATAGAGATTCCAGCTAAATTTTTAAAAGAAAAATTTGCTCCAATAAGAATTCTTATTATTTCTTAGTGATCTTAATTCCTAAACCAACAAGGACAAACTAAAATAAAAAGTTTTCAATTCCTTATCTAAGAAAATAAAACTATCTTTGTGCCTCATTGCCTTATTATGCCAGTAAAAGAATTTAGGGGAAATTGTGAACAAAAATTTCAGTTAATGAAGCATTTAAAAATTTGTTACACAATTGTGATATTTTAGTCTCCTGCTGGACTGATGGGAATGTTCTTATGAGTTTTATAGGTAAAAGCTATCAAATTTAGCTAGTTTGCCTGTTACATGTAACTTTTTTGTCTACTCATTTTACTTTAACAAGTACTCTGTATTGTATGATCTACTACTTGGGAGCAGGATGCTGTGGAAGCACTAATTAGTTGAATTTATTACCTTAGGCAAATTTGTTTACGTTTGTGTCTGGAAAAATGCCTCTGAGTGAGGATGTGAAGACATCCTTGCTCCTGCTAAGTGCCTTTATTTGTACCTTTGCTTCTCAGATTGATTTCATCGTTGGACGTGAAATTGAAGTCGGTGGAATATATAAAGGAGTGGTGGCTTCAATAAAAGAGTATGGTGCTTTTGTGGAGTTTAATGGTGGCCAGCAGGGTCTTCTACATATTTCTGAGCTTTCACATGACCCGGTATGTCACGCATATTTGAAGTGTTGCCTAAGAGCTTTATCCTTTTATTTATCATTTGTATGCCCATTATGGCAATTTCTTCCTACAGCCACTCCATTATTCTCTCTCTCTTCATCCTCTTTATCTGATTTTCTGTCTTAGAGTATGTTGCTACTGATATTTGTAAACCGAGATTCACTTATGTGTTATTTGGCAATTAGCTTTATATTTTGTTTCCCTCTTAAGTTCTGTGTTCTTCATTCATCAGGTCTCCAAAGTTTCAGATGTAGTATCCATCGGCCAGCAGCTTTCCTTGATGTGTATAGGGCAGGATGTGCGTGGAAACATTAAATTATCACTTAAAGCAACTTTACCACAGACAGAAACTGAAGCAACTAATGCGGTTCAAGGTTGTGTTCGTGTCATAAAGGAAGTGCCTAATATTTTAGAAAGGAGTGATAATAACGAAGAAGAGCATGAACCTGTGATGGACAAGTTGGAGATAAGTAGAAATGCTGTGAATCCTTCTACTTCAACATCACCAGCATTTGTAATTCGAAGTGCCACAGAGTGTGATGAGAGGGAAAATTCTGCTAGTTTGAGTCAGCATTCTACTTGTAACTCTAAAACTTCTCGATCTACAAAACGAGGCTCCAAGTCAAAAAAGAGCCCACCTCAAGATGATAACCCTGATTCACCAATTCCTTCAAGTACCTCGTCACATGCTTCTTTAAGTTCTGATGATGAGAAGAAAATATCTAATGTCTTGAGTCAGGCTTCTAGGAGTGTCTCCCAAAAATCACGAGCCTCAAAGCAGGTCCACAAGCGAAAGACAAGCTCATCTCAAAATGATGAATCTGATTCTTCATTTCTTAGTTCTGGAGTCCTTGCACAACCTAAGAATGGTATGAATCATGATGCTGCTGAACTCAATGCTTCAGCTTCCTCATCAGAGAATGATAAAGCAGCAAAAACTGGTGATTTGACAAAGGGTTCAAAGGGCACCTCTAAAACATCACAGGGTTCAAAGCAGGATCGCAAGAGAAAGATCCCATCTGAAAAATGTGACCTTAATCTATCATCTTTATCACCTATTCCCCCATCAACTGCAATTTCACTTCAAACTGCCATGTCTTGTGATGAGGATGGAAAACTAACGGGTTTAACTTCTGCTTCTAAGAGTAAATCTAAGGCCTCTACGAAACAGGATCATGTGAATGCCAAGACTCTGAAACTTGGGACGAAGGTTAGTGCAACAGTTTTCCAAATTCGTGCTCTTGGCCTGGTTCTCGATTTGGGCAGTGGAGTTCGTGGAATGTATCGGTTTGAGGTACAAATCATTTCTTTCTTCTGCTGCTTATGATTCTTTTATCATCATGGTAATCACTACGATGTGCATTCTCTTATCTGTATAGAAACACAATTGCTTATGTTGAAAATGCTTTAATTCTTCCTCATACATGCCTGCCCTTTCATTTCTCTCATTATTTGTCCTCCTTTTTGAGTTCTGTTCCTTTTACATGGATTTCGCCTCCTCTGGATCATGAACATGCAGAGCAATGGCTGCAAGTCCTTTGAAGTAGGTGAGAAGCTGAAAGTCAAGTGTACGAGCTTTTCTAGCAAGGGGATTCCAGTTATGTCTTTGGTGGATGATGAGTAGTCTCATATTGACTTAATTGATACCAACAACCCTGGTTTTTGCATATGGTTACTCACAAAAAACGACTGGAAAGAAGCTCTTGTGACGCCCTGACAATGATAGAAGTTTTGCCGTCGGATTTATGCGGATGAGCTTGTTTTAAATGAACTGTTTTCTGATACACTTGCAGTTTGACCAAGCATTAGTTCTGTGCTTAATCTTCCGACATTTCAGTGCTTGTTCTTGGATCGCAGTCCTTGGTAATTGAAATGATCCGACCTTTATACCGTCAGACCAAATTGTGTCGCTCAAATGCTCGGCATCCATCCATTGGCCGGCCGGTCACATCCGATTCAGTTGATTAGTTTGACTAATCAGGTTGGCTTTTAACTCATGTTCTGATGCAATTTGTTTGTGATACTATCCATAAAGCATACAGTTCATCTTCAAGCAAAGATGACCCAAGAGAGTTCTGTATGCTATTCCTGGAATGAGTTGATCAAAGACAAAAGGTACTCTTTTGGAATTAGGTTTAATGATTTGTATGGCCTATGGTCTGGGTTTATAATAGGTAATGATCAGAAAACTCAACCGATTTGGCTAGTTCAATAGTAAAAATTTTGAATTTTCTAATTTTTATTTAGTTTTTAAGAATTAACTTTTTAGTTTGATTTACATTTGTTAGAAACTGACAATAATTTATTAATTATATTTTAAAATTTTAATTATATTTAATCTTTGATTAATTTTATTGACATTATAATAATGAGTGAATCTTTAAAATTTAATCCTTATATATATAAATAGAGATTTTAATTTTGACCCAATTGAATTTTGACTTGAGTTGACTAGATAACAGGTCAAAAAGTGGTCGAAGCCTGTTTCATAGCCTGATCGTTACTTTAAATATGTTGTTGTTTTTGACATTATTTTAAAAATTTTATAATATGGGTTAGGTTGGTTTGGCCGATAGTGGTTCGCCGAGCCATTGATTTGTATTGATAATTAAATAATAATAGAGGGATATATAATAATTTTTTAAGTAAGGAATTAAGATGAAAAAAAGATTAAAAAATTGGTATAGTTAACCTTATACTTAAATAGGGACGTTATGAGCTTACAATTACACCAGAAAAAGAAAAATATTCCAAAGGTTAAGCGTTAATATAACAAAATGTAGAGAACAACAATGAGAGAGAACACAAAAAACAACACAGTACCAATGTCCACTACCTTTCTTCGTCCATTCTCTTTATTGTAATGGCAAATTCTCACCTTTCCTTGATCGTTTCCATGGCGTTTTTGATCATCAAGCCATCAACGCCAGACCCCAGAACGGAAATAGTTTCACGTAAATGCAACGACGTCCATGTCCAAAACATTTCCAACTACTTCCAAGTACTACTCCCAGGCCACCGAGCACATGGAAGACGAGATGTCTCGTAACAAGTTCGCGTTCCACGAAATTGGGAAGCCGCCTGATCGCTTGTATGTGCTCTCTCAATGCATGGACGATCTCTCCGACGACGAATGTTCTTTGTGCTTCTCTCGGATTAGCACTCTTATTCCAGGTTGTTTTCCCAACACCGCGGGTCGTGTTTACCTCGACGGTTGCTTCATGAGGGCGGAGAATTATAGTTTCTTCACTGAGGCTGTTGGTCCTCTGGATACAAAGGTTATTCTAATTCCTTGCTTCTTAATGCGACAATGGAGGTTTGGTTCTTCCAGTTCCTTTAAATTTTATCATCTTCCTGTTTATGTGTGTGGTTTTTTCGCTTCTGCAATCTGCAAAATCATCGGTGCAGAATTCATGGAGTCACGCTTTGGCCTTCATTGCTCAAATCTAACTTTCTACTGTTGAAAATAGTTTCTTTATTCTTTCTGGAACTATGTGGGATTCATAGCAGTGAAGGACTATTAACATTAGAGTTACGACCAGACAGGTTCTCTCTAGTTAGGATTTATTATAAGGAAGATAAATGTTAGACATTACATGGTAGTTCTCGGGTGATAGATCCCCGACTCATCTTCTAAGAGGATAGGTATGCATCCTCTAGGTAGATGCTCAAAATTAGTGATCCCTAATGAGAACTATCCCGCATGATTTGCAAGCCAATCCGCACTTTGATTGCCTTCCCAGTAAATATGCCAATTTACAACGACCCAATTACGGGAAAGCAATTCATGAATTCCTAACACTAAAGGGTTTAAAGTCGTATCTCACACCGGCGGAGAAGAGAGCATATTGGTTACTGTGTGCGAATCCACTTCAAAGACTATATGACGGTATCCCAAGGATCATGTCAGATTAAGGCCTAAAAGCACACCCCAAAGTTCAGTCGTTAACGGGAAACACCAGTCAATGTTTTGGACGAATCCTCCCAACCAAGCGCCTGAACTGTCTCGTAGTAGGCCGCCTGTTGAGGCCGCAGTGTTAGAGCTTTTGTTAGCCCCGTCCGTATTTAATTTCACCCAACCATGGAGAGGTTTGCTCTAGCCTATGAGAAGTTCCCGTCGAGTGCAAATGCTCATCCGAGTTCTTTATTGCCAAACTGTTACCATGTGAATGAGGTGTACATATTCTAAAACCTGATGCTCTGGCGAAATTGGCTAAGAGAAGTGATCTTCGAAGAGGGCCCTATTTCTCCAAGACCAAAGAAACCAGCACATTGTGCCAAAGAAAATAGTTGAGTCGAAGCCCCCTACCACTTGGTATGTGTGAAGGTTCTTTAAGAGCCACTCTTTGACATCCGTGGAAAAGAACTCTGCAGTGATAACCTGAGGGGGAAACTTATTCCATAAAATGCAGGCTTTGAGGCAGTCTCGCACAACATGAAGAGAGGATTCCTCGAAGTGGCAATGGTAACAAGTCGCATCCAAAGTGAAACTTTTGTAGACCCGTTGTTGATTAGTGAGAGGCTTATCGTGCAATAGGAGCCAAAGAAATGCGCGGATTTGTTGTGGACCCCGCCACTGCTAGATAGTCCTCCAGTAGGCATTGGTCATAGCTTCCTCGTAATGCAAGATCATGGAGTAAGCTGACATCGTTGTGAAATGTCCGTTCTCCGTGCGGCCCTGAATAAGCTTATCCGGCCTTAGGAACGGTTTCGACGGAAGGATACCTACGATAGCCAAGCAGATCAGCAGAGGGAGTAGGTGTTAAAAAGCGACCCAATTTCAGTTACCAATAGTGCCTATAAAATGGTGCACTCGGTGATCAATAATTCCTGAAAGGACCGGGGTCACTGCGTGAGGTAAAAGAGGACCCCAGTCATCAACCCATAGATCGAGCTAGAATCTCATTCGGGAGTCGTCCCCTGTCATCTACTTCATTCCTTATAGAACGTGATGCCAAGTCGCTTTGATACTCCTCCAGATCATCGATCCACCTGTGACATCAAAGAAACGGGGAAAATTGTTAGCATCAAATTTATACTTAGCAGATAGCACTTTAACCTATAAAGCTTTTGTCTTAGAAACCATTAACCAGCCGAGTTTGGCAAGTAATGCATCATTGGTTTCCTTGATTTTGCGAATTCCAAGACCCCCATCTCCTTTGGCAGGCACACTGTTTACCAATTGACCAAGCTAATCTTCATTTTATTAGGTGTCGTGTCCCACAGGAACTAACGCATGATTTTCTCCAAGTCATCACATAATTGACGCGACAGGTGGACCGTTTGCATCATGTAAATGGGGATTACTGTAATGACATACTAAGTCAGTGTGATTGTGCCTGCGAGCGATAAAAGGTTAGCTAACCACCTCGAGAGACGGTGTTGAACCTTGTCCAGAACATGCTGGTAGGTTCTTTTATTAACCCGCTTGTGTAGAAAGGACACGTTGAGGTAACGACCTAAATTATTCGTCGGTCTGAATCCTAGGGCCTCGCTGAGAGAATGAGCCAATATGGTCAGAATATTCCTAGAGTAAAAGCACCGAGACTTGTCATGACTGACTCGTTGACCAGAAGTAGTGCAGAAAGTGTTTAACGTATCCCGTATTTCTTGTATCTAGTCTAGGGAGGCTTCCACGAATAGAATGAGATTGTCGGCAAAGAATAAGTGAGATAGGGGAGGTTCGCCTCTGCTTAATCGAATCGGCTTTCATCTTCCGTTAGAGATAGAATCGTTAATTAAGTGGCCCAATCTTTCCATGCAAAGAACGAAAAGGTAAGGCGATAAAGGGTCATCCTGTCGAATACCCCTGGTGGGATAGAAAGAGTCATTGAGCTCCCCATTTAAGTTCACTTGCATAGAAAACGAGGAGAGACACTTCATGATCAAATTAGTCAACGAGTCCGGAATACCAATCTTGAAAAGACTATCTATGACAAAATCCCAGGAAAGTCTATCATAGGCTTTCTCTAAGTCCACCTTTATCGCAATGATGCCTTTTTTGTTGGCTTTTCTTTTCATAGAGTGGAGCACTTCTTGAACGATGATGATATTGTCAGTAATTTGATGCCTGGGGACAAAGCTGCATTCGATTGACACAACCAGTTCATCTAAATGAGGTTTGAGGTGGGTCACAATGAACTTGGTGATGGCTTTGTAAAGCACGGAACAAAGCGTTATAGGCCTAAATTGGGTTATTGATGTGGGCGTGGGGATCTTAGGGATGAACACCATAATGGTACGATTGAGTTCAATGTCCCAGACTTCGTGTCAAAAAATTCGCTCTATAAACAAAGTCAGGGATAGACCGATAGTGTGCCATTGAGATTGATAAAAAAGGGCAATAAATCTATCCAATCCTAGTACCTTGTTCGGAGCCATAGCAAAGAAAGCATTCTTGATTTCCTTTGGGCTAGGTGGATGTTGCAATTTAGTAATAGCTTGGGGCGAGAGTGGAGGGAACGTGCCAGGAAGTTGGGAAGTCCTAGGGGCCTGACTGTCTTGCTTGTAAAGATGTTCAAGAAAAGTTTGAGCTATCCGTAAAATGCTCACCGTGTCTGATCTGATGATTCCCTGCTCATCTTTGAGGATGGTAGTTCGTGATTTCTGTTGACGGTTCGTGGTAATGGTTTGATAATACTTTGTATTAAGGTCTCCTTAACTTATCCATTGACATCTTGAGCATTGGTGCCATAAAAGTTCTTCCTGTCAGAGAACTTGTTCCAGCTCTGTTCTGAGATAATCCTCGACATCTCGAAGGGAATGCGAGTCTTGAGTTTCCAAAGCTATTTGGATTCCTTGCAGGCAAGCCAGAAACCTCTTCTTCCAATGAAAGATATTCTTGAAGGTGTTAGAATTCCATTCCTGTACCGAATGTAAGAGATTGTATAAAGCGCCACTTATATCATTGGTACATGATTGCCACTTCTATTCTATAATTTGATCAAAATTGTCATGTGTCAACTAGGCTATTTGAAATCGGAAAGGTTTCATGATCTGATGCAACTTGATATTGCTGTGAAGGTTCACCAGAAGCGGTCGATGATTAGATTTGAGGAAAGGGAGATATTGAATTGAAGTGTTCTTGAAGGTGGAATGCTAGGAGGTTGAACAGAGTACTCGATCTAGTCTGGCTAGTATTTGTCCTCTTTTCCAAGTGAATTTGGGACTAGTATATCCTAGATAATGAAGATGACAATGATGAACAAATTCACAGAAGTGATTGTTGACTACTTTCAGAAGTCTGGAGCCCCCTCTCTTATCTTTACTGTCAAGTTTGGCATTGAAATTGCCCCTACAATCCAAGATTTAGAAGTTATTCGAGCAATTTTTCGGAGATAATCCCACAGAAAGTGCTGAAGGGAATGATTTAGGCTAGCATAAATAACTGTAAAGTCAAAATTATATGGTCCCCATTCTATATTATTATGTACGAATTGTCGATGAGCTAATAGAATCCGGACCGTGGTATTTACTTTCCATAATAACCAAATACTTCTGAAGAACCCTGAAGCTTCTACTCTGAACAATTGCTCAAAGCCCTAGCTCCGAATAACCCTCCTTGCTCGATCAACACTGATTCTCAGTTTGACTAGCACTGTGAGAATTGGATTGTGAAGCTTGAGATAATTTTTTAGGATCAGCTTGAAGGATTTCCCACCAGCCTTTTGGCAGTTCCATATGAATATAAACATGAATGATAACTGAAATCGAAGTAAACACTATGATTCTTGAGTGTTTACTGAGGGGATGTCAATTTCCCTCGAGGGCTCAGTCGTGTAGTTCATCTGATTATCTATTGTGTGAGAGTCTGGAATGATAAGGGTCTCGCTTTCGGGACTCATGTCAGCGTCTAATTCTGGTGGACGGCCAGGAGGCAGTAAATTAGGA
>JANSVA010000001.1:29005532-29020027 GCA_025504915.1 Erythroxylum reticulatum
ATATGATTGAATTTAATATAGTATTATCTTATTAAATTAACTAATTTATTCAAAATTAGTAAGCATTTCTTATAAATGAGCTTACCTTAGGCTTGACGATTAATTTTAGGCTTAACTTAACTTTATTCAATCCAATTTAACTAAGCTTTGAATCGAGATTAGACTTGGGGTAGGTTTCAGTTTGAAGTTCAAAAGTTAGAAAAAATGAAGTTGTTTTAGATAAAATGATATTTTTTAAAATTTTAAAAACTAAAAATAACAAATCTAATTAGGTTCAACCGAACTTAGGGTTACTCAATCCCAATTAGACTTAGATTCAAATATAGAACCTCAAGACTAATTACGCGTTGGTCTAAACCCATATTTGAATATAAAATTTTGGATCTAACTTAAGCCTAAGCTCGAAGTATATTTAAAGTTAGTAATTGAATAGATTCGAGTCCAGGCCGACTCAACCCTTCTTATTGGGGTCTGAAGTCTGGCTCAACTCCTGAGATTTGACTAAGTCAAAGATAACAAGCATAGCTTAACTTGAACTTTTTAAAAATAAAATGTCAAAACATCGTCATTTTGTTTTTATTTATCAAGCCATAAGTTGAGCTTAGGTTGTCAAAAAATAAGGCCGAAGATATGGTCAACCTTAGATTGACCCGTTGATCTCAGGTTAACCAGGATGGGTCGAGCTTGAGCCTCATTTAACATGTTGACCTTGGACAGGGCAGCGCAGGATCGAGCCAGGCCGAGCTAAAGCCTCCATCCCTAAGTATACGTGCACAAACAAATTTTAGTCATGTACAAGCGATCTCTTTATGAGCCAGGCTAAACTCGGGCCCTATATAACCTGTTAACTTCGGAGCAGGCTTGAGCCTTATTACCATCTCTAGTCATACTTGCAGTACAATTTTTAGTCACGTACAAGCGATCTTTCTCCCACACTTTATTCCTATCCGCAATACCCAAAAAAATATTATAATTTCATTTCCTATTTTGTATATAACAATTAAAGTCCACCTCCATAGATTTTTTTATATATTCTGACTCTCCGATCTCTAAGTTTAGGAGATGAATACGTCGCAGTTTATGGACAAACAGATAATGGATTTAACTGCCTCTTCTTCTTCTTCTTCGCCTAATCACGTCACCAAAGACTTTCTCGATCTAATGAAAATGGATCACCCCCAAAACGACGACCATGACGCCCGTTTCGAGTCTGATAATGCCATCAAGAAGGACGAGATCCTCCCCAGCTACGATTTCCACCCGATTCGCCCCCTCGTCGGCGCCCTCACTCTCGATTCCTCCTTCGCCAGTGTCGGCGGATCATCTCCCCCGGCCTCCGCCTCCGCCGCTAGAGGTTGGGGCTCAGATTCTAAATCTGGTTCGGCTGCCGCTAACAACTTCTCTTCTATGCGGGTGAGCGTATAAACCCTAGAAGAACTTGATTAACTGTTTGATTGTTGTTCTTTTCTTTTTCGTGGGGTGGAAGGGGAGTTTTTGTGTGGTTCATTTGATTGACTGTAACATTTGGAGCTGTGGTTGGTGTTAAATTTCCCCAAGTCTGGTTGCTGCTGTAAAATGTTTTAAGGGATTAGGATTTTGATCCAATTCCATGGTGGAAATTTGTTGTTGAGGTTGTTTTCCTGCTTATGGCTGGACCGAGAAAGATACTGTTGAACTGCAGGTTTGTTCATTTGACTGTGCACGACAGGATCAAATTCGATATGGTTAGGGTTTTTGTTAACAACTGTTTGGCTTGGTTTTGGGTGCAATTTTAAAAATGGGAGTTCGCTTCCGTTTGTGGTTGTTTATTGAACATAGAAGGCCTACTTTTAGGATCAAACACATAACAGTGGGTATGGGCAATTGAAACTAATGGTGACAATGATTTTTAGTTAAGAGAGGTTTCATCGATAATTTGGAATGTCTTTCCTTGTTCTGTATTGCTTTCCGGAAAGTCTGAGGCCCAATCTTAGTGAGTAGAGTGGGTAAGCGTAGAGTTTCAGTAGTGCTTTCAATGTGATACTGATTTTTAGTTAAGAATCTTGGCTTCATTGATAATTTGGGTGTCTTTCCTTGTTCTGTATTATTTTCCATAAAATCTTTGACCCAGTCTGAGCGCATGGAGGGACTAGGCATAGAGTTTGAGCAGTTCTTTGAATGTCAGGGAATTCATTTATCAAGTCGATAACTATAGGAACACATCTAGGTGGTCTTGTTTGTCCTTTGTCCTGCTTGATCTCATGTTGAGCTTAAAATCCAGTCTGGAAAAACTGTCGTGTTAATTCTCTCCATTCATGTTACCAAGTATATTGTCTCATGCTTGTGCTATTCTTCTTCTTCTTCATCTTTTCATTTGCCTTTCTGATATGATCTTAATTGCGTATGTGAAACTTCCAAGTTTTATTTCAATGTAAGATGGAATGCTGTCTGTATATTATTATATCTCCTTTGAGAATAATTAAGCTAGTGCTATTATTGTGCAGAGTTATGCTTCTCTAGACTCTCTTGAACCAGCCAAAGTGATTCTAGAGAAGGATCGGAATGCTATTGATGCAACTATTCTCTCTGAGGTTGATAGAACAATGAAGAAACATGTTGACAACTTGTTGCATGCTTTGGAAGGTGTTAATGGACGGTTAACACAGTTGGAGAGCAGAACCCATCACCTTGAGAATTCTATGGATGATTTGAAAGTATCTGTTGGCAACAATCATGGAAGTGCTGATGGGAAGATGAGGCAACTGGAGAATATTCTGAGAGAGGTACCTTGCTTACCCCTCCAGTTGTTTATCCTTGACCTTTTTCTGGTTTTTGTATCCACAACCTTATCCTTTGGTCAAAATAGGTGCTGAGAGGATGTCATATTTCATCATGTTTAGGGCATGAGTGTCATACAGAACTTAGTTAACACCTTTGGGAACCCTACTTGATGGTTTTTTTTTTTGGGTTGAAAGCAACTTATCATTTCCTTCCTCAACCTGTCTTCTTAGTATTAGAAGTAAAACTGTTATTTACTATTGCTAAGTTGCTGTGTCCGTCAATGCTGTTAAGACTAATAATAATTTTTGAAATGACAGAGAGAAAGCAAAAACTAGTTGCATCCTTTTGTAAATATAGGATCTAGTGCAGTGAACTTGGTATAAAATTGTCATTGACAAGCTAAGGCAAAAATTTTGAAAAAGCAAGGTTTCATCAATTTCTTCTTCTCATTGTTTGTCTCAAATCAGAGACTATTTTTCATTTCTCAAGTTGTTAGCGGCTTTTTTACATCTATTTTTTGGTGATCTGCTTTCTTTGTATGTGTCATCAATCAGGTGCAATCAGTGGTGCAACTTTTAAAGGATAAGCAAGATACAGTGGAAGTTCAACTGGAGCTTGCAAAACTGCAAGCTTCAAAGCCAGACCAGCAGCAATCAGAAACCCAAAACACCGGACAGAATGTATCTGTGCAGCAAGGGGCATCTGCTCCTCCACAGTCTCATCAACAGCTTCCTCTTCCTGGCAATTTTCCACAGTCAGTTCCACCTGTTCCTGTTCCCGTTCCCGTTCCCGTTCCTGTTCCTCCACCTGCTGTCCCTCCCCCATCTCTTCCTCAACAGAATTTGGCTCCACCAGCTGCAGTTCCAAATCAATTCCCTCAGAACCAGATTGCTTCCATTCCTCAGCGGGAGCCTTACTATGGTCCTACTCAAACTCAAGAACCCCCACCACCACAATACCAAGCACCTCCACCTCAGCAGGCTCCGCCCCCTCCCTCAATGATACCACATCAACCATATCAACCTCCCTCTCAACCTCAGTATTCTCAGCCACACCAAGCTTCTCAACATAAACCTTCATTAGGCCAGCATCCTGAAGAGGTGTCATACGCTCCCTCTCATAACTACCCGCCAGGTATACAACCATCCTCTCAACCACCAGGTGGGGCCCCTCTTGCACCACAGTATTACGGAGCTCCTTCTCCCATGTATGAACCACAAAGCAGTAGATCTGGTGCAGGGTTTCCTCCCTTATTTGGCCAACCAACTGGACCTACTGAATCCTATGCTTACGGTGGATCACCTTCTCAATATGGTGGCAACCCAGCAATGAAACAACAACAACTTTCTTCTCCAGCTATGCCTCCAAGTGGTGGAAGTGGATACCCACAGCTTCCCGCTGGTCGGGTATTACCACACGCACTGCCAACTGCTTCAAGTGTTAGTGGTGGGTCTGGTTCTTCTGGAAATGGAAACAGGGTTCCAATTGATGATGTAGTGGACAGAGTGGCTAGTATGGGATTCCCAAGAGAACATGTCCGAGCAACTGTTAGAAAGCTGACAGAAAACGGTCAGTCGGTTGACTTGAATATAGTTCTGGATAAGCTGATGAATGATGGAGATATCCAGGCCCCGAGAGGAGTCTGGTTTGGTCGGTAATTTGTCTCGATTCATACGGATGTATAGAATTATCACTTTTCACCTGGACTTGTTTTGCCTAGAGAGACTATTAGCTTGGAGAGCGTGGACTATATATCTTTTCGCTCCGGATGCTACAACTCTGCAGCTTACCCTTCGTTTTCCTGTACTCATTCATGCTTGTTTCTTGGTTCGATCTTGCTTTATGAGTGTCAGTCAGTCTCATTTGTGTGTACATACAATAACTCAGAAGTGGCATATCATTGTTGTTTTCCTAGACTGTATAATTCTTTATCCGATATAGTTTCCAGAGTTTGAAGTTAATGTCCGTATTGAATAAAGACAGGATTTTGAGTAAAAGGTCGCAGTTTCGAGCTTCGGCAGCGGTAGTGTGGGAGTTTATTTAATGTGGTGGTTTTTTGCACGTACCAAATAGGCTGCCTTTCTGATAAGTTAAGCGTAAGTTAACCCTTTTATAATTCTTTCAGGCTAGGGTTGGGGCGTCTAGGTCTAGGGTGAGTGCAAGGATTTTGAGTTGGCAGGATGAAGTGAAGCTAGAAATTGGCTGAAAGAAAGTGAAAACATGCTCTGGATTGCACACATAGGTTTATGAGATTCCAATGTCGTCCTCTTGTCGGTATGTATGACGTCATTCTTATTTACTTGGGAACGAATGAAGGGTGCTTTTCAATCATTTTTTGCCAGGTAGTGTGCGATTGAAATAGGTTGTTCATAAGCCTATTAAACGCTTTCATCTTTTGGATAAATTCTGTTAAATCACAAGATGTTGGAATTTACGATTTAGCCGGGGATCCGATCTCCTGTAACATGGTTAGAACATAGTAGAGGAACTGGACCAGGATTTAGCAAGAGTCTCTTTTATTGAGTGTGGTTGTTTTGGAAGGCACATATGGGATTGACCTATAAAACAACTATTTTCCTTCCAATGATCAATATCCCCATAAATTAATTTGAACGTGACATAAGATTAATGAAATAAATTTAATTTAATTATATACTTGGTATGTTTTTTAAGAATGATCAATTATAATAAATTATAATTAGATTTGATTAAAATTAAAAATTTTATAGTTAATTATATTAAAATAAAGTTAATAGATTATATTACACTTAATAGAACTTATATTCAAATTTAAATATGAATATTTAAAATCCAAAGAAATTCAAATTTGTGTTGAAACTTTAAAATTTTTTGTAATTCAATATCCCTACAAAAATAATTAAGAACTGTTTGGTTCTATTTATATTGAGATTTTTAGTTTTTCTTTTAAATAAAAATAAAAATTTGTTTGATTGTTAATTTTAATGTAATTATATTTTTATCATCAATAATAATTACATATTAACTAAAAATTAAAAATAAATTTATTTTAAACTTCTTATATAACATTTATTAACAAATTATTAATAAGATTATTTTATTTTATTAAAATAAAGATTTTAAAATTAACTTTTATTTACAAATTAATATTTATTTTAAATATATTTTAATTATTATATCAAATTTATTTGAGATTTACATATTTTGAAGATTTTTTAAAATTGAATTCTATTGATTAATATTTTTAATTTATTTAATTTAAATAAAAATTAAATAACATTATTAAGTAAAATTAAATATTCACAATTCTTATTGAAAGTAATGTATTAAATAATTAAATAATATATTTAATTGATAATAAATCAGATTATAAAAAATAGAAACCGAAAAATCACTTTTAAAAATTAAGAAATCAAAATCAGAAAACAAAAATTCAAAAAAATTATTAAAAACCGAAAGAACTAAAAATCAAACAAATAATTTTTTAATAAATTTAAAAGTAAAAAATAAAAATAAAAATAAACGATTCTTATCACATGATTATGGGATGTCTCTCTAATTTTGTTCATAATCATACACTTGAAGATTTAATATTTACTATGACAAGAGTAGTCCAAACCTATTGTCCTTAAACTACAATTTGAAGAAATTTAAGGGGTTAAAAACGCAATTCCACAATTTCGTTTTGGTCTTCACATTTATTTATTTATACACATATATAAATGTGTGTGTGTGTAATCTTCTAAGGTATCAAAATCCTCCCTGTGCTTTGTTTCCTTCCAAGTTCCAACAGCTTCAAGCTCCCTCTCTCTCCCCTTCTCCTTCTTCATGTATCTTCAGCCCTCGATTACCAGTCTATTACGATCCTAACTCACACTCCCAAACCCCCATCCTCTCTATCTCTTTCTTTCTCTCCTCCTCCTCCTTCCCCTTCTTATATTTTCATCCCTCGATTACCAATTTATTACGATCCTGCCCCCCGCGCCTCCTCCTCTCTTAATACCCTTCCTCGGTTGCGGCGGTATAACCTTCGCCTCTTTTTTATCGGATGAAACCTTGAGTCACTGCTCCTCGCGATTTCTTCTAGAAGGTTCTTTAATTTTCTTTTCGTTTTTCGTTTATCTTAATCTCTGAATACAGCATCGAATTCGAGTTTGTTGTTTTCTTTTTATTTTTTCGCGATTTTAGTTCGTTTCATATCGATTGGGTTTGTAGACTTTTATTTTCTGTAGAACAATAATCCTTGTATCGGTATATAGATAATGAATGCACGTATTCAGCAATTGTTCTCAAAGCTTGCTTGTCTTCACGTTTCTTCCTTTTTCGGTTAGGGTTTTGTTTCCGGAGCTTGTGTTTGTCTAATTCTGTCCTTTTTTTTCCCCCTTGGAATCCTGTGTTATATTCAGCTTAATCGTTCAGGTACTTTCCAGTACGGTTTCCATTTGAAAACTTTTCTCCGTATAAAGCATGTTGAGTGGATTGTGGTTGTGGTGTAATTTTTTTCTCTGTCATTTCAAGAACTGGAATCCCACTTTTGAGTTGAAACTTTGATGTAGTTAAACTAGGGTATATACATATGTGTGTTTGTATGTGTGAATCAACTTGAGTTGAGATGAGTGTAACTGTCACACCATAAGACCTGTGACATTTTATCTCATGATATACATCGTAATGGTGGTCAACAACTGAATTTATTATGCTGAGACTGTGTCATGTAAAGGAAATCATAACTCACGTGTCCAGATAATAGATCCCATAAATGTTTTTATGTGGTTACGTTTAAACTAGTACATTGAGAATGAGCTAATGGCTAGTACATTTGTACAATTCATGTTATTTCTTGTCAGATTCTACTTGAACTTGTAGTGGGTCACGAAGTGCAAATATTTCATCGGAGTTTTAGGACCACCTTTATCTACTATTCTCTAAAGAGATCAGTCGTTTTATTGTGCTTGGCCATTTACTTTTGTCGTTATTCTTGAAGTCAGTTGAAACCAATGTTACACATAGTTTATCTATTGCTTGCCAAATGTATTTGGTCAATAGATTATTCTTTTGTTTTTGACATGTTATCATGATATAAATTCAAAAATTTTGAGAGAAGCCACTTTGATTATGTGGTAAATTATTAATACATGACATAGTCTTTCGAAGAAGAGATGGCTAGTGACAGGAATTTCCTGTGGCATTTCCTTATCATCGGTAGCTTAGATATTTGATGGATAATTTAGGAAATTGTGATACTTAA
This sequence comes from Erythroxylum reticulatum, assembly GCA_025504915.1. NCBI lineage: Eukaryota > Viridiplantae > Streptophyta > Magnoliopsida > Malpighiales > Erythroxylaceae > Erythroxylum > Erythroxylum reticulatum. Next base: position 29,013,520 of record JANSVA010000001.1, read on the forward strand.
AGTAGTAATTTTGAGAGGCTCAGCAATAGAATCACATGCAGAATGCATGGTGCATTCGGGCTACCATTTGCATGTTTCCTTTTGAAAATAACATTATGTACATGAATTTTTTTGATTTAAACTTTGTAGGAGTTTTAGCGTGCACTTTTTAGGTAGGAACTTATATTCGTAAATGTAGTTAATGGATCAAGTGAAACTTCACTGTCTTTCATTAAATATATTAGCATTTAATTATCCATCTAAGCACTCGAAGCATGAATTGGTGGTAACAAGTTTTTAGAGTAATGTGAAGCTCATAAAAATTCTTGTTTCCAATGTTCAGAGAATGGTTGGGTACTTTGAAGATGCATATGCAAGTGCATCCTAGATTATGGCATATATGCCCATTTTTTCTTTTTGCTAATATTTTAAAAACAAGGAAAAGGACAGATAATATGTGAATCGGTTTTGGCATCATAAATTTGGTAGACTATCATATATAAACTCTTTTGCATCAATTTTTCATCGGGGGACTGCTCAAGCTTGGGACTAGCTGATGGCTGGTTCTTTGCCTAGCTCCTGTTTTAGGCATAATAGCGTAAAGTTTACTAATTTCCTCTTATATATTGGTGCTTATTTAAGTAATTCTTGTGTATAATGCATAAGTACCCCTGCAGTTAATTTTATGCGATTTGCTAAGTTCGTAAATGCTTTTCATATAGCAAAGATTAGTACAAAGCATTAGCAGCTGAAAGTTTCCAATATTGAAGACTCTTTTTGTCATATACTCCATAGTTTTCAACACCATTCTACCAGATAGTGTGTGGCCTGCGTAAGTTATTTCTGAAACTAGCTGAGCTATAGTTTTAATGATGTGAAAGACAAAAGTGAAGCTAAGAAAAGGAGGAAAAACACTTGACATGCTGATAATCATTCATAAAAGGAGTTGTATAATATTCCAGTTCTAGTTAACATCATTGATGTCAGCTGTCATTGTGGGCTCGAACTCCAGTGATCTGCAATTGTTGCTTAATGTGTGCAAGAAGACTTGTGACAACTTGCGAACAACCTCTAAGCAACAACTGTTGGATGTGAAGTGTATTTGTTATTTTGCTCAAGCATCAAAAACATTTTGGATTTACTCCGTCATTATCATTGATGTCTCTCAGCTTAGTGCTATGTTGAATACAAGCATCAAAAGCATTTTGGATTTACTCCCTATCATTATCATTGACGTCTCTCAGCTTAGTGCTATGTTGAATACATATGATGATTATACTTGTGTCTCCTTTTGGTGCTATGTAATGATACTATTTGAAATTTACCTCTTTGAACGTTCTTCTGAATCTTTATCCTGATGGAAGCACAACAATGCAATGAGTTTGCTACAACTTTTTGCCTTTTTTGTTTATTAATTCACTTATTTTCTTTTGCTGATTTCAGATTCTTATCAAGTTTCTGAAGAGTACGCAGCCTCATTTCCATGTCAGCTTTGGTACTGTAATGCTATAAAATAACGCTTTAATTTTCGTTGCTATCTAATGGAGCTGAAAGGTTCACCTCCCAAGCCAGAGGGCCTTTCTTCGTCTGATTGCACTAGTGATCCTGAGGAGGAGGAAGTTAGTGATGAGGATGATGATGATCGTAACCACAAGCATCGGAGACGAGAGACATCTCAATCACTAGAGAAAGATTCTTTTGAATCAACATTTACAAGGCCATACAGGAGGCACAACAAACAATTTGAAATTGGTCATCCTTTCCAGGAAAATGACTCTCAAGCTAGTGAAACCTGGAAAAATTATAACCTTGGTCCTATAGAGAAATACGCCACAAAGTTTGATAAAAGACGCTCTGGCCCTGGATCCTTGTCTCGAATGCCTCAGGAATTGAATCACAGAATCAATCCAAGTCAGATTTTCTTTGGAGATCCTGGTCCTGTTAGGGGAAGAGGAAGGGACTCTGGTATTTGGAACCAACGCGATAGTAGGTTCAACTCAGTTGATATTGCTTCTCAAATGGTTCAGCAGGGGCCCATCAGTTCAGGTATCTTTTCAGGAAGGGGTTTGCCAAGTGTTTCAAATACACAGACGACTTCCTGGAATGCATTTGGATTGATTCCAGGAATGCCAAATGGTGCCATTGACGCTCTTCATCCTATTACTTTGCAAGGATCTTTCAGGCCAGCTGTAAATCCTTCATTGAATATGGGCATTCCTCGTCAAAGGTGCAGAGACTTTGAGGAGCGTGGTTTTTGTCTCAGAGGTGACATGTGCCCAATGGAGCATGGTATCAATCGCATTGTTGTTGACGATGTTCAGGTGTGCAAAAATAGCCATTTTTCATTGATGTTTTTCATTTCTATTCAAATTGAAAAGCTTTCCTTGAAAAATTAAGAATTAATTATGCATTTTAGAAATTGAATGGATTCGGTCACTTTTTATTATGCATTCTGTTCTGGGTCTTGAGTAACCCACAGAAGGCCATGCAAGTCAGGTAAAAAGTACTGATGTATGCAACTTTTATGGGTTGGCTTGCTCTTCTGTGGTCCCAACAAGTTAATGTACAGCTAACCAGTTCATTGTCCACTTCAAGTCTAATACATGTCATATGTTGTTGAAAATTTGATTAGCCTTCCTAAATCCTCTGAGAAATATATACTGTTTCTATTTGGCTATCATGAAAATATAATGATGAAACTAGGGTGTCCATTGTACAGTTCATTTTTTAGTTGGTATCTTGGTTTTGTTGTTGTACTCAACGTGGGTGGCTCTAAGTCACCGTTATTGACGGTAAGGTAGTTGACGATAGCTTTTATGTAGAGATTTTATTTACCTTTATCTAAGTTTTGAGGGGATCTTTGAATGGTGGAGTCAATTGTCAGATCAATTTTCATATGGAACCAAAGTAAGATGTTTAATGTGTTGCCGTTCCAGGACAGTTCCTGATGCTGTTGCCAGCATGCAGGGAGTGCAGTATTTTAACATTGTTAACTTTGTGCATAGTCTCGTTGGTTGAATTCACTTAGTGAACTTGCTGTACTGGGAACTTCCTGAGTTTTGATATGCAATATTATTACTTTAGGAGAATGTTCTTGATTCAAGAACATATTCACTTTACCACTATTAATATGTTCTTTATGCCAATTTGCAGAGCCTTTCTCAGTTCAACCTTCCTGTTTCTCTTCCAAGTGGACATCTACTTGGAATTTCTACCGGACCAGGGGCTCTTCCCACTGTTGGTACTTCTTCAACCACAATGATGAACAGCAAAGGAGTGCAAAGCAAAATCAGCAAGTCTGGAATTGGTGATGAGACTGTGTCTTTGAATGATGCATATTCCACTTCTGCTAGCTTGGGTGGTGCAGAATTGTATGATCCAGATCAACCTCTGTGGAATAAAAGTATCCCTGAAACATCAAGTCCAGTCTTACCACTACATTCACCCAAAAATGATAACGCTGGAGCCTTGGTGGGTGTTGATCCTTCTGGTCGTCATCATTTCAAGGAATATGATGGTGTTGATGCTGACTTCCCTGCAAAAAATACTAAAAACGATGCTGGTTCACATACAAGTTCGACTGTCTGGGGTAGAATCGGTAGTTCAAAAAATAGGTTAGGTGTGAAAGACAAAACTGATCCAACAGTGAGCACCTCTTGTATGGAGAATGGACCGAAAGAAGATCAAGATGGATCAGGTATTTCTTGGGTAGGAAAACGGATTATTACCAAGGATGGTGGCCAAAAATATATGGATTTATCTGCCAAGAAACCAAACGAAAGCTTGCATAATATGCATAGGCCACCTCAAAAAGCACTGCGTACTCTTTTTGTCAATGCTATTCCACAGAAAAGCAACAAAAGGGAGAGTCTTCTATCTCATTTTCAAAAATTTGGTGAGGTAATTGATATCTATATTCCTCTGAATAGTGAACGAGCCTTTGTTCAGTTTTCTAAAAGGGAAGAGGCAGAAGCTGCTCTGAGGGCACCTGATGCTGTAATGGGCAACCGGTTTATCAAGTTACGATGGGCCAATCGGGATAATATACCCGATGAAGGCGTGAGCAGTAGCAGTAGTGTACCTATTCATCCTCGTGGCTTAGGAACTGCTTCTATTCAACATCACCCTGCTACTAACAGAGGAAGAGATAATTCACAAACTACTGCTTCCATGAATATGTCTGCCCCACCTGCTGATCCTTCTGTTACTGGGGCTGATCACTCGAAGCCTGTCATGACAAATGGTCCCATAACTCCTCCTCCCATCCAGAAAAAGCTTGAGACCTTGGAACAATTGAAGGAGGAGCTTCGCAAGAAACAAGAGCTGTTGGACCAAAAGCGAAATGACTTCAGGCGCCAGTTGAATAAACTAGAGAAACAGGTAATACCAACTCTCTGTACATGTAATCTTACAATTCACCAGTGATATATGATTATACTTGTTACTTGTGATTTATGTAAGAAAATGAAAGGCTAAACTGTAATAGTTTATCTGCATATTCATGCTCTGTGTTGAAAGATGCATACCTAGTATGAAAGCTAATTGCTTTTCTTTCTTTAACGGAGTGCAAATGCCAGTCTGAAATTGGTCAGCGTAGAAGTGATCTGTTGGTGGGTGAAATAGTGGAGGAAAAAGAATGATGCACCTTTTTATTCATACTGTTTAATAAAGATCGGGATTAGCATGTTCTCTGTAAATGAATCATATGTAGAAGCATATTTCCCTAATTTGTTCTCGACTTTGGTCTTTGCAGGCTACAGGAGTCAAGGGTGAATTAGTGGCAGAACCTGCTGCTAAGAGGCATAAACTGGGAAGTGCTGCTGATTCTGCAAAAGATACTGTTCCAAGGTCTTCTGATTCTGTTCCTACTGCAGTATTGCCACATACTGAGTCTTCGTCAGAAAGGAACAAATCAGCAGATAATGTTGTGTTATTTAGTCCAAAAGCAAATACTACGATGGGACTACAGGAATCACTGGGGCCAAAGCAGCCGTTTCGTTCATTTGCACCTGCAGGACATCCTTGTACGGTTAATAGATACAAGCTGGATAACCGACCTACAACTTTTAGAATACTTCCACCTTTGCCAGCTGGTTTAACAAATGTATGTGCTTTCTCTCTCCCTCTCTCTCGAACCTATGACTAAATATTCGATATATCTGCACTGGCTTAGTCCTTCTATATTATCTTGTTAAAGTTGCATGGTCGTCAAGGTTCAGTTTTATCACGTTATGGTAGACTGATCTTTTATTTTCTCCCAGATTGTTGCCTTGAAGGAACATTTCTCTTCGTTTGGCGAGCTTATTAGCGTGGAACTAGAAGATGTTGAACCTTGTGATGATATTGATGAGTCAGAGTCAGAGAGCCTGAGAAGTAGATCGGCTCGTGTGACTTTCACTACTCGCCTTTCAGCTGAGAGGGCATTTTCAAATGGTAAATGTTGGGAGGGTAATAATTTACAGTTTATGTGGGCACAATTAAGTACTCAGAACAAGGATCATGATGGGAGGGAAAATACTCTATCAACCCCTAAAGGTCCTAAAAAAGTTGATACACAGCCAGCTGAAGTCACAACAGAAATGGATCTTAAAGAAGCCTGTGCATCTGGAAATGAAGAGCATGAGCATCCAGAAAGAGACGGAGAGATGGATCTGATGGAGTTGCGTGAAGTTCCTAAAGCCTGCTCAACCTCTGTGTCAGGCGAAAGATCACCGAAGCAGGAGGAGCCAAGCCGGAGTGCAGTGTCCGGGGAGGAAGAATCTTTACCTAGTTTAGATGCAATTTCAGGGGAGAAAGAGTAGGCAAGGTATGTTGATGATCGGCTAATTGTTGGAATTGTACAGTGAGGTAAAATGTTTAATCTATTGAAAATTTTCGCAAGTCCCCGCTGTAGAAATTTTTTGAAACTTTGTTTCGCAATAGTGTCTTTAGTTCTGTGTAAAAGTGGAACTTTCTTGTCTAGGATTGCCCAACCCAGGAAAGGGTTTGGTAGTCAAGTGGGAAAAACCTTTTTCAGCTTTGAACTATTCCTGAAAGATATTTTGGGGATCTTGTCCCATTTCTGTTTCGATTATACCATAGTAACTGAGCCAACCAACCCAGGAAAGGTTTTGATGCAACAATAATGAAGACATCATTGCTGATCTCTACATCAAGCATTCAACTGTTTTAACTTTTTTTCTCCTGTGTTAAGAGACATTGCAGTTGAAGACACTATGAACGTGGTTCTGTATCCTGAGATTTTCACAAAGGCTACATTAGCATCTCTCTCTTTTTGATCTTCTTCTGTGGCTTCATTTCAATTTTTATGTTATGAAAAATATTACTTATTTTTTCAGAATGTTGCTTAGTTATAATGCCTTTCTCTAATTTTTTTACTGGAAAATATTTTTTAAATATAAAATTTATTTCCTTGCCCTTTTTAATATTATAAGCGTGGAAAAAGATTTGGTTGGAATATTTTTTAATAAATGACGTCGTTTTAAATTGGATTCTTGAGGTCAAGAAGTCCATTTGCAGACTGAAAAAT
>JANSVA010000001.1:29103873-29116670 GCA_025504915.1 Erythroxylum reticulatum
ATCCGGCGAGTATTATTACAAATAATGTTTTAAAAATTAGACATAAATTAAATTAATAATACTAAAAATTTAAGGTTTAAAATATTTAATTATTATTAGGCTGATTTAAAATTAATTAAAAATTAAATAAAATTAAAAATTTTGAAATATGATTAAAAGAATTTATTCTTAGTTTCACGTTTGATTAAAAAAAGATATCGTTAAATAAATATTAATTAATTATTTTATATATAAAAAAATTGATTAATTTATAAAATTGAATTATTAATTAATGAAATAATCAATTATTAAAAATAAGAGTTATTAAAATAAATCAAATTGAAAATTCAATAAATTTAAAATTTTTAATTATTGAACTAGCTGAAGCGGTTAAATTGTTTAATCATTGATTACAAATAACAATTCGTAAATTCAAGTAAATTATAATTAAGTATTCTCTTAATTCATATATTTTTTTATTCAGAAGTATTTAAAGAATTAACTTAGTTATTTATAAGTTCGCTCAACATTTTAATCAATATTTAAATTTTAAATTAATTGTACTTTAATTTATTTTTAAAAATCAACTTAATTTTGCTTGATAATGGGCCGATCTCACCTAAATCTGACTTTCCGTAATTTTTATTTTTGAATTAAAATAAAAACCAATGCCGTTTTTTATAAAAACGACATTATTTTTTAATAATAGCCTGAAGTCATTCTCAAATGTCTTCCTTAATTTAATCCGTTCCATTGGATTGGCTTAACTTGGTGATATCCTTTCTCTTGGCATGCATTTCATGCTGTCTAATGGAGTGGTTGGTAGTAGGGCTAAACGGCGGTCACATCAGAGATTGGTCCGATTCTTACATGCACGTGGAAGGGTATCCCCTCGTGGTCCCGTAACCAATCCTCACTGTCTGCCTCTCGACTAGCGCTAGTTAAAACCACCAGGAACTGTGAAGGACTCCACTTCTGGGGTACTGTTTTCGCTAAAGAAGATAACAACTGAAGACTGAATAGCCACTTGTCACGCAAGTACGGCGTAGTTTTAAGTTGTTTCACTTTGCGTTTTCCGAGGAAATATAATTGTAATATATACATGGGCAAAGACAGTTCAGTCTTATCTACAACTTCGTAAATATCTGCCTAAGTTGATGATTAGTTATTTCATCATCTGAAAAGGATGTAATGCATGGTTTTGTGAACGATTTTTGTAAGTAAAAAGATTCAAATTTTTTCTTTTGTAATTTTATTTATTCTATATATTCAATTTTCATAATATTAAAATTCTAAAAAAATTATATTTTATTAAATTATTTAGTTATGTTTATTTTAAAATCTTTTTTATATTAAAATTTTCATAATCTCACTTATTTTGAATTTTACTTATTTTAAATTACTTTAAAAAGCACTTTATAATGTTAAAATTTTCAAAGTTTAAAATGAACACAAATTGTTATTACTATTAAAATTTACAAATTTTCTAAGCAACATTAATTTTAGAAATAATTGAACAAATTTTTAATATAATATATGTATGTTTATTTTAAGTTCTTCTAATATAATGTTTTTTAATAATTTAAATAATAAAATATTTTAAAATAAATAAACAATAACAATATCTTAATAAGAGGAGATCCTAAAATACATAATTTTTTAAAAATTGAATTGGAAGTTAAAGCAGTAAAGTAAAAGGTAAAAGATTTAAAAGGTTCAATTAGTATTAGACTATTATAAAATTGACTAAAAATTGAATAAAATTAAAAAATAAAAATATGATTGAAAGACACTACCTCATTTATTAAAAATTTTGAAGTTTAATAAAAAAAGATATTGTTAAATAAAAAATAATTTATTTATTTTAATTTATAAGAATTTATTAATTTATAAAAATGACTAATTAATTAATAAATGAATATATTTTTAATAATAAAAATTATTAAAATAGATTAAAATGAAAAATTGAAAATTAAATAATTTAAAAGTTTTATAATTAAACTGCTGAATGAATTTTTAAATTTTTATATTTTAAAATGAAAAAAAGACAATTTTTTTTACAAATTTTTTGATTTTGGTAATAAAAAATTGCCATCTTTTCTTTTCTTTGACACGTTCTTATAAATAGACTTTGGTACAAGTGTTCTTTTCCAAGTTCTAAAGAAAGTCGTTGAAGAGACAAAAAAAATTAATCACTGGCCCCAATGTTTAGAAGACTAGACGAGGCGGACGGAAGAGATATGATACAGTACACCTCGGACTCACAAAAAAAAGGTGTTCTCCCCGGAGCCTTCTGGGTCTTTTATCCAAGTGTCAGCCAAAGATCGTGCCAAGTCATCATACAGAGTCGTGATCAGGTGCTTCTCGTCCATTTTTTTAAACGCTCTTTGCTTATTATAGCGGCAAAGCTAACTACTACATTACATTTTTGTACTGGCTATAAGAATGAAAAAAGGCTACATCTCTATCACTCACTGATTGTGCCTCTCTCCACAAGAAAGATATCTCCACAGCTTCCATTGAGAGTAAGGAATTCACTTGGAGACACACAATCCTCAAGAATAAGCAAGATTCACGGTTAAGTTTCCATTTTTCTTGCTCTAGCTTGGTCCCAAACTTTCAACTAGTGTTATATCCTTTTCTTGTCCTTTTCCTTGTATCGGGCTGGTGCTAAAGACGAAATGGGAAGTGGGATTTGACGGTCTTTATAATAAAAGTTCTCTCTTTGTGGATCTTTATGTGCTTCAGCCTGAAGTTGGAAACATTTCAAGCTTAACGGCGACATAAAGTTTTGAACTTTATAGTTATTTCTGGTATTTTGCACACCATGACTGTGTTAAGTTGATCTACGATTTTTGAAAGGATATGGGGTAAAGGTTGTTTCTTCGTGTTGGTTACCAGGTCTTTTGAGTGTTATGGCTAGTTTGATAATTTTGCCAAGGTCTAAACTTTATTTGTTGTGAAAACACCATTTTAGTGCTGACCAGTAGAATGACTAGGAAACGTTTACATTTTAGCAAGTTGTATTCGTTCTCATGTTTTAAATCCTCGTTTAGACATGATCATGCTCAAATTGGGCAAAGAGGGTACTCGAGGGTGGTGTATTGCAATGAACCTGATAATCCGGAGGCACTCAGGTTCAATTATAGAGGGAATTATGTTTCCACTACCAAGTACACGGCGGCTAACTTTATACCCAAGTCGTTGTTTGAGCAGTTTAGGAGGGTTGCAAATATCTACTTTCTTGTTGTTGCTTTTGTTTCATTCAGTCCTTTGGCTCCGTACACTGCTTATAGTGTTCTTGCACCTCTGCTTGTGGTTATTGGAGCTACTATGGCTAAAGAGGCTGTGGAAGATTGGAGGAGAAGAAAGCAGGTAAATCTAGCATTTCTTTTGCTTATGGTAAATTTTGTCCTTTGGGCCCTGGTAGTAGCATATTCTGCATTTTGATGTCGGAATAATGTTCGAGGGTGCCTAATGGCTTCCTATGCCCACCATTGATGTGTCTGCATTTCTCAAACTATCATAACAGCTATGAGAAGAGTTTATTTCTTTTCTAAAGCGAGCTGTCCACTTAAGTTGTCTCTCCCACTTAAGAAGGACATGCCAGATTTTGTGAACTCTTATTTCTTCTACTTTTACTCTAGCCTTTCCCTTATTGCTGCTTTATTTGCTATATGTCATTTATTGTCATAGCATAACAGTTTGGTCCTTCAACTGATAACTCCACTCTTAATTACTCTTCTGTTCTTTCAATAGAATTCCAATGGATTTCGTATTTTATGAGTTGAAGGTTGAAACTTTGAATGGTTTCAGGATGTAGAGGCTAATAATAGAAAGGCTAAAGTATATGGTAAAGAGTTTACATTCTATGACACAAAATGGAAGAAACTACGAGTTGGGGATGTTGTGAAGGTGTATAAGGACGATTACTTTCCTGCTGATCTGCTTCTGCTCTCATCAAGCTATGAGGATGGAATTTGTTATGTTGAGACTATGAATCTTGATGGAGAAACCAATTTAAAGTTGAAGCATGCTTTAGAGGTGACGTCCCACTTATGTGATGAAGAATCTTTGAAGAATTTTAGGGCTGTTATTAAGTGTGAAGACCCGAATGAAAACCTTTATACATTTGTTGGTACATTGAACTACAACAATAATGAGTACCCACTCTCACCACAGCAGATTCTTTTGAGGGATTCTAAGCTTAAGAACACTGATTATATCTATGGTGTCGTTATATTCACAGGACATGACACAAAGGTGATGCAGAACGCTGTGGATCCTCCATCAAAGAGGAGTAAGATTGAAAGGAGAATGGATAAGATAATATATGTTCTCTTCAGCACTTTGATTTCGATTTCATTTATTGGCTCTTTATTTTTTGGTATTGAGACCAGAAGAGATATTAGCGGTGGACGGTATAGAAGATGGTACCTACGTCCTGATAACACAAAAGTGTTTTATGATCCCCAAAGAGCATCGCTTGCTGCATTTTTGCACCTCTTGACAGGGCTTATGCTATACGGATATTTGATACCAATATCGTTGTATGTGTCAATTGAAATCGTGAAGGTTTTACAGAGCATTTTCATTAACCAAGATCGGGAAATGTATTATGAGGAAAATGACAAGCCGGCACATGCACGAACATCTAATTTGAATGAGGAACTTGGGCAGGTTGATACTGTGCTTTCAGACAAAACAGGCACTTTGACATGCAATTCAATGGAGTTTGTGAGATGTTCCATAGCAGGGACCGCTTATGGCCGGGGCATGACATATGTGGAAAGGGCCCTTGAACGGCAGGAAGTTGATGAAACTTCATCTGACGTAACAGGCTATAAGGAGCCAGGAAAGTTGATAAAGGGTTTTAACTTTACAGATGAATGCATAACTAATGGAAATTGGGTTAATGAACTTCATTCAGATGTCATACAAAAGTTCTTTCAAGTATTAGCAATCTGCAATACAGCTGTTCCAGAGCTAGATAGAGAATCAGGTCTAATATTTTATGAAGCAGAGTCACCTGATGAAGCAGCCTTTGTCATAGCTGCAAGGGAGATTGGCTTTGAGTTATTTGAGAGGACACAAACAAGCATATCACTGCATGAATTAGATCCTGCGACTGGTAATAAAACTAATCGGTGAGCTTTCCAATACAATTACTCTTTTTTCTTGGTAAAAGAAGTTTTATAAGCTATTGCTTCAATAGAAACCAAAATATATGAAGCTATTTATGGTAATTCAGATTGGACCTTTAGTAAGTCAAGCCTGGTGTCAATTAAAGATTAGTTATTGCGCATTGGACCTTTAGTAAGTTAAGCCTGTTGTCAATTAAAGATTACTTATTGCGCACAATATGAGTCCGGAAGAGGTCAACCTAGCCTTCTCTTTTAGTTACCCTTCAATTTCATGAAGTGAAGTAAGGTTCATGTAATGTCTCTTTGGTAGTTCTGATAAACAATTGTCTTCATTTAGATTATATTACCTGAAGCTGCCACAAGCACAAATCTTAAAATAGAGCATGATGAAAAAATAATGTTGACAAAGCATCTCATTCTACCCTGTTTATATATTGCAGAGTGTACAAGCTTCTGCAGGTCCTAGAGTTCAGTAGCCTGCGCAAAAGAATGTCTGTGATTGTAAGGAGTATTGAGAATAAGCTACTACTCCTTTCTAAAGGTGCAGACAGGTTTGAATCTTGATCAAAAGGTTCATGCAAAGATCATTAAGAAAATTGAATTTCTTCTTAAGGTCATTTTTTCACTTCTACCTTTTGTGCATAGTGTGATGTTCGAAAGGCTATCCAAAGATGGCCAGAATTTAGAGGCTAAGACCAGGGAACACATCAAAAGATATGCTGAGGCAGGTTTACGAACTTTGGTAGTTGCATATCGTGAACTTGGTGAAGAAGAGTATAGAGCTTGGGAAGCTGAATTCATGGAGGCCAAAACAGCTGTGACTGCAGACCGAGACGTAATGGTGGATGCGCTTGCTGATAAGATTGAAAGAGATTTGTTTCTTCTTGGTGCTACAGCTGTTGAGGATAAACTGCAAAAAGGGGTAGGAATCACCCCATATACAAAATTTAGGGACACACTAAGCTATTATATCACATTCAGTTTTTGGAGTATTGCATTGGCAACTGATAACTCTTCCCTCAGCTTCTTAAATCGTTTGCATTTGTCGCTTTTCTTTCTTACCTTTCTCCTTTCTCTCCCTCCATTGATCATAACTCGGATGTTCTAGTTCTTGCTATTATTGTTTTGCATCACCGATCCTGTTTTGACTAGGCATTTGGATCACCCTCGTCTTAGGTTCCAGAGTGCATTGAAAGGCTTGCAAAGGCTGGGATTAAACTATGGGTCTTAACGGGTGATAAGATGGAGACTGCGGTTAATATTGGGTATGGTGTCAATTTCAGGCCTAATCTGATATCTAGGAAGTTTTGAAGCTATAACTGTTGAAAATCGCTGCAGATATGCATGTAGTCTACTGAGGCAAGGGATGAAGCAGATCGTTATCACGCTTGACTCCCCAGATATTGAAGCACTAGAAAAACAGGGGAACAAGGAGGCTACTTTTAAGGTACATGATTCTGGAGATGCTGACTTGATTAATCTTCATATTATGAAAAGTGTGAAATCTTTGATTATGTTTAGGCTTCTCTTGAAAGTGTAATGGAGCAAATAAGAGAAGGAAAATGTCAAGTTGATTCTGCTAAAGAAAGCTCAATTGCATTTAGCTTGGTGATTGATGGGAAGTCGTTGGGTTTTGCACTGGAGAAGAAGCTGGAGGGAGAGTTTTTGGAGCTTGCTCTGGATTGTGCTTCTGTTATTTGTTGCCGGTCTACTCCTAAACATAAAGCTCGTGTGAGTTCATGACATGCTAAGAGCTTGCTGCGAATTTTCTTTTCAATTGGATGCAAGTAAAACTAACCGAAATGGAAGAGATTTGCAGGTCACAAGACTGGTGAAGATGGGAACTGGTAAATCAACACTGGCAATTGGTGATGGGGCTAATGATGTTGGTATGCTTCAGGAGGCTGATATTGGAGTTGGGATTAGTGGCGTGGAGGGAATGCAGGTTGATATTCTACTATCTTGTCAGTTCGATGTTGACTGCTTTATACTGAGTTCTTTTCATACATTCAGCTTTTATGACAGATTTTATCTGGAGAAAGTAACATGTGATATCACTTTGGTTTAATTTTAATTGAATTCTTGAACCAATTTTCTTAATTTGAAATGCTGAAATAGATTGTTATTTACTGCAGGCTGCAATGTCAAGTGATTATGCCATAGCTCAGTTCCGTTTCTTGGAACGTCTGTTACTTGTACATGGCCATTGGTGCTACAGGCGAGTAGCTATGATGGTAAACATCTAAATACGTTTCGTCAGAATTTTACCTTGACAATAACTTAGTGAAAAAGCGAAAAGTGACTCTTCTCTTTTCTATGCTTGTACAAATTTATTACTCTTGAAATTAACAGAGATCGGTGAATTGAAGTATTGACACAGAAATCAGTGAATTGAAGTATTTACTTAGTCCTTATTCATGCCATCCTTATTGTTGGCTGATACAGATATGCTACTTCTTCTACAAGAACATTGCATTTGGGTTTACTTTGTTTTGGTTCGAGGCCTATGCTTCTTTCTCGGGCCAGCCTGCTTATAATGATTGGTACATGTCGGTCTACAACGTATTTTTCACTTCGCTTCCTGTGATTGCTCTTGGTGTTTTCGATCAGGATGTTTCAGCGCGGCTTTGTCTTAAGGTAAGCATGTACCATCCATTGAGGTATTATATGCAGGTATTAAAGTGTATTTATGGAAGGTAAAGGTCAAGGAATCAAAATAACACTATTTTGTCACTGCATTGCCATTGTGTCAAAGTGTTGTGTGTAGTCTCTGATCCGAACTCTACATTTGTGGTACCATTCAATCACATCTCTTAGGCCTCGATGAATTTGGATGGTCCCATTTCATGTAATAACATCATTAATCTTGAGATATGTTGAGATAAAATTTACTATAGCATGTCACTTAGAACTTCTATTACTTAATCATGCTTCTTGTTGATGAGAATTCATATCTCATTCATGGCATTTTCCTTCCGAGAGTGATTGACTGCACATCTATGTCTGCAGTATCCCTTGTTATATCAAGAAGGAGTGCAGAACATCCTCTTCAGCTGGCCCCGAATTCTTGGTTGGATGTGCAATGGAGTCCTGACTTCCATAATTATCTTTTTCTTCACCAACAATTCCATGGTTAACCAGGCCTTCAGGAAAGACGGTCAGGTAGTCGATTACGGGATTCTTGGAGCCACAATGTACTCCTCTGTAGTTTGGGCTGTAAATTGCCAAATGGCACTCTCTATCAATTACTTCACTTGGATCCAGCATTTCTTCATCTGGGGAAGCATAGCCTTATGGTATATATTTCTCGTTGTATATGGCTCGATTTCCCCGACGAAGTCCACTACAGCGTATATGGTTTTTGTGGAAGCCTGTGCTCCAAGCCCCCTTTATTGGCTTGTCACCCTTCTTGGTGTTATTTCATCTCTGTTACCATACTTCTCCTACCGGGCATTTCAGTCCCGTTTTCGGCCAATGTACCATGATTTAATACAATTTCGACGAGCAGAAGGCTCTGAAACTGAAGTTTCTGGAGAATTGCCAGATACAGTTAGGTTTAAAATGCATCTTCTTGGAGAAAACTTGAGACACAGAGACTCATAGAAAGTTGTTGGCTTGAAGTGGTGTCATCACCTTGCAGGGATGAGCAGAATCTGTGTGAAAGGACATTATCTGATCTGAAGTTCAGTCCTTTTTTTCCCTAGTCCTTCGTGGAGTAGGCAATGTAAAGATATATATAAGTTTCAAAATGTTGCATTGATTTTTTGTACTTACGCTTAAGAGGCAACCGGTGTTCCTAAAGTGATTCTTTGATGAAGGTTGTACTATCTGGAGCGGCAAACTAGTCCAACGTGTGCATTAGCAGAGTACTGGTAATTTTTAGGGGTGATAGTAAAACGGGCGGGTTCGGGTTATTTATGGCTCAAGTTTTACTTCAAGTATTTTCCTTGCTTGGGTTCGACTCAAGGTTCAATTAGGTTTGGGCCGTTCGATATAGGTTCAGTTTAGATAGTTGGGCGAACCAGCCTCGAACAAGGTCGAGTTGGCTTTGATGAGTTTGGTAAGACGTTTGGTCAATTTGAGTTTTGTCTTTTGTATGGTTTATTGATCTTGAATTTAACTAGAAATTTAGTCAATTTAAGTTTTTACAAAAATTTTAAAAATTAAATTAAAAGCTAAATCAGAAAATAAAAGGTTTAAAAAATTCAAATTGTTATAAAATTAATTAAAAATTTGAAAATAAAATTAAAAAAGATTGTTGTTAATTTAAAGTTTAATTAAAATTTTGATTAACTAATTAATTAATTAATTTTTTAAAAGTTGAAAATTAAATTAAAAGGTTAATCATTTAAGATTTTTACAATTGAACAACGTAAATCAATTCAGTTTTTAATCATAAATTTTTACGGGTTAGGGTTGAGTTAATTTTTCAATAACCTGAATCGATTCAGTTTTTAATCATAGATTTTTACGAATTGGGGTTGAGTTAAATTTTCAATTAACGTAATTTGCCTGATTAATTAGGTTAGGCATGAGTTAATAAAAACCCTAAAAATACTTCTCAATTCAATCAAGAATTAGGTTAATTTGTGATTTTAATCGTTGGATTAGATTAGGATTAGGTTGATTTGTCAATCTTAGATTTGGGTTGGTTCATTAACTCTAGATAATTTTTTATAATAATCATAAGTTCTCCCGAATTTGACCAAAAATCGGAGTAATTCGGTTTAATTGGGTCGAATTGAGGCCAATTTATCAACCCTAATAATATGTTTTAGCTTCCCATCTGGGTTTGTTTATAAGCTCCAACACTAATAAGTCATAATTAAGTGGTCAGTACAATTGAATATGCTTCTAGAGGAGGAAGGGTCGGTCGTCATATTCATGGCTGCTTATAAGAACCAACGAGTGATAGATTCAGATCTCCCAATTCTCAAGTGCAATGATCATATACTTTTGACTAAAACATGTTGATTATGCATACTAATTTCCATCGCACCACAATGAATGTTGAATGTCAACTGCTCTTTTAAGCTAACAATTAGGCTTGACAATTAAGTTCGATCAAAACTTAACCGGCCTTGGGCTTGCGTTGCCTAGACATTTATAAAGAAAAAGATATCATTTTGCTCGGAATTGACTATCTCGAACCCGATTTGGTATCAGACTAAGTTAGGACCTAGGTAGAAACTATCAAACCGAACTTGATAAATGATATATTCTAAGAATGTACCATCTTGATCGATAAGCTAGTCCAACATATGCATTAGCTGAGTATTGATAATTTTTAAGGATGACAATAAATTGAGCAAGTTCGGCTCAAGTTTTACTTTATTTTTTTTCTTATCTTGAGTTAGTTCCGAAGTTCGATTAAATTTGGATTGTTTAATCTGATCAGAAGTTTGATCAATTTGAATTTTTTATTTGGTCGTGTTTGGGTTGGTTTGTTAACCTTGTTAATTTTCTACATTAATTAGCAATCTTCTCAACTTCAACCAAAAGTTTGGTCAATTCAAGTTTTTATAGAGTGAAGTTGAGTTGATTTGTCAATCATAGTAATTTGACTGTTGGATCAAGTTAGGTATGAGTTGATAAGTTAACCCTAATAATTTTCTATATCAGCCATCGAATCTCCCGAAGTATTAGAATTAGATTTGGATCAACTATTGTCAAAATGATTAGAACTAATCATTTGGATAACTGACCCTCACTACTTATAAACACTTTAACATTTTTATATTTAATCAATATGAGATACTCTAACATTCTCCCTCAAGCGCAATTAAGACTAGATATTCAGTTTTCACTTGAAATAAAACCAGTAATAACCGGACTAGATTTTTATGATTGAATATCCAGATGGACAACCATCGACTCTGATACCATATTAGAATTGAACTTGGTTCAACTGTTGATAAAATGACTAGAACTAATCGTTTAGATAGTTGACCCTTACTACTTATAAACCCTTTAATTTTTTCATGTTTAGTTAATATGAAATACTCTAACAATCAAGAATTAAGTTAATTTGCGCTTTTAGTTGTTGGATTATGTCGAGTTTAGTTTGATTTGCCGGATTTAGGCTGGTTTTTTAACTCTACATAATTTTTTATATTAAACATAGGCCCTTTGAATTCAACCAAAAATCGGATTAATTTGGTGTTAGCCGGTTTAGTTGGGTCAAATTTAGGCCGGTCTAGTAATTTTTTAATACCGGGAAATGTATAAAACTACCATTTTAGCTTGCCAACTGGGTTTATAAGCTGTAATGCTAAGTGGTGATTACAATTGTGTGACAGTGAGCGTTAATAATGATTTTCATTTTGGTCAAGTCACCATATAATGGCTGCTACAAGACATTCGGTTCTTGCATTATAAAATATCGTCAATCGATAGATACAGATCCCCCAATTCTCGAATGCAATGATCATATACTTTTGACTAAAAATATGTTTGATTGTGCATATTAGTTTCCACCTACGTCTTCGCACCACAAAGACTGCTAAATGGTCCAACTGTTAATCCAACATATCGGTTACGAGCAGCTTCTAGATGGATCGAGGACTGGCAAGATTTGTTCTACTATGTCCACTCCAGTTAACTTTTAAACGAGTTCGGTTTGAATTGATTGAAATTTAAATTAGACTCGTACTTATTTATTTTCGAAACTTTGGTTTTCAGGTTAAAAAATATATGCATATTTAACTTAAGTCTGATTAAACTTTGAACTAATGTTTTAAAAATCGAATAAAAAATTAAGCCGGTAAGATAAAATATTTAAGATTTAAAATGTTCAATCGATACTGAACTGTTGTAAAATCAGTTAAAGATTAAATAAAATTGAATAAATTGAAATAAGATTGGAGAAAATTATCATTAATTTAACGTTTAATTAAAAAAGAAAAACTGTTAAATAAAAATTAATTAGTTTATTGTATTTATAAAAATTTTGTTATTTACAAAAATCGATTAATTAATTAATTAACTAATTTTTAACAATAAGAGTTATTAAAAAAATCAAACTAAAAAATTAAAAATTAAATAAAAGATTGACTAATTAAATATTTTTACAATTTAACTGCTCGAATCGGTTCGACTTTTTAATCATAACTTCGAACTGCTTAGGCCTAAAGATAGAGTAAACCTAATTAGATTTAAGCCTCTCACATGCAAATACATGAAAAATAATTACTTTATTTTGAAGAAAAAAAAGTCATTTGATAGTTTAAAATTAAGTAACAAATTTAATTAAATAGGTATTATTGAATTTGATACATTTTGATTCTCCATAAACAGTATTTAAAAATTTGACTTAATTCTCAAATTTTCAAATTTGGAAATATATAATATCATCTGTTAATGGGGAGGGATACATGAGAGAGTTCCCACCACCATTGAGTCCGGTGGTGACTTTTATTAAAGTAAACAGAATAAACAGCAGAGGTCATTAAAACGGTTTAAAATTTTATAGTTGAATTAATTAAAAATTTTAATTATTGCTTTGAAAATTTAAAATTTATAATAAATATAACTAATTGTATTTTAAAAATAAAGATATTAAGGAACATTTTAAAATTTTGAGATAAAATAGAGGTGTCAATAGGCTAATTTATGGATTCAGATTTAGTTGTTTTCAACAGGTCAACTCATAGATTAGCTCAAGCTTAGACTGAC
>JANSVA010000001.1:29156325-29167638 GCA_025504915.1 Erythroxylum reticulatum
AACTTTTAAAAATAGGTAAATTTATAAAATAATTATCTTTTTAAATAAATAAAAATATAATATCACGTTATCATTATTGTTTATTTTTATTTTTAAATAAGTAAAATTATCATTTATTCTTAAAAAATAAGTTAAATTATAAGTTCACAATAAATAAACTTAATTTCTAAACCAACATTATTTTTATTTTAATTTTTCTTAAATTTATAAATTAAAATAGTATTATTTAAAAAATAAACTAAAATATGACATCAGACAAAGGTCAGATAAGATTCTCGGCCAAACTTGCAAACTTAATCCCGACTCAAAATCCGATAAATCCATTATTGACCTTACTGCATCTCCTACTACTACTGTACAACAACATCAAGACCTATTAAAAGTCCCGCTGAAATGCGAGATCTGAAGAGCTCTAATAATATGCAAACTTACCCCTATAAGATAGAGAAGTTATTTCCGATAGATTTACATACAATGCAAATATGGCACTATTGTTCATGAGCAATTTGGCATCACAAAACAAAAGCTTTTGTCACCAGCAATTTTACAACTCAAAGTTGATCAAAACTTTCTATATTAAGAAAGAATTAGTATGTTGAATCCAAATTTGGGATTTATTTTCTTCAAAAATTGAACAGAGAAGAGTCTAAACAAGAAAACTACAAGATTTTTCCCAGTGGTCTCAGCTCTCTAGGCAAACCTTCAAAGTTTCCAGCATTTACATCCGACTGTAACATTGGTCGCTTCCCATACTTCAGGATTCCCTCTGCCAGGTGCTCCTTGCTTGGCGTCAGCATTACAAAATTTGGATCTGCTCGCTGATAACTGCACAACCAAATTTTATTCAGGATCAGACGCTTCTGATATAGAAACATCCTTCACCTATCAGGGATCCTGAATAAGAAGATACTCCTACCTATCTCTACTTTTAGACCTAAACCCAGATGGTTTGATAAGAGCACTAATGGTTGACTAAAATTTATACTTGGTTAATATGAAATTTGGGGTATAAGGAAAAAGAGAAGTACCTAGCTTCTCGAAGATTTTCGACACGGATGCCAAATCCATATGCTGTCTTTCCTATCACACGATCCCTCGTAGCTGCAAGACAATGGAATCATTCAACCAAAACTCCGGAACATTGACCAACCTATGGATATATAATATTCACAGGGTTTGCAACGGGAGTGAAATGTGCTGTTAGTGTTCCGAATCACTCGTACTAGTGTTCATCACCAAATGCCACAAAAAAAAGGTTCTCAATCCAATGACATTCAAACACTCATTAGCAGTCGTATTAACAGATCATCATTCAGCAGGGAACTCAAATTGTGCATCAATCTAAGAGAATATGCATAAAATCCTGTCCTCAACTACAAATTGACAGAGGCTAAAAGTCTCTGCAGTGAAGGTTCGAGGGAAGTTGGCAATCAAAGGCACCTGAAATATTGAAAGTGAATGAAGGTTTCCACCATGACTTGAATGCCAAGGATAACGATGAGCTTAGAGGTCCCACCTTCCCCTGAAATTACAGAAATACAAAGCATTATTGATGATACAATATGCTAATACAAGCGTTAGAATGCATCAGAAGAGCTACCTTTACTAAGAAATTTTTATTGGCCTGCCAGGAAGCAGCTACTTGAAAAGTGGAATCTGGGATTTTATCTGATGTACTGACATCATCAACCCTTGAAAAAAATGTGCATGTTACAATCAGATATCACCACACTAGTTCTCACGAATCTTGTCAAATGAGTACCTTGTCTGTAGCTCAAACCCAAAGTCAATGTAATTTGTGATTCCGACAATTTCATTTTCTTCAAACGGATTTTTCACCTGTGAGATAGAAGGAAATGATAACTTCATCAAGATTGAAGGAAAAACATAATACAAAAATTATCAACATATTAATCTTCTCATTCGGCATAACCGACTGCACAGGATGTCATATTCGATGACCAATGACAATAAGATGTTCATTCACAATAATGTGTAGAATGCAAAATTGCATTGGCCTCAGCCCTGTAAGAGATGGGAACAGAGTATACAAGAAATGTAGCATAACTCAAATTGGTAATGTTTAACTAGTGAGTTATGCGAGATATGCAATCCTATACCAGTTAAGACATTTATTTATGTCAGACTGCTCATGTTCTCACCTTCTCAGACAAGATCACGATCAAGTTTGGCTTAGGCATTCGATTTTGATTTTTGATGTATCAAGTGTTATGGAAGTTTTAAATGGAATCGCGTTGCCCATCTGGATAGTTTAATAACTATCATCCAGACTCTGAAGAGTAATGGTTGCATTAATACAATATTGCTATTTATTGACAAAAAACTAAACAATAATGTGTCACTATGCCATTGCATAGCATTTAAGATTAAATATCCAAGCCCATGAAATAGCTCAATTTAGTTATTAGAATTGAAGACATTAAATTAACCTAGTCCATTGAATTGACAAGCAAGACTCAGCAATTAGATAAAGTCAGAAGATGTCAGTTATGGATATTATGTGAAAAAGAAAAGGAGATTATAGAACTAGAAATGAAGAGAAGAAGCTAACCCGTCTCTGGACCACCGTGTGTTGGTAGAATGAGGCAATAAACTACAATTGACAATAACCACGTTAATCCTCCATGGACTGCTTAACAAAGTACCAATCTTTAAATACACAGTTGTAAAAAGCACAATTTCCATTTTTATCACAATAGCATATAGTGCTTTAGTCCTGAATGGATAAAATATTTGAAAAGTTTGAAAAGCTTGTGCAGACAAGGTTGAATTCAAGCTGATTTGAGTTTAAGAGCCTACTTTTTTTTTTTTTTTTCTATTCACAATGGAAAAACACAGAGTTGATATTGGCAAGTGATCAGCAGTGTGATTTTTGAGCTAGCATCAAACTGCATGAACAGCTTAAACAGCTTTAATATAGTAATATAATATTATGCGAAAACTGAAAGGAGTACTAACATTCCATGAGGACATAAGTTAGAGGCAAAATCACACAAAAGAAAGGAGGGGCAGAAACAGCAACAAAAAACTAACCTGAGAACTTTTGGCAAGTTCAAGGCAGAAATTGAAAGAGGGGCTCAAAGGGCTTCCTGATCCTACTCCATATCCAATTGCAGCACTCCAATTCATAAGATCTTTGTATTTAGCATTCGCTTTGCTTCCATCTAATATAAACATGGGTTGAACGCACATAACAAAATCATGACATCAAAAGCATAATTTTGGCAACATATCAGCCCCAAAACATAACTTACATCCTGGTTCATACTGCACTCCAACAGTCAACTTCCCCATTTTGCTTACTAGCCATGCACTCTTTGGCAACTCGTCTTTGACTGAAAGTACAGAACATTGTCCAGTACAAATTGAATTATTATTAACTATTATTCTAGGTTGTAAATTTTGCAATAAAGAAAAAAAGGAACTATAGTTTCTCCAAGTTAATAATTCACCAAGTTTGGAACAATCTCAAACATCTTTAATGAGGGAAAACATATGTAAAATCAACTCGAAGTTAAGATTATAAACCTGCAAAAGGCATAACTGTTGCTCCAAATGATAAATTTCCTGAGCCATATCTCAGTCCCATAACCCCATAATCTTCAGAAGCTATCCTGCTGTAGTAGTAGAAATCTTAGATGAATCACTTGACAACTAAAGCATGAAACTAGTGACCTGGGTTTTCTCTTTAAAATGATGTGGATGTACCTTTTCTTCAATAGTACAGGAAAAATTCCAAATGCTCCAATCCCGTATCTAGGATAATATGCTGATGACCTCAGTTGCAAAACTCTGAAGCAAGAGCAAGAAAGGCAACACTTAGAGAAAGATTGCTTCCCAGAAAATTTCTTCCTTCCCAAATACAAAACTATAAGAGGGATAATTCTACTCACGGTTCAGTGTTGGATACAAATAGGTCCATGAATGTATGAGGGTCGTCCACATCACTGCCCATACAAAGAGAGGCTAAGCATTGCTTCATGACACATTGTATGACTTTCTCTAATGATATTTATGACACAAAGCAAATGGTAGTAAGCAGAAAGTTGATCTTAATGTACCTTTGCCACCGGAAAAAGGCATTACCCACAATATTCTCCTCTGGCTTATGATCTAATGGACCTGAAACCTAGTACGTTAAGTGAAAAGATAATTGTTCCTCGATTAGCTTCTTGATCTTGTTGATTTGAGAAAATAGGCAAACTCAATTCAAATACAACATATACAAAGTATCTGAACACAAGAACAAATGAACTATCATGGATACTGTTGCAATCAAATCAACGTGAGGATCATCAATTGGCTTTAGCATAATTCTCGTGCTAAAATGCCTCGCTTCTTCAAAGTAATCTTCAAAAAGACACCTTAACGCAAGCTTCCCAAATAACAAACTATACGACGATTCCAACATCCTGCATTGTCCCATTCACATTAAAACAACAGTCTCACTCACAGCATTCCACATCAAGAGAAAAATATAAAAAAAACCCACAAGTTCAAAACTGATTCCGCCTCAGAACTAAATATGGAAAATCAACCTGATATACAATCACAATAACTACATTTAACTACAATTGCCAACTTCAACGAAGTCGAAACCATTAAAATAACTTGTCAACGAACCCAATGCGTATGCCAAAATCAACAAATTTAAATCTTTCACGAACAATAAGATCAGATTTCTAAGTGAACCCAGAAAAGAAAACAAATGAAACCACGACCATCAACGTCAACAGAGAGAATTAAAGTACTGAGAAGAGAGGAGAGACCAAGAAACCTGTTACGGGCGGCGAGTGGCGGGAAATCGAAGAGAGGAGGGACCAACACCATAGGAGGCGGTGGCTCCTTGTCCAAGAAGTTCCCCATATTACCCTTTGCTTCTGTTTCCTTATTCTTTAACACTTCCCACAAAAGCAGACAAAACAAGAAGAACTAAAAGAAAGTGAAGGCTTGTGTGTGTAGTAGGAGTAATGGAAAATAGAATGATGGGTGGTCAAGTGATGACACCGGAGTTTTCTGAGCAATCGTCGCCCATTTCTCGGATTGGTGACGGTTTCAAAACTGCCCTTCGATTAAATTTCAGTTATTACAGTATCTCCGTGGCGCCGCTACGAGCTGCCAGCAAGCAGCAACTGGTTTACTTCCAATGTGGCGGGTTATTCTATCAACGTGGTCCGGTCGGTTTCTCATATCTTGGGAACAAGGCAGCGAAGCGACGGTCCTCAGGTCCGGCGATGGGTTAGATTTGATCGGACTATGGGCTTACTAGCTCACAGATATACACATTCCAATCAGGTTTTCTGTTTACATTTGAATGAGACCCAACATTTATTTTAATATATAGAAATTTTTAGTTTAGAGCTTTAACTAAAGAAGAAATTATGTTTGATGGTTTATATAAAATAATCCTTACGATACCCAAACGAGAACTAAGTTCCACCAAACTTTCAATTTAAATAAAGAAAAGGTGTAATTAAATATCACAATTCGTGTTAAATATGTCATTAGTTTAATTTCGATTTGATGCTTGTTACTTGTGATTAGAATTCCTTTGAACTTATTTATGTTAATTTAAAATGGAGTCATTTAATATAATTAATTAAGGAATTAATTTTCATTTTCACTAAATGAACTACCTTTTAAAAAGCTTTTATGAAACCTGCTTATTTTTGTTAATTATGTTAAAATATGTTGTTGAAGGTTTAACATAAAATAAATGTTTTAAAAATTATACCAAAAATTAAATCGATAAGATAAAAATTTAAGGTTTAAAAAGCTCATTTGATATTAGAGTCTCATAAAATTGGTTAAAAATGTAATAAGTTTGAAAGAGTCTCTCTTAATTTAAAGTTTAATTGAAAAGATAATTTATTAAATGACAATTAATTAGTTTATTTTGATTTATAAAAATTGATTAGCTTATAAAAAATGAACTATCAATTAAAAAATTACTTGATTTTAACAATAAAAGGTTATTAAAGTAAACCGAACCAAAAAGTTAAAAATCGAACAATAAGCCTATAATAGTGTACAAGAGAGGTAAATGAGAAATTAGAAAGGACATTTCATGCTTATGCATAATATGACATACACATACATGTGAATATTAATTATGCATAATAATATAATTGTACATGCATTCATTGACATTTTTCTAGTAAATTTGATCTATAAATGTGAATTGTGGATTTAATTTGTCTTGAAAATTAAATTGGAGTGTATTAAAATTGATTTAGTAATTTTTGGTGATATTTTGAAAATGTGGGATATTTTGGACTAGGAAAATGGTAGAAATAAGAGTCCAATGGTTATATGAGACGTGGAAGTCTCAAATGGGTGACAAATGGCTTACATGCATTAATGACATGTGGCTGTGAATTATTGAATATACGTAGTCACGTTTATAGTAAGGAAATTTCTGCAGCTCTTGTTCTTCACCGAATGCACAAAACTCTTTCCTTGTTCATTGTTCATCCATCACCGAATCAGCTTGTTGCTTAGGTTTGTGTAATTGGCTATTGACTCTTACAACAAAGTAAGAATTTCAGTCCATAGAGTATTGGTTTCTGTTTATTCACGTTTTTCTCCATCTACCGAAACTTCTTTGCCCACTCTCAATTGCTAAAAGTTTAGCTAAATCAAGTAAGTTAAGTTTTAAACTTTATGATATCGTAAATAACTTTTGATGATGTTTGAATTGGACTAAAATGTTTTTGACAATTAAAGTTAAATGGAAGATGCAAAAAATTAAAAAAAATGCAGTAAACTTGATGAAATATGAGTGAGTGATGTCGGTTTTTTATGTTTGATATTAATCCTAGATTTTTGATTTGTTTGTGTTGAGTTGAACTGAAATGGAAGTAGAAAAGATGATTTATGCATAAGATGTATTAGTTATAAAGTGTAGGAGCTAGAAATCTGAAAAAAAAATGAAAAGAGAGAAGAAATCTGCAATTTCGGTAGAGAAGAAAGATTGCACGATTGTGACATTGAAACTTTACCAAAAATGGACAGTTTTGAACATCCTTTGTTCTTTTTGTTCTAACTTCTTCTTCCAACCTCCAAATGACATGAGATTTGAACCAACAAACTCATAATACATTGTTCTTTATCTCTACTAGAATTATAGTCATCTGAATCCATTCGGAAAAGATTAATTGATGAATTTAGGATGAAAATGATGAAATGTGCTGGAATTTCTTAACTATAATGATTTCACTAAAGAGTCAACAATATTTAGGCCATATCTTGATTTGTAGATTTCTAAATGGAATGATTTTTCATTTAAATTGAACTAAAGACATATGGATACAAAATGTCTGAAGAAATTGAATTTCAATTCTGTCTTTAAGAATTTCATAATCTGATTTAAAGTACAAAGTATAGTTATAGTTTAAGAATAGTACAAAGTAAAATGAGAATAACTTTTGGAATAATATATCAAATTGTATGATCTTCGTGTCATTAGAAACTTAAGATATGGGAGAATAATTTTTAAGAAGGAAGTATTGCTAAATTACTTCATTTTACTGATCAAAATGATCATGCAAAGGGAACCAAAAGGTCTGTTTTTGGAGAAAAAAAATGGATTGATCAATTGAGTTTAATATATGAATGATATTATGACAAGAATAATGATAAGATATCCAAGATTGTCATTGAACATGCATTGTACATATTTTGGATACATATATGTGCATAAATGAGTATATGTATAATTGTGCAAATTTGTGATATGTGTATGTATTGCATGATAAAGAGGAGTACATTGAGCACTATCATCCAGACGTTGCTGGGATTTCAAAGCAATAACTTTCTTGAGCGATTTGTAAGTAACCTAGACAGTCTTATTTAATTATGTGTTTGTTTTGAATTATATTATGAATATGGAATTGATTGTAGTGATTCCAGACAATGAAGGTCCAAGATTTCTTATTTATGAATGGGATAATTGAAGTATTCCTTGCATGTGAATTAGGAAAAATAAGTGTTTCTCAACATGATTGTTGAATGTTGGACTAAGGTCCGATGATAAATGGGAATGAGATGGTGAATATGATTGTTTGAAACAATGATTAATTGAATATGAATGTGATTCATTTCATACACGAATGCATGATCAGATAATGATAATTGTGACTTGAGTAGCTATAAAAAAATGATCTTAAATCTCGAAATGTGGTTATGAGCCAATGGCTCGATATGTACAATAAGCCCTATATCCATAATAGGTAAGGGACAGTATCAATAAGCCCGATATCTGCAATAGATACATGACAGTTTAGGCACTCAGTCACAACAATGTAATTATCGAAAGTGGGTCTCACGAACATTGCATATACACTTAATAAATGTGTTTAACTAAATGAAATATATATTATGGACATGTGCTTGAATGAGAATGGGTTATGTGCTACTATATGCTAAATGAAAAGATGTGAATTATGTGTTTATTGATATGTTGTATGAATTGGATGAACTATCAAGAATGGTTACATCATTGAGTTTGCAAAACTCGTCAAAATTGCAATGTTGATATTTCAGGTTCGAGAGTGGACATTAGCAACAGAGAGACTATACAAGAAGATTAATTCTTATACTTTTATGAAGAAATGGCTCAAAGGTCAGTTAGTTTAGACTGAAGGATTTAGTTAGAAATTTTGTAAAATTTCTCTTTCATGTCGTGTATTTTGTATTAGGTTTTGACTTTGTACATATTTGGAAATATTGTAAAACTACAATGTATACTCAGTTTTTATGAAATGAAATGAGGACTTCAGTTTGGTTTTAAAATATGTGACTTTTAAGTATTTAAGATGATGTCATGATTAAGATGGTAATGTGAATGCTGTAACATGTCATTCTTATAGGTTATGTACTGGAATGTCCTCAAGATGTTCTAATACATACTCTATGGTAATGGAGTGTTATATTTTTGGTATCAGAACATGATTTGGCATCTATAAAGATATATAGGAATACTAGACATGAAATATTGTGAGAAATGCATATAGTAATTGAAGTTATTGTTTATGATAGATAATCCATCACAGGTGATCAAGTGGGATAATCAGCTGACCTAAAATCTGTAGGAGCTCGTAGAGAGCCTTTTGTACCTTAACCTGCGGTAATGCCTACTAGAGTTCCTAAAAGAAGGGAGAGAAGGTACGATAGGCTGCAAAAGCAGGAGGCTGTGGACTTCTATGGAAGTACAGACCCTACAGAGACCGAGGGATTGTTAGAGAGGAGATAGAGAGTTTTTAATCAGATGGACTGTGAGTCAAACGAGAACTTCGACTATGTAATTTCCTTACTGCAAAGCCCAGCTTATCAATGGTGGAAGATTGCTCCAGGCAGTACCACTGAGCCTTGCAATCTGAATTGTGGAGACTTTCAAAGGGCCTTTAAGGAAAACTATATGCCCAAAATCTACTTGCACAGAAATATGAAGGAATTTCTGGATCTAAAGCAGGGCAGATTGTCAGTGGCAGATTATAAGATCAAATTTAGTGAACTGATGGGGTATGCTACTGCCTTAATTCCTAATGAGGAAGACAAGTGTAGGAGATTTGAAGACGGGTTAAATATGAAATTTCTGACAAGGCTAGCAATCACCAACTTGAGCAGTTGTCCTGAGCTCACAACAGCCTCGATCCAAATAAAGCAATTGTTGAGAAATGTTCAGGGAGAACACATGCAAGAGTCTAAAATGAAGACGTCCAGTGAAGTTCAGGATAGTTCTGGCATGAAGTTTAGTAAGCGTCAGAATAGATCCTTTCGATCACCGGCTTGATCAAGACAGTCGGGGTTCAGACAGAAAGGTAGCTTCATAAAATTTGGTAGTGGAAGAGGTGCAGTGTTAGGTCAGATACCCAATTGTGAGCACTGTGGGAAGAAGCATAGTGGTGAGTGCTGGAGATTGTCTGGAGCTTGCCTTAGATGTGACTCTTTTGACCATCAGATTAAGAATTGTCCTGCTACTATTGAAGCTCAGTCTGATATGAGAGGGAGATCAGTGAGTGAGACTACTGTTCAGTAGAGTCGAGCTAGTGGGGCTGGACAGAGAGGCCAAGGCAGAGGCGTAGTGAGTTCTGGAAGTTCTCCTATCAGGACTGAGGTTCGGAGCAACAAATCGCAGTCTCAGGCCTGAGTTTATGCCTTAACTAGACAGGAGGCACAAGATTCTCTGGATGTCGTTGCAGGTGCGTTACTTATTTTTATTTTGAAGCATTTACATTGCAAGATCCTGGATCTATGCATTTTTTTATTACACCACATCTAGCATTTAGGTTGCATTGTGAGAGAGAACAATTGAAACATGGATTAGAAGTGAGTACACCAATAGGTAATACCATAGTAATAGGAGAAGTCTGCAAAAGATGCTTGGTTAGAATTGATCAGGCAGAATTGGAGATAGACTTGATCATATTACAGTTAAGGGAGATAGATATCATTTTAGGCATGGATTGACTCGCTACTCATGGGGTTATCATAAACCATTATACTAAGGAGGTGGTATTAGAATCTCCTTATCAGCCGAGAGCAGTTTTCAGAGGTATTAGTCAAGTAGTGCCAACCAGGCTGATCTCATTCATAAGTTCTTTGAGGTTGATACAAGGGGGATGTGAGGCTTATTTGACTCACATTATAGATCCTTGAGCTGAGCAGAATATGCAGGACATTCCTATTGTTGGGGAATTCTTGGATGTGTTTCTCGCTAAGTTATCTGGTTTACCTCCAGATCGAGAAACGGAGTTCACGATTAATTTGGTTCTAGGTGCTGCTCCTATATCTATTCCTTCATATAAGATGACACCTATGGAACTAAAAGAGTTAAAGACTCAGTTACAGGAGTTGTTACAAAAGGGTTTCATTAGACCCAGTGTTTCACTTTAGAGAGCTTCAGTATTATTTGTAAAGAAGAAAGATGGAACTCTGAGACTGTGCATCGATTATAGGCAGCTGAATCGGGTAACAGTGAGGAGCAAGTACTCGTTGCCTAGAATTGATGATTTTTTTATCAATTACAAGGAGCTCAAGTATTCACTAAGTTGGACTTGAGATCTGGGTACTATCAGTTGAAGATAACAGAGGCTGATGTACCAAAAAGTGCATTTAGGAGCAGGTATGGGCATTTTGAGTTCTTAGTAATGTCGTTTGGGTTAACTAATGCCCCAACTGTATTTATGGCATTGATGAATAAGGTGTTTCAGCCCTACCTAGATAGGTTTGTGATCGTGCTTATTGATGATATCCTAGTGTATACAAAAAGTAGAGAAGAACATGCTGAGC
>JANSVA010000001.1:29233059-29246237 GCA_025504915.1 Erythroxylum reticulatum
TTCCAATGCATGTAATATAAAGGAGTTGTGACTGATGTGGCTACTGATACTGTTACTGATATGAGCTTTAAGCTCCCACATATGTGGTTCGAGCCTATGGCTCGTTGTGATCAACGAATCATTGACTAATTGACTGAGCCCGATAATCCGAGATACTGTAAAAGCACACAGTCACAACAAAATAAAAATAAATGTGAATCTCGTACATGTCGCATCTGCATATAATTTAAATTCATTGAATGATTTGCAAAGTTATGTGAATGTTGTTATATGATTGAACTATGTATCTGAGAAATGATTTATCTGTGATAGTATTTCATACTTGTTAAGTGGAGTTGAGCTGTATGATTACATGCTCCAATTGATCTTGTTTCATGACATGAGTGAACCCTCGAGGATGGTTACTCTACTGAGTTCGCAAAACTCATCAAAATTCCACCGTTGCTTTTCAGGTTCGAGAATGAGACGACCTAGCTTCTAAGACCCCAAAGAAAAATATTTTGTGCAACTGTTATAGTCAGATTTAGCTCAGAGGTCGGTCAGCTGAGAATGAAGACTTAACTATTTTTTCGTGTTTATTGTGTTTAGTGTGTACTGAGTTGTTTAAGCTCATAAGATAATGTTGTAAACCTTAGATAGTATTGTGTTGTATAAAATGATGTAAATTATGGATTTTGATTAATGTGATAACATTTTGAGTTTAGAAAATGTGTGATTGATGGTTTAGTGTATGATGTCATGTTTTGTACCGTAAAGGTGAGATAGTTAACATGTCATTTCTGAAAGGCATGTACACGTGTATCCAATGGACACACGTGCATATGTCAGTTAGGAATGACGCATTACATTGTTGGTATCAGAGCATGGTTTGGCATCCATAAGGATATATGGTGATATTAATCGTCAAATGTGATAGAAAGGTCATATGGTAATTGAAGTTCTTACATATTACAGCTTATCCGACATAGATGAACAAATGGAACACTCAACTGACCTGAGATCAGAAAGAGCCAGTAGGGAGTCGTCAGTATCTCGACCGGAGCGAGTGCCTCCAAGAATTCCTGAGAGAAGGGAAAAGAGGTACGACAAATTGCAAAAATAGGGAGCTGTAGTAGTACAGTCCTTGTAGAAGCTGAGGGATGGTTAGAGCGGATAAAACAAGTATTTGATCAGATAGACTGTGAGTCAGACAAGAGGTTCGACTATGTCATTTCTTTGCTACAAGGCCTGGCTTATCAATGGTGGAAGACTGTTCCCGATAGTGCCACCAGGCCTTGCACTTTGACTTAGGAAGACTTTATGTGGATTTTTAGAGAAAATTATATGCCCCAAGTATACATGGATAGGAAGATGAAGGAGTTCATGGATCTGAAACAAGTTGGAATGTCTGTAGCAGATTATGAGATCAGATTTAATGAGATGATGAAGTATGCTTCTGTCTTAATTCCTACTGAAGCGGAAAGATGCAGGAGATTTGAAGAAGGCCTGAACATGGAGATTCGGACAAGGCTAGCTCTTCCTAACCTGAGCAGTTTCACTAAACTTAGAGTAGCCTCGATCCGAATGGAGCAATTGTTGAGAGATAGTCAGTCTAAACAGAGATCAAAGACTGATCAGAAGAGGTCCAGCGAGTCTCAGGTTGGTTTTAGCAGAAGGTTCAGTAAACATCATACCCTAACATTTAGACTACTAGTTGGATCTAGATAGTCAGGATTCAGACAGAGGGGTGGTTTTACTCAAACTGGGAATAACAGGGGTGCAACATCAGGACAGCTACTAGTATGTCAATATTGTGGGAATAAGCATAGTGGTTTATGCTGGAGATTGACAGGAGCCTGCCTTCGGTGTGGCTCACGTGATCATCAAATCAGAGATTGCACATTGATGTCTGAGGCACAGTTTGGTGGGAGAGGGAGTAAAGTAACAGAACCTACTATTTAGCCGAACCGAACCAGTGGAACTGGGCAGAGAGGTCGTGGCAGAGGCAGGATGAGTTCTAGAAATGTTACTAGGAGGATTAAGGTGCAGAACAGTCAGCTACATTCTCAAGCTAGAGTCTATGTCATGACAAGACAGAAGGCTCAGGATTTTCCAGATGTCATCCTAGGTGTGCTATCATTATTTACTTTTGAGGTTTATGCATTGCTAGATCCTGGATCTATGCATTCATTTATCACACCACACATGACATCTAAATTGCATTGTGATAGAGAGTTCCTGAGATGTGGATTAGAGGTAAGTACATCGATTGGTACTACTATCGTTAGTGGGGAGGTCTGTAAGAAGTGTCTGATTCAAATTGATCGGGCAGAATTGGCAGCAGATTTGATTATTTTATAGTTAAAGGAGATAGATGTTATTTTAGACATGGATTGGCTCACTACTTATAGGATCATCATGAACTGTTATACGAAAGAAGTGATTTTAGAGTCTCCTTAGCAACCGAGAGTAGTATTCAGAGGCATTAGCCAAGCAGTGCCAACCAGACTGATTTCATTTATTAGTACTATGAAGTTAATGTATGGTGGATGTGAGGCCTATTTAGCCCACATGATTGATACTCGAGCTGAATAGAATGTATAGGATATTCCTGTACTTAAGGAATTCTTGGACGCGTTCCTCATTGAATTACCTAGTTTGTCTCCAGATCGGGAAACGGAGTTCACAATTGATTTAGTTCTAGGTGTTGCTCCTATATCCATTCCTCCATATAGGATGGCACCTGTGGAACTGAAGGAGTTGAAAATTCAATTACAGGAGTTGCTCAAGAAGGGGTTCATTAGGCTCAGTATTTCACCTTGGGGTGCTCCAGTGTTGTTTGTGAAGAAGAAGGATGGTACTTTGAGGTTTTGCATTGATTATAGGCAACTTAATCGGATTACAGTGAAGAATAAATACCCATTACCTAGAATCGATGACTTGTTTGATCAATTACAAGGAGCTCGAGTATTTACTAAGCTTGATTTGAGATCTGGGTATTATCAGCTAAAGATAGCAGAGGCTGATGTACTGAATAGTGCTTTCAGATGCAGGTATGGACATTTTGAGTTCTTAGTAATGCCATTTGGGTTGACTAATGCCCCAACTACATTTATAGCATTGATGAATAAGGTGTTTCAACCCTACTTAGATCGGTTTGTAATTGTGTTCATTGATGATATTCTGGTGTATTCAAGAAGCAATGAGCACCGTGCTGAACATCTGAGAATAATTTTGCAAGTTATGAGAGAAAAACAATTGTATGCTAAATTTAGTAAATGTGAATTTTGGTTGAATCAGGTGGTATTTCTGGGTCATATAGTAACGGAGCATGGTATTCAGGTGGATCCAGTAAAAATTGAAGCAGTAATGAGATGGGAGACACCAAAGAATGTATCAGAGATCTGGAGTTTCCTCAGTTTGGCTGGTTATTACCGGAGGTTTGTATAGGAGTTTTCTTTAATCTCAGACCTTCTGACTATACCTCTGAGGAAGAATGTCACATTTAGATGGAATGAAGAGTGCTAGAGAAGAGGGGTTTTCTTTAATCTTAGCCCCTCTGACTATACTTCTGAGGAAGGATGTCACATTTAGATGGAATTAAGAGTGTCAGAGAAGTTTTGAAGAGTTGAAACATCGGTTGGCTACAGCGCAGGTGTTGACTATTCCATCAGGATCTGGTGGATATGTGGTATACAGTGATGCGTCACATCAGGGACTAGGATCTGTATTGATGTAGCATGGCAAGGTGATAGCCTATGCATCGAGACAATTAAGGTCTCACGAGATGAATTACCCGATACATGATTTAGAGTTTGCAGCAGTAGTTTTTGCTCTAAAGATTTGGAGACATTATTTATATAGCGAGACATTTTAGATATACACTGATCATAAGAGTTTGAAGTATTTGTTAAGCTAGAAAGAGCTGAACATGAGACAAAGAAGATGAATAGAGTTACTAAAAGACTATGATTGCATAATTGAATATCATAGGTTAATGTAGTGGCTGATACTTTGAGCAGAAAGTCGAATACCAGTGTAGCTCAGATCCAGTTATTAAGATTACCAAGCCTGATATAGTTGAGAGCTTTGAAGGTGGAGTTGAATTTAGACCAAAGTGAAGCACTGATAGCTACATTGAAACTGAGGTCAATGTTGCATGATCGGATCAGAAGAGTATAGAGTAAAGATCTTGAAATTGTGAAATTGATTGAGAAAGTTAAGAAGAATACATATTCTGAGTTTGAATTTAGAGATGATATCTTATGGCTAAAGCAGAGACTATGTGTGCCTAATCTTGATAATCTGAGGAAGGAAATCTTAGAAGAAGCTCATATGGCCGCTTATGTTATGCATCATGTTACTACCAAGATGTATAACACATTGAAACAACATTTTTGGTGGCCTGAAATGAAAAAGCAAGTAGTGGAGTTTGTTTCTAAATGTATAACATGCCAGCAGATTAAGGCTGAGCATCAAGCCCCAGTTAGAAAATTGCATTCGTTGTCTATTTCGAAGTGAAAATGGAAACGAATTACTATAGATTTTATAATGGGATTGCCTTAGACTCTGAGGCAGAATGATGCAATATGGGTTGTGGTGGACCGATTAACTCATTTAGCCCATTTCATACCAATATGGGAGAACAATACATTAGACCAGTTGGCTCAGAGATATGTTACTGAGATTGTGAGATTGCATGAGATTTCAGTGTCTATTGTGTCAGACAAGGATCCTAGATTTACTTTGAGATTCTGGAAGAGCTTACAGTCAACTATGGGCACACAGTAGAATTTTAGTATAACATTTTATCCTTGGACAGATGGACAGAGTGAGAAGACTATCAAGACAGTTGAGGACATGCTTGGAGCTTATGTTTTGGAATTTCAGGGAGCTTGGGATCAATACATAGCATTGATTGAGTTTGCTTATAACAATCATTATTATAGAAGCATTGGGATGGCACCATATGAGGCGTTATATGACAAAAAATGTCAATCGCCTCTATACTTGGATGAAGAAGGTTTGAGAATGATTGAGGATCCAGAACTGATGCAGGATACTATAGAGAAGGTGAAATTAATCAGGAGTCGAATAAAAGTGGCTCAAGATAGACAGAAAAGCTATGTGGATTAGCATAGAACGGATATGGAATATAATGTTGGAGACAAAGTCTTTCTTAAAGTGTCGCCTTGGCACGGTGTACTGAGATTTGGTAAAAAGGGCAAATTGAGCCCGAGATACATTGGTCCTTATCAGATCCTTGAGAGGATTGGACCTTTAGCATATAAGTTAGCTTTGCCTAACGAGATGTCTCAATTGCATAATATGTTTCATGTAAGTATGTTAAGAAGATACAGATCTGATCCTACTCATGTATTACCGACTCCAGATATTAAGATTGATAGTAATTTGAGTTATATTGAGGAACCGATTAGGATAGTAGGTTATAAGAAAAAACAATTGAGAAACAGAGTTATTCCATTGGTGAAAGTTCGTTGGAGAAATCACTCAACTAAGGAAGCAATATGGAAAACCGAAGATCATATGAGGCGACAATATCCCCACCTATTTGAATAATCAGGTAAGAATTTCGAGGACGAAATTTTTGTTAGAAGGGGAGAATTGTAACATCCTGTCACTTGAATTATGGTTAAATGGTGATTATTAGAGATTAATGAGAAATTAGGAAGCATAATTCATGCTTATGCATAATGTGACATACACATACACGATATTATTGATTTTGCACATTACAATTATTTGTACATGCATTTATTGACATTTTTGATATAATTAATTGTTAAAAATGAAATTAAAATGTGAATTGTGAACTTTTTGAGCTAAAAATTTATTTGGAGAATAATCTAATTATTTTAGATTTTTGGTTAATTTTGGAAGTTTTCAAAAAAATTGGGGTACATTTGTACTAGTAAGTAAATGACAATTGGACCAATTAATGTGTGACTTGTGAACCAATAATTAAGAGACATATGGGTTGATTAAGTTGATGACAAATAGCCTATGTGCATGTGTGACATCTGCCTATGATATAGTAAAATACGTAGTTAGGAAGGAAACTTGTCTCCAGTTTGAGTTTATTCTTCATTCTACTTTATTCATCATCGAGTTGCTCACCAAACCCTCTTCGTGTTACAACACTGAAACAATAGTTGTGATTCTGTGCAATTGAGACACTATCACTGCCCAAAGACTTTGCTAAATCAAGTAAGTAACTCATAATGTTTACGGTGTAAATATATATATATATATACATGCATAAGAAGTTTAAGCAGTATAGTTTTGGTGAATGAATGTGATGTATGGAGTAGCTGAAGAATTTATGAATTTAAGGAATGAGCAGAAAGTGTATCAAGATTATGATATTTTGAGTTAAATGGAGATTAGTGAAATAATTATAATTATAGAAAATAATGGTTGGATGTTCTCGGTGTTCATGCTCTGTTTTTCTTGTTGATATATGTGAATGTTTTTGGAAATGTACGAACATGAATTTAAATGAGTTTGATGATAAGAAACTAGGATTAAGGAAGGCTGTGGTATAAAAAGCGGTTAAATGAAGTGAAAGTGTAGATGTTAGTGAAAAGAAAAGCATATCTTGAAAGTTAGAAAAGTGCAGAAAAATGGAAACATGTATGAATATGTTGGTTTTGGAATTGGATGTGAATCTTAGAATTTGTTTTTATTTTTGTTGCATTGAACTGAGAAGAAAATGGTATAAGTGATTTACGTATGAGTTGAATAATATAAGAATGAGAAAATTAAAAGATGTGCAGAAACATATATATGCAGTAACGTTGCAGTAAAGTTGATGACATGCTCTATTTTTTTGTTATATATGCATTAATGTTTAGGTAATGTTAGTGATGGGTTTAAATGAGGTTGGAGTTAAAGAGGACATAAGAGTAGTGTGATGTTATGTTTTAAGAAGGATTAAAATGACAAAAAAGAAAAGAAATGCATCAGATGAAGATGGAAGAAAAATGCAGAAAAACGGTTTGTGCTTACGTGAACAGTACAGTTTTTGCTATGTATGTATAAAATTTTGAAATTTTGATTTATTTGTGATTGGTTCGATTGAGATGGAAGTAGAAAAAATGGTTTATGCAGTAGATATAAGAGTTATGATGTGTAGGAATGAAGCAAAAAAGAAAAAAGAAAGAAAGAAAGAAGAAGAGGAGAAGTGCAATTCGGTGAAGATGATGAAGGTTGGTGTTTTAGAGAGAGAAAAGATGGTGGCTATATATATGGGTTATGAGGTAGAGATTTTTATTGAATAGCCTTAAGTCTTTTGGCTATAACTTTTTCATTCGAACTTCAAATGACTTGAAACCTAGATCAATGGATTCCTAAGACATTTTTCTTTCTTTCCATAAAAATTTAAAGCTATCTAAATTAATTTGAAAATGATTGATAGGTTGAAAGTGTGGAAGTCTGCTTGAATGTTATGAAGTGGAAAAGTTTCATGAACATGCTTCGGTATTCTAATTATAAATTGAGCTTTAGATTTCCGAATGAGTTGATTTTTAATTCATATTAAATTAGAGACATGAGTCTAAAACTTTCTTGAAGAAGTCGAATTTTGATTCTATCTCTATAATTTCCAAAATTGGCATGTAATTGAGTCGTAGCTTAAGCTGAAGCACTACCAGGGACATAAATCATGTCCTATAATTATTGAATAAACTGTATTGATGTAGGCCAAATTAGACTGAGGTGTCTTCACCAAAGTTGTATCTTATTCTCTTAGCTTTAAATTGGTATAAAGTTTGTAATTTTTGGATATGGGGATTGAGAGATATAGGTTGTACAACTTGAATACATAATCATGAATTAACCAAAATTTTAAATGTGGACAGTCTGTGGTATTTTGAGCATAACTCATAGAATAATGAACCATCTTGATATCAATAAAGACTTATGACATAGAAGAATAATTTGTTATAAGGAAGTGTTACAAAATTCCTTCACTTTCTTGATGAAATTAATTTTTGCAAAATGGTTACTCTAATTGATCTTGTTTGTGACATGAGAGAATCATCGAGGATGGTTACTCTACTGAGTTCGCAAAACTCGTCAAAATCGCACCGTTGCTTTTCAGGTTCGAGAGTGAGACGACCTAGCTTCTAAGACCCCATAGAAGCATATTTTGTGCAACTGTTACAGTCAGATTTGGCTCAGAGATCGGTCAGCTAAGATTGAGGACTTAGCTAATTTTTTCATGTTTATTGTGTTTGGTGTGTACTGAGTTATTTAAGCTCATAGGATAATGTTGTAAACCTTGGATGACATTGTGTTGTATGAAACAATGTAAATTATGGATTTTGATTAATGTGACTAACATTTTGAGTTTAGAAAATGTGTGATTGATTGTTTAGTGTATGTTGCCATGTTTTGTATAGTGAAGGTGAGATAGTTAATATGCCATTTCTGACAGGCATATATATGTGTATCCAATGGACACACGTGCATATGCCAGTTGGGAATGGAGTGTTACAAGAAATATTATTAATTAATTTTTATCTATAAATTAAAAATTTTCATTGACTGTCAAGATTATTGGGTCATAATTAATAATAATTAATATGTAATTCATTAATTGATGTATTAAAATATAATTAATTAATTCAGTATTAGATGTTAGTATTTAGCGTTTATGTTTAAATTAATTATTATTCATTAACTTTTTAGTTTATTAAGTTATAATTATACATCAATTAAATATATAATTATTTAATTAATGTGTTAAATAATTACTGAAAGTCTATTCGTTCATGTATTAAATAATTACTCAAAGTCTATGCCAAGCAATTATAATTAAAATATAACATATAACATGATTTATTTATAAATTTGTTTATTTAGTTAGAATTAATATTTAATATAATATAGTTATTGCTAATAAATATATAATGAATTAATAGATTTATTATTAAATTATAATAATTACTGAAAAATATAACATATAACCTGATTTATTTATAAAATTGTTTATTCAGTTATAAATAATAATTAATATATGATTAATTAATTGATATTTGAAAATATAATTACTCACAGTCTATTCCAAGCAATTAATACTAATTAAAATATAACATATAACATGATTTATTTATAAGTTAGTTTGATCAGATATTATAACATAATTTTTTATAAATTAGTTTATTCAGTTATAATTAATATTTTATATAATGTAATTAATGTTAATAAATATATAATTAATTAATATATTTATTATTAAATTAGAATTTATTTATAAATTAATTATTATTCATTAACTTTTTAGTTTATTCAGTTATAATTAATAATTATTAATATATAATTAATTAATATATGTATTAAATAATTGTTGAAACTCTTTGTCAAACAATTAATAACAATTAAAATATAACACGTAACATAATTTATTTATAAAATAGTTTATTTATAACAATTGTAACATAAGAAATTTTTGTTAGGAGGGGAAAATTATAACATCTTGTCACTTGAATTAGGGTTAAAATGGTGATTATGAGAGATTAATGAGAAATTATGAAGCATAATTCATACTTATGCATAATATGACATACACATACATGATACTATTGATTTTACACATTACAATTATTTGTACATGCATTCATTGACATTTTTAGGTATAATTAATTGTTAAAAATGAAATTAAAATGTGAATTGTGAACTTTTTGAGCTGAAAATTTATTTGGAGAATAATTTAATTATTTTAGATTTTTGGTGAATTTTTGGAATTTTTCAAAAATTGGGGTACATTTTGGACTAGTAAGTAAATGACAATTGAACCAATTAATGTGTGACTTGTGGATCAATAATTAAGAGACATATGGATTGATTAAGTTGATGACAAATAGCCTATGTGCATATGTGACATCTGCCAGTGATATAGTAAAACACGTAGTTAGGAAGGAAACTTGTCTCCAGCATGAGTTTATTCTTCATTCTATTTTATTCATCACCGAGTTGCTCACCAAACCCTCTTCGTGTTATAACACTGAAACAATAGTTGTGATTCTGTGCAATTGAGACACTATCACTGCCCAAAGACTTTGCTAAATCAAGTAAGTAACTCATAATGTTTACGGTGTAAATATATATATATATATACATGCATAAGAAGTTTAAGCAGTATAGTTTTGGTGAATGAATGTGATGTATGGAGTAGCTGAAGAATTTATGAATTTAAGGAATGAGCAGAAAGTGTATCGAGATTATGATATTTTGAGTTAAATGGAGATTAGTGAAATAATTATAATTACATAAAATAATGGTTGGATGTTCTCGGTGTTCATGCTCTGTTTTTCTTATCGATGTACGTGAATATTTTTGGAAATGTATGAACATGAATTTAAATGAGTTTGATGATAAGAAACTAGGATTAGGGAAGGTTGTGGTATAAAAAGGGGTTAAATGAAGTGAAAGTGTAGATGTTAGTGAAAAGAAATGCACATGTTGAAAGTTAGAAAGGTGCAAAAAAATGGAAACATATATGAATATGTTGGTTTTAGAATTGGATGTGAATCTTAGATTTTGATTTATTTTTGTTGCGTTGAACTGAGAAGAAGGTGGTATAAATGATTTACGTATGAGTTGAATAATACAGGAATGAGAAAATTAAAAGATGTGCAGAAACATATATATGCAGTGACATTGCAGTAAAGTTGATGACATGCTCTGTTTCTTTTGTTATATATGCGTTAATGTTTAGGTAATGTTAGTGATGGGTTTAAATGAGGTTGGAGTTCAAGAGGGCATAAGAGTAGTGTGGTGTTGTGTTTTAAGAAGGATTAAAATGACAAAAAAGAAAAGAAATGCATCAGATGAAGATGGAAGAAAAATGCAAAAAAATGGTTTGTGCTTACGTGAACAGTACAATTTTTCTATGTATGTATAAAATTTTGAAATTTTGATTTATTTGTGTTGGGTTCGATTGAGATAGAAGTAGAAAAAATGGTTTATACAACAGATATAATAGTTGTGATGTGTAGGAATGAAACAATAAAAAGAAAGAAAGAAAGAAAGAAGAAGAGGAGAAGTGCAATTCAGTGAAGAAGATGACGGTTGGTGTTTTAGAGAGAGAAAAGGTGGTGGTTGTATATATGGGTTATGAGGGAGAGAATTTCATTGAACATCCTTAAGTCTTTTGGCTATAACTT
Source organism: Erythroxylum reticulatum (assembly GCA_025504915.1). NCBI lineage: Eukaryota > Viridiplantae > Streptophyta > Magnoliopsida > Malpighiales > Erythroxylaceae > Erythroxylum > Erythroxylum reticulatum. The sequence continues at coordinate 29,244,228 of JANSVA010000001.1, forward strand.
TTTCATCTAAGCTCCAAATGATTTGACACCTGAATCAATGGATTCTTAAGACATTTTTCTTTCTCTCTATAAAAATTTAGAGCTATCTGAATTAATTTGAAAATAATTGATAGGATGAAAGTATGAAAATCTACTGGAATGTTATGAACTGGAAAATTTTTATGAACATGCTTCGGTATTCTAATTATAACTTAAGTTGTAGATGTTTGAATGAGTTGATTTTTAATTCATATTAAACTAGATACATGAGTATACAACTTTCTTGAAGAAGTCAAATTTTGATTCTATCTCTATAATTTCCAAAATTGGCATGTAATTGAGTTGTAGCTTAAGCTGAAGCACTACCAGGGACAGAAATCATGTCCTGTAGTTATTGAATAAACTGTATTGATGTAGGCCTAATTAGACTGAGGTGTCTTCACCAAAGTTGTATCTTATTCTCTTATCTTTAAACTGATACAAAGTTTGTAATTTTTGGATATGGGGATTGAGAGATATGGGTTGTACAACTTGAATGTATAATCATGCATTAACCAAAATTTTAAATGCGCACAGTCTGTGGTATTTTGAGCATAACTCATAGAAGAATGAACCATCTTGATATCAATAGAGACTTAAGACATAGGAGAATAATTTTTTAGAAGGAAGTGTTACCAAATTCCTTCACTTTCTTGATGAAATTTATTTTTACAAAATGGACCTGAAAGTGTACTTTTAAACAAATCTGAGTTGATCAATGGAATGTGGACAAATGATAAGAAACCTGGAATTGTTATGAACATGCATTGTACATAGATAGTATACATGAATGTGCATTAATGAATACAAAATTATGCAATATTGTGATATGTATATGTATTGTATGTATAGAGGAACACATTGAACGACATAATCTAGACATTACCGGGACATCAAGTCAATAGCTGTTTGGAGTATACTGTGAGTAACCTAGGATGGTCTCATCATATTGTTTAGTACATTATTGAACTGTATTGTGATCTTATTGAATTGTACTGAATTGTGTTTATTATGTACTGGATTCCAGACAATATTTATCCGAGGCGTTTTGATGCATGAGAATCATATTGGAAGTGCTACTTGAATGTGAACGCATCTGCCTAAATGATTTTCTGATTCTCAACTGAAAGGTTGAATGTCGGACCTAGTCAGATGGCCACTGCTACTATGATTGTTACTGTAATTGATACTGTGACTGATATACTATTATATTACATATACTATTATATTACATCCAAATGAAAGTGATTAAATTGAGGACTGAATTGTGACATGCACTTCATTCCAATGCATATAATATAAAGGAGTTGTGACTGATGTGGCTACTGATACTATTATTGATATGAGCTTTAAGCTCCCGCATATATGATTCGAGCCTATGGCTCGTTGTGATCAATGAGTCACTAACTGACTGGCTGACTAACTAAGCCTGATAATTCGAGATATTGTAAAAGCACACAGTCACAACAAAATAAAAATGAATGTGAATCTCATACATGTCGCATCCGCATATAATTTGAATTCATTGAATGATTTGCAAAGTTGTGTGAATATTATTATATGATTGAATTGTGTATCTGATAAATGATTTATCTGTGATATTATTTGATACTTGTTAAGTAGAGTTGAGCTGTATGATTACATGCTCTAATTAATCTCGTTTTATGACATGAGTGAACCATTGAGGATGATTACTTTACTAAGTTCGCAAAACTCATCGAAATTGCACCGTTGCTTTTGAGGTTCGAGAGTGAGATGACCTAGCTTCTAAGACCCCATAGAAGCATATTTTGTGTAATTGTTACAGTCAGATTTGACTCATAGGTCGGTCAGCTGAGATTGAGAACTTAGCTATCTTTTTCATGTTTATTGTGTTAAGTGTGTACTGAGTTATTTAAGCCCATAGGATAATTTAGTAAACCCTGGATGGTATTGTGTTGTATGAAATGATGTAAATTATGGATTTTGATTAATGTGATAACATTTTGAGTT
>JANSVA010000001.1:29250388-29265974 GCA_025504915.1 Erythroxylum reticulatum
TAATCAAATTCATCAAATCATTACAAATCATATATTTTAAATGCATATATAAGTCACTTTGATGAAAAACAAATATATAGCAAAAAGTTCGTCATATCAATGTACTTTTGAATGTATTATATATGATATAAAAAATCGATTATTTCTTAGAACTTTTTTTTTATATGTAGTTATACTATTCATAAATTAAAATATCTCTAACCATAACAAGTTTTTCATTGCGCAAAAATTGTTATAAAATAAATTAATTGGTTATAAAATAAAACAAAACATAAAGGTATTATAATATTCTCTATATCGAAAACTTAACTAACTTTTTCTAAAAGAAAAAGATATTTATATTAACACAAGCTACGCTTGACAAAATATACATCTCAGTGACAAGAAATCTTTAGTTACAACTGAACAAAAAAAAAGATTAATGTAAAACCTAGGAACCTGCTGTTAGAAGCAGCTCAGAAATCGTTATAACTTAACTAACTTATAGTAAAAGTATTACAATTTAATCATCCTTCCTCTTCCTTAATAAAATCTTATTATTTTAAATTTAAAATTATGCATATTTGACTATTAACATTTTCTAAATATGAAAAAAATTGCATTTCTCAAGTTTTTCTAAAAAATGCAATATTTTAAAAAAATTAGTTCCCTAATTTAATTTTCGTCAAATTAATCCTTCAAAATTTTAAAAATATCTCATAATCCTTAATCTCAACAATTAAAAGGTATGATCGTATTTTTCTTTGCAAAATAAAAAAACAATATCATTAATAAATAGAACTTGGGTACTTTCCATTTAGATCTTCAATTTCCCCTACATTAGGCTAACTCCAGGCCATTATCTAACCTAATCAACCAAATATTCAATGCACCGTTTTCTACTTCTTTACATGTTCAACTAGTACGTCCCTACCAGTCTTAATTGACTTGCCAAATTAGGGATTTCTCGGAGGTAGCTTCAATGTTCGCCCAATACATGCAACATTAAATCATGACATCTCCAAGCCTCATTTAGGTAAGCGAGATGCTGATATTGTTTCATGAATCCTCTCGCTATTGTTTCTACCTTACATAAACTTTCCATCAACCCCCAGCCTGATTTTTGCACAATATTCCCTCGATTCGCCTCCATTCTTTTTCTCTTCACTACTTCTAAAAAGCTTCTAGATTTCCACTAATATTTGTGTACTTACTATTGTCATCTAATCTTCTACAGACAACTCCTCCACTAGACTACTCCTAATGAGTTTTTGCACACTCATTCCAGTCATGTTGGCACCCAATCTTGCCTCTTAAGAAGGGAGGCTTCCCAGATTTTCTAAGTAAGTTCTTCAAACTTCCTCTTATTTGTTGCTTTGTACTAATAGTATTTACATTATCCCTTATTCGTGGACCTTAATGTCTCCCGAATTGTGCTATAGGCATATTGGAGAAGTCTCTTTCAAAGATGATGTATATAGCTTTGGGATGTTGTTGATGGAAATGGCAGGGAGGAGGAAGAATTTAAATGCATCTGCAGACCACTCAAGTCAAATTTACTTTCCTGCATGGGCTTACGAACAATTTAAGAAAGGGAACTACATAGATTTTGGAGAGGCCAATGCAACAGAAGAACAAAACAGAATAACAAAGAAGATTATGGTGGTAGCACTTTGGTGTATACAATTGAAGCCTGATAACCGACCTCCTATGCATAGAGTGATAGAGATGCTTGAACAAGATGTGGAAAGTCTAGAATTGCCTCCAAAGCCTCTGTTGGCTTCACAAGTTGTAGAAGATGAGGATACTGAAATAGACAAACACCCAACAGAGATAAAAGATCCTACAAGTGACTGTTCCGATTCCATCAGTTTACTTGTAAATGCAGAGTAAGTAGTAATTTAGAGTATCCATTAGAAGAAAAATGAGACTGTAAGTAAAAGGTTGCTACTATCATATTTAAAGTCTTGAATTCAAGAGTCATTTAGAGTACTTAATAACTGTAATATGACAATGTAATTGTAATCAGAAAGTTGTGATTTTGGCAACTTGTCTTATGCAAATGATCATTAATAAAATTCTGTGATGACATATATGATATGTGACTTTCTGCAAGATAAATAATGGTTGTCTTAAAATAGAAAAATTAATAAAATTTTACATTTTATAAAAATATTAATAAAAACTTGTTGCTATTTTAGTTACCAAATTTGAAGTAAATCTCACATGTTATCTCTTTCTAAAATAGAAATTTCTTTTTTTGGACTATTTTTCTACTTTCAAACAATTTTGTTTCTAACTGTACCACATCGAATTTATGCTGCAATATTGTCGCAAGTCTTCCTTATTGTTCAAAAGAAGAATATCTAACATTGTAAAAACATTTTTGTACTTATTAAAATATTTATTGAAAGTTTTGTACTGGTTGAAATATTTTATAGTATCTATTTTCTGACTATAAAAGTGTTGGCCAATGATTTATTAAACAAATTTTCTTTCATTCCTTCTGCATAAGTCTATCTTAAAAAATATTGACATAAGTCAACATCAAGTTTAATTTTAAAATTTAAAATTTAATTTACAATTTTAAAAAGTAAAAAAGTTAAGAAATTCAATTATAAGATAAATCAAAATTTTATCCTAATCAAATTCATAAAATCATTACAAATCATATATTTTAAATGCTTATATAAGTCACTTTGATGAAAAACAAATATATAGCAAAAAGTTTGTCATATCAATGTAATTTTGAATGTATTCTATATGAAATAAAAAATTGATTATTTCTTATAACTTTTTTTATATGTAGTTATACTATTCATAAATTAAAATATCGTTATCCATAACAAGTTTTTCATTGCACAAAAATTGTTATAAAATAAATTAATTGGTTATAAAATGAAACAAAACAAAACACAAAGGTATTATAATATTCTCTATATTGAAAACTTAACCAACTTTTTTTAAAAGAAAAAGATATTTATATTAACATAAGCTAAGCTTGACAAAATATGCATCTCAATGACAAGAAATCTTTAGTTGCAACTGAACATCAACACAAAAAGATTAATGCAAAACCTAGGAACCTGCTCTTAGAAGCAGCTTAGAAATCGTTATAACTTAACTAACTTATAATAAAAGTATTACAATTTAATTATCCTTCCTCTTCCTTGATAAAATCTTATTATTTTAAATTTAAAATTATGCATATTCGACTATTAACATTTTCTAAACAAGAAAAAAATTTGCATTTCTCAAGTTTTTCTAAAAAATAAAAATTTTTAAAAATTTTAGTTCCCTAATTTAATTTTTGTCAAATTAATCCTTCAATTTTTAAAAAATTATCTCATAACCCTTAATCTCAACAATTAAAAGGTAAGATCATATTTTTCTTTGCGAAATAAAAAAACAATATCATTAACAAATAGAACTTGGCTACTTTCCATTTAGATCTTCAATTTTCCCTACATTAGGCTGACTCCAGGCCATTATCTAGCGTAACCAACCAAATATTCAATGCACCGTTTTCCACTTCTTTACATGTTCAACTAGTACATCCCTACCAATCCTAATTGACTTGCCAAATTAGGGATTTCTCGGAGGTAGCTTCTATGTTCGCCCAGTGCATGCAACATTAAATCATGACGTCTCCAAGCCTCATTTAGGTAAGCGAGATGCTGATATTGTATCATGAATCCTCTCGCTATTATTTGTGCCTTACATAAACTTTCCATCACAGAGCCCTCAGCTTGATTGTTGCACAATGTTCCCTTGGTTTGCCTCCATTCACTGCTTCTGAAAAGCTTCCAGATTTCCACTAATTTTGTGTACTTACTATTGTCATATAATCTTCTACAAACAACTCCTCCACTAGTATACTCTTCATGAGTTTTCCCACACTCATTCTAGTCATGTTGGCACCCAGTCTTGCCTCTCAAGAAAGGAGGATTCCAAATTTTCTAGGAAAGTTCTTCAAACTTCCTCTTATTAGTTGCTCTGTAATAATAGTATTACATTATCCCTTATTCGTAGACCTTAATTCCTGTAGTCTTATCCAGAGTAAAACTTTATTCCATGTATCTTCTTGTGTTCTCTTTGATTGTCTGAATATTTTGGCATTCCTTTCTTTCCAGATGTTATACAATAGTATACCCATTCGTCCTGTATTCAACTCTTTGTCCCTTTTATTCCAAAATTTCTAAGTTAAGATAACCTCAATTGTTCCTTTCCAGCTTGATTGTATTCGTACTTATATTCCACTTTTATATGTATAGATGTTCTATAAGTTCCTTGAGAACCTACATTAGAAGAATAAGTGATCATGGTCCTCTAAAGATGATTCACACAGCACATGTAGTCTATCCATTTTTGGTACTTTGAGTCTTTCCTTTGTTAGGAGCCTTTCCAACACTGCTAACCATAAGATGAAGGACTAAGTTGGAGCAATTTCTTTACTCCAAACTCTTTTACACCACCCATATGTTGTTTGTGGGGGTCAAATAATAGTTTTGTAAACGGTTGTGGAGAATTTATCTACATGATTCCATAAAATTTTGTCTTCCTTCTCAGCATCTGGTATATAATTTGGCTAGTTGTTAGTAACGATGTCCTTTCCTCTCTTTAAGTGAAGGGGCCATACCCATCTGTTTCTTTCAATGATCCAATTAACCTTAGTTCTAGCTGGAATCATAGTTTTTAAAGTTATACACTCTCTGTTCAAGAATAGAAGGCTTATATGATGCCAATTATCAAACCAGAAGGTAGTATGTCTCCCATTGCCTATCTTATGTGTGATCATTAGTTGCATTTTACACCTTGACTTCATAATTTGCTTAAATATCCAGGAATATTTGGTGATATACTCCATTGATTAAATACTTCTATTTTCTATATTGTAGAAATTGATCCATTTCACCTAAAGGTTCTCCTTTAATTTTTTTTGCATAGCTTCCCCAAGTTTTTTGCCATTAGATCCTTGCATATATTCTTTACTGAAGTGATATCCAATCCCCTTCTTTCCTTTATTTGACATATACTGCTCCAATTCATCTTTGAGATCTTCTTCAACTTATCCAGAGTTTTTACAGCTCGTTTGGGGTTAGGTAATGAGAGCACTAGTATACATATATATTAGATAACACCTCTTATGCTATAATCAGTCTTCCTCCGTAAGATAGGAACTTATTGCAACAAGGCGAAACCTTCCTTTGGAAGGACTTAACTAATGGGTACAATCTGTTGAAGAGATTGGAAGTCCAAGATATTTAAAATGATCTAGCTGGATTTGAGTTCCCATTTTTTCAATGTATTACCTCACCTCCATCTTTGTACCTATTGACATAAAGCAGCCACTTTTGTTAGAGTTAAAACATAGACCTGAGATTCTTGTAAAGTCCTTTTGAGATTGTATCAGCACTCTGATAGATTTAGGGAAAGCTCTACAAAATAGAAACATGTCATCTACATAGGACAATTGTGATATTCTTAATTTTTCATATTTATGATGGAACTTAAACCCTGCTTCTTTTTAGATATTGAGCAATAAGATTCTGTGTAGAATCTCCATCCTAATAGTAAATAAATAAGGTGAAATAGGATTACCGTCTTTGAGCCCTTTTCCTCCACTAAACATCTTATTTGGTTCTCCATTTATCAATATAGGGAAAAAAATCATCAAGGTTATACATTCTTTTATTCATTCAACAAATTTTCTTGGGTACCCCATATAGGTTAGTGTATCTACTACAAAACTCCAGCTTACCATATCATACATTTTAGAGAATCAATGTTCCTGGCACACCCTTTGATAGATTTGTTATTATTGTAAGCTTTGAAAAGCTCATATATTAGCAATATGTTGTCACTTATGCACCTTCCACTGATAAATGCACCTTGCCTTGCATTTATGAATTTTTTTCATTTCCTTGAGCATCTTGCCCTCCCTAGAGAATTCCTCAACAGCATTGATTATCACTTGCCCAGTGTCTTCCTATGTAGCTTGAAAAAATATAGCATTAAATCCAATTGGTCTTAGGGCTTTGTCTGGGTTAACAGAAAATATTGTCTCCTTAATCTCTTCAATTGTAACATCCCTAATCAAAGCTTGATGTTAGTGCATCTGAACATAATCTTTAACTGAGCTTATTAGCTTTGTTAGAAAAGTATCTACCTTATATGTCAAGCCTTGAATGCCCCCAAAATATTCCATTGCTTTCTCTTTGATCACATTTACATCTTTTATGTTGTTGCCATCATTATCTTTAATTACAACAATCCTGTTTTGATTCCTTCTGTTATGGATTTTACTAAAAAAATATTTGGAGCATTTCCCCCTCTTGTAGTTAAAGAACTCTTGCCTTCTATCTCAACTGATAATTGTATAAACCAACTGCTTCCATATATTTCACCAACTCAGCTTGCTCTCTTTCCTTTTTAATGGGGTTAGTTGAACAAACTTCTAGATCTTCCCGATATTTTTTATGAACCTTCACAGTTTCATTCATATCCATCTTCATGGAGCCAGATATGTTGCTTGATCTTCCTTTCAGTCTTTTTTTTAATAAACTGCAATGTTCTCATACATTGAATTGATGAGGTACCAGTAACTTCATTCTGAATGTCTTGTCTTACTACCACAGTAAATTTTGGGTGATTAAATGAGGAATTGAAAAATATAAATGACGCCTTCCTTCCACACAACTCCATTCCTAGGTGTATTCCAATAGGAGAGTGATCAGAGAAGAGTGGGTTGTTAAAAGTTGCATAGCTCTCCAATAGTTGCTTTAACCATGCCCCGTTAACCAAGGCTCTGTCCAGTTTCTTCTATAGGAATCCTTCCCTTGATTGTTTATTGTTCCAAGTGAATTGTGACCCAATGAACTTTAGGTCCAAAACTCCCCAGTTGTGCTGATATTCTCCAAGTTTGACCATAACCTACATCTTTGAAACTCCCAATTAGCTTTATATATCACTGTGATTCTAATATATTTTTAAGATATGTTCAAAGTAAGATCACAATGGATGTATTGGTATGAGGGTGTCTTTCTCACTAAAGTAATAAACTTAGGATCAAAGGCTACCACAATTTTGCCATTAGTGTGGGCAAATCATTGTTGATTATAGTCTAATTATTCTCTAAAAACTAAAGCCTATTCACCAAGTTCTCCTGCTTTATTTTGGTCTCAATGAGGCCAACAAAATAATGTCTATAAAGGGAGATATAGTCCCTTAAAGATTCTTGTTATTAGGGGAATTAAGACCTCCCACATTCCATACTAACAAATTCATCCTACCATTATGGCATCAACTTTTTTCCTCTTTGACTTCTTACTTGATTTACTAGTGCCAGAAGTAGTCGAGTTACTTCCTTCTTCTATCTTATTCTCTTTTTCCTCTACAATATTCATTATTTCTTCCTCTTTTCTTTCAACCCATCTGTAGTTTCCATGAAAATGCTGGCCACCTTCCCTTTTTCACCTAGGAGGCCTTTAATTCCACTGGCCTCACCATAGATAATCTTATGAGTTCCTTCAGATTTTTCCTCTTCAGCATCTATTTACTTTCTTTATTCTTCTCTTCCTTCCTTCTCCTTCATCGTTACCTGACTATTGCTTCCCTGATTATTAGACTTATTGTGATTCTCCTCATTTCCTTACGTAGATTTCCCTTCAAAGTGTATTTCATTATTTGAATCTAAGTTGGCCTTTTTATCTCTATAGATTTATATCCCACCTCATTCTTAGGTTTCCATACCTTGACTGTCCCTTTCTTGATTAGCTTCCAAGGGTAAGTCACCCTAATTTCATCCTCCACCAGTGTACTATTCTTCCCATTTCTCATAATTTTCACCACTTAAGGTAGCTCCTTTCCAGTCTAACCTCTAAACAAACTCTGGCAAAACCTGTCCTCCTCATCGCAACAATATTCTCATCTAAAATCATAGGTCTATCAATAACTCTGGCTATATGGGTCAATCTTATAGCTGACCAATAATGGTACTGTATATAGATTAGCCCATATTAGTAGAGTAACCAATTTGTTTATTTCAAGAGAAGCCCCCAGTCTCCATCTTGTAACTATCATAGGTGTACCATACACATACTAGGGGCATGAGTTGGTCACCTTCTTTGCCATTTCCTCATAATTAAATTTGAATACATAGAACTCATCTTCACTAATTAAAGTATTCACCAAACCAAATCTCTTCCACGTTTGGTTGACCCATCCTTGAACCACAGGGAAAGCTAGTTGTTTGTCCAAAAAGAAACCCACAACAATTGTCTACGACTTCTTTGCTTCCAGCTGAAGTAATTCAGTTGGTTGTATAATTGGTCCAAAACCAACATGTTCTATATATTGCAGCTTCCTAAGTGAATGATCACCTACCACTTTGCACCAAGTCTGCTTTGAGCAATTTTCTATTATTGTTTGAGGTGAATCATTCAAGTTCTTGGCTACTAGTAGTGGAGGGAAATCTGTCTTCTCAAGGTTGCTAGCTCACACCTCAAAGGATGGGTAAGGATTGGATGTCGGTAGAGTTGTTGAAGATGTTGGATGGTTAATGCATAGTATTTTCAGGTTTGTTGGTTAAGGATCCAACGATGAATCCAAGGAGAGTAGTGTCTGGGATGTGGGAGGAGTAGTCATTTAATTACCTTTAACAGTAACTTCCTGGCTAGAATATTAAGCGGGATATAATACAATAGGGTAGGCTTTCTTTTTTGGTAAAGGGTTATAAAAGTACGGTAAGAAGGGTTTTTAGAGAGATGTCAGAGCATCTCTCATCAACTTTTAGATCTAATATTCATGCACAATTGCAAGATCCTATTTTATATACAGATCTTATTTTGACGTGGTTAAACGATCATAATCCTTTTTTCAAATTTTTCAGTTCCAATGTTTTTAGTTCTCTTTTCTTGCAAGTTTGGGAGAAACTTTTCTTCTCTAACATTAGGCTATCGATGGCATCAACCATTGCTCATAAACTTCAAAACAAGTAATTAACCAAAGCCTTTACCAACGGTTCTTTCATTTAAAGAGTAGATGAGACCTAGTCACATAAAATTATACTAAGAAAATAAGTTGAATTTCAATTTTAATTTGGGGATTACAGATTTTCTATATTTCATAAGAATTAAGGATAAAAATGAAAATGAGGATTGGGTGATTGAGATAAAAAAAGATGGGTATTTTAAGTAAGGGTTATTATTGGTCAGTTACTGTATAATAGCTTTTTAAAATTTTTTATATTATTTATCAAGTGTGTTTTACTGTTTCGTTATCAACTTTAAGAAAAATTGAGGTAATTCTTTTTAAATTTGATTTAATGAAAATGGACTTTAAGGGATTAAAAATTACATTCAATATTCTGTAGAAGCCTTTGTCTTCTCTCTTAAATTTTAATCAAAACAACAAGCACCCTCTTAACCATTCCCCATATCTTCTTCTTTCATGACTTCCTCAGCTTCTGGTAGCTTAAATTCGTCTATAAATTCCCAAACCAACTTCTCCTTTTTGAACCAATCCATGACTTCTTCTTCTTCTTTTTCTTTCACTATTCTTCTTTCAGTAATGATAGTACCAAAGATATGAATAGCTTTAATTGGGGAATTTTTGATCACCAATCTCATGATTCAGTTTGAATTCTCTAAATTTAGGCCATTCCCTCCTCCTTACCACCACTCTCTCCTCCACGTGTTTCTCCTTCTTATTTAGCTACTCCAACTAGTTTAAAACCAACAGAGTTCTTAGACTCACCTGTACAGTTCTCTATATCTAATGTAAGTACAACAAGTTTTAAGAACTGAACTAAATCACATGGACATATGTTTTAATGGGTATTCAAAATAAATTTTTTTTTGTTCTCAATTAGTTTGCTTGTTATGTTCTTTCAGGTTCTTCCATCTCCCACTACAAGAGCTTTTGTTGGTCAAAAAGGTTAAGTGGAGTAGTAGTTCTAATGACAATCAACAAGGAATGGTTTGAGAAGAGAAAAATTAATTTGATTTCTCCTTCTAACACCCCATAGAAGAACCTCTACAAATTCTTCACTATCATCAACCCTATATCAGTCTTCTTCAGCCATCAACTCAGTGGTACATTTCTTATCATTTGATATATCTATATCTGTTGTTTCTGCTAAATGTTGACTCTTAATGTCAGTGTCATCGAGAATTCTTCAGACATCTTCATGTCTTCTTGGGGACAAAAACAAATGTTTTTTCCTTTCCTATTTTGTCTTGTTAGTTGTTAGGTCGATCTTTAAATATTAAAAAAGGGATGATTGGTCTGATAACCAAATCTGTCTTCCTCTATAAGAGGAGTAACCAATGAGAAGCCATCAGGAAGCTTGGGACTTTACCAATCCTACCAAACAAACTGACCTCTCCCCTGAGAAGACAGTTGTGAAATATGAATTTGCACAAATTCAGAGCTTCTCATCATAAAGGGCCGAATCTAAGACAAGTACACCAATCTCATCAGAGAAGATAAAGGGTATAAGATGGTTTATTTTCTTTTTTTATTAACATCTTTATATTGTTTCCAATTTGTATACTATGTGATATGCTCAACAGTGTATATTGCTTTTATAGGAAAGAATAGTATGTACACTTTGTTTCAAAAAGCAAGGAAGATAATACATAACATCTGAAAAGTAACCACTTTTTCAAATATAAGTGCTAGTGTAATTGAATCGAATTATTAAATGGAGGCAAAAGATCTAATCATCGTCCCAACATGATTAGTTAAATTGAATACTTAAGTTTTATATACTACGAGACACCACCTTATGGTGTATACTACTTCTGGTCTAATGGTATCAGCATCTGTAATAGCTGCAACATCAGCACTAGGAGGACGCCCATGATTTACTCATCTGTTTTATGTTTATGGAATAAAAACCAAGATAATAGTAGTCAACGGATCAGATTCTCCACTATAAATAGAAGTAGAAGATAAATTAGTTTTCTCTATATTTTAGCTAAAATGTTCCTAGTTTTGTGAAAATTGGTTTACCTTATAGGTTTAACGTCACTAAGTTTTAATAGCAACCTACTCTGAGAAGAAATAACAAAAGCAAGGAACTTGGAGGTCTTACTTACAGGTATTACTAAAACTTGCTTTGTATCTTATACCTTCCTTCGGTATGATTCATAGTTTAAGTTTCCAACTTTGAATGCGTCATAACAACAGGAAAGAAGAAGGAGACTAGGAAGTAAACCAGAAGTTAATTGCTAACGCAATTTAGATAGCTAAACATGGGCAAGGCACATCATACGGTCCCAGTCTCACTAACCCATGTTTGACATTATCGAATTAACATTTAAGAAAAAAGTAAGAGTGAATCCGCTTAATTCGCATAATGACTTATTTATAATTGGATTGAAAACAGCGCTGACCAATAATTCATCATCCAACTTTGCTTCTTCCAAATTTGCTTTCTTTCAATCAAAAATATCCATCGTCAAGAAAAAATGATCTCTATAGTCTCAATTTACTTGAAAATTATTGTCATGTAGGTAAGTGTCACCGTCCAAACTCAATTGCTATTAAACTTGAAGACAACATTTGTGGTTCAGGAGAACTTTGGCCTACCGTAATAATATAGAGTGGCTGACAAGTCAAGTCCTCAACTAACTGAAAAGAACCCTATCAATTTTGTTTATTCTTAATCAAATTTTAAGCTTCACTAAGACTAAAAATGGAATTTATATTAAAATATTAATATTAATTACATCAAATCTAAAATCATAACTCCAATATTTTAAATTAAAATAAATACATATGGTTAAGATAAATAAAGATTATTTTGAGCTAAAATTTTTATTTCTATCATTAAACAACTGAAAAATGTAATTAGTTAGATTTAAGAAATAATTAAATAATAAATTTAACATTTAACATTTGTCAATTTTAATTTTAATTTTTGAAATGTAAGATATCTTAAATATTTAATTTTCATTTTAATATTCCATCATAATGAATGAGGAGAGCTTTCCTATAAATTATTAGATTCACTTGTTGCATATGATGTGCTTGCCTGTTATAATTTTGACAGCTGACTTTGAAACATACCTATAAAGTTAATTTCCTGCAAATTGATTATGTCATTCAAGTCTCTCATACGTAGTGGTTGAAAGAGAGAGAGACTTGGAGTCAACTTGAATATCCTAATCTTTGTCAATTTTATCTTAGGTTCGTGTCCTCGACAAATATGCATCTTAAAAATTTACATTTTAAAATTAGTTTTTGATGAAAATAATAGTTATTGTATAAGAAAGTAAGAGTTAAAAAATTAAGAAAAAAGGTTTAAAATACAAATAAAAGAAAAAGAAAATAATTTTTATAGATTTCATGATTATTTATATAATTTGAGAAGTTAGTATATGTCAATTGGAAATTTTTAGATTAATTAATTTGTATTATATATTTTGAAATGTTATTAATACCCCCTTTATATTTAACACCCCACTACAATAGAGTATATACCAGAACATCCAGAAGACATTCATGTACATATCCTATGATAATGACATGTTAGAATAATTATGTTCTCTTATATGGCATCATAAAGAACAACACAATACTTAAAAACAACTACTACTCTTCATTCCATTGCAAACATGATTTACCCTGTAGTCACTAAAACAAATATTTTCATTACCGAAACATTTAAAAGTTTACAAGATTTTATACAAAAGTTCTATATGACATAAGTAAACTACATAAAACAGTTTACTATTCCTCATATGTCAACTGATAGACCTTTGAGTCATTTCTTAATCCAAAATCGTTCTAGAGTAACTTAGGAACTAAGTCTCCTCTCTAGTACCTGAAAAGTCACATTGTAATTTTGGTGAGTTTTATGAACTTAGTTAGCTAACCGTCATCGATGGTCTCACTCACATCAAATACACAAATATATCACATATAATCAAACTCACAACATTCCTCATCTCAATAACACATAATAAATGTCACACATTTCATATACTCTTTCAAATCTTATATATATCCCAATCAACCACATTAACATCAATTACTCAAATGTAACATATCACTTTATCATTACAATTTCAAAAATAGATTCTTAATCATATAATTCAAAATCATAATGTACAAATACAAATGCATATGAGACTCACTTCTATTTTTATTTTGTTGTGACCGAACGCCTATTTCATTGTCCCGTATTTATTGTAGATACCAGGCTCATTTCAGTATTGTCTCCTATCCGTAGGCTCATTAAATGTTGAGCCTGAGGCTCTAATGTGCATAACTGAGATTAAAGCTCTTTTTATGTTGGTTACTCCGGTCACAGCTCCTTTATGTGAACATGCATCATGTAATGAAATATAACAATTCACATAATATATCATCAGTCACTTTCAGTCAATGAGCACATTCAATTTTCACAGTTCATCGGATCTAAGTCCGACATTCAACAAATAGTTAAGCATTCAATTTCCTTATTCACATTCAAATCACAAACACTCCCAATACAGTTCCGAATATCGAACTCCTCGGACAATCAATTGTCTGGAATCAGTAATATCACAATTACAATCAAATCATTAACAGTTCAATAATTGGAAGTTAAACAAAAATAAATCAATCCTAATGAGAACATCTAGGTTACTAATAGTACGCTCCAGTATACGTTATTACTTGGATGGATTGATAATGTCTTGATGATGACGTTTGTATTGAGCGTCTATACATCATACAATACACAGAATTCACATTACAAAGTTGATTAATCAAATACATATTCACTTATGCACATACATATACATGTCATGTTCAATGCATACCCAATGACTATCCCGGGTATGTTTCCTTAATCATAATTCATAATCTTTCACATATTGTCACTCGGATATGTCTTGTTTGCATTTAGGTTAATACCTTAAGTAGACTTGATCATGCTCCATTCATTAACCATACATTTACTAACTCCTTTCTAGCATTACAAATATTTCACATAATTCACAATTCTCATTCATTCATTTTTAATGCATTTTTAATATCCTTTGGAATACATTTGCATTCATATGAATTTCTTCATTCCTTTAGCACTCCTTCATTCCAAACTAAGATGCAATGTTATCAAACATTCTTTTCCTTAAAGTATAACATCAATTATCAATCAAAAACTTATCACATATTTAACCAACTTTTCCAACATCAAATTTTGTTCATTTTAAACATTAATCACGTCCATATGCATTATAGTTAAGTACCTTATCCTTAATTGGTTCAAAAATCACACAAAAGAACATTTTCTTTACTATCATGCCATTTCCACAATCGTGTATGGCTTCCCACAATCATGGGATGGGTTATCTAAAAGTCTTCATCCAATTCCTTCATTAGTTTTTCCAGATTTTCGCATGACAGGTTTCGGGTCAGTTTTGTATGGCCATTATGACATAGAAATTGAGGCTTCTAGATAATATGTTCTTCTGAAAAAATGTTCCTCTATGTCTTAAGTTTCTAATGAACTAAAGTTCATACAATTTGGTTCATTATTCCTAGAGTTATACCTAAAATGCTACAGACTATTCTCAAATAATGAAATAATCCAAAACTCAATTTCAAGCCAAATTTCAAAACCCTTAGAGTTAGAAATAAAATTATATTCCTTCACGAAAATTGTAGACACATGTAGGTAGTTTAATCTACAATTAAAATAATCCCATTTGAAATATCTATAGATGAAGTTATGGCCAAAATACCAATGTTTGTTCAGTGAAACCTGTTCAATGGCACCACTACAATTAACTCACGTCTTACACCTTATTCATGCCTCAATTAGACCTAAATTATACTCTAATTCCTCATCAATATCATCTCTAATTCTAGTTCAAAATTATTCGATTGATAGCTCACAACTCATTGTCTTTCACGCATCAAAAATCAAACCAAAAACTATTACATTATTATGTACATAGTCCTAGTTATTTCTCAATTCAAGCACACTTACTTAACATCTTTCTTTAGCATAAATCCACATTCATTATACTTCAAATCCAGACCTAATTCATCCATGAATCAATCTATATCCCACGGTTTTCATCCACCAAGAGCAAGCATAGAAAACTTCCAAGTTCAATCAACATATTTCCAGCACATATCGCCACCAACATTACATGCATTTCATTCCAATTTAAGCATGATTCACATACTACTAAGCATGCCATAAAGTGGTGATAGGATTCAGTCACCGTTGCCAGAGGGACCATTTTCGGTCAAGATGATGAGATTGCATATAAAGTTTCCTAGCATATAAGGTGAGGAATCGAAGTCTGGTATCAAGAAATAAAGGCGTCTGTTTCTAGAGTATGGATAAAAAAGAAGGGCTGGGAAACAGACTCATGTTTCTTTGTATCTACCTGAATATTGATAGAAAAAATGGACAGGGGAAGATATTCCTTCTCATAATTCTTGATAAGAAAAATACCAGTCATAACAACTTTGCTGTAGAAAAAGTGACGCTGGTTTTAAATTGAGGGATAGAATATATATTGTGAATGGTAAAAAATGATCCACATAGAACCAAAAAGGACTAAGAAAGCACAAGTTAAGCAAACTATTTACCCGTCTC
>JANSVA010000001.1:29311324-29327376 GCA_025504915.1 Erythroxylum reticulatum
GCTCATCACTTCCTCGCCATCCTATAACATGGAATCTATTATACTCTTCGAATATGTCTGGATTGTCTTTAGAATATGATGAGGACTTGGTTTTCGTGCGATGTGTGAATCCAGTGGCACAGGATGTTAGATATAACAGTGATCTATTGAATGATTATGGATATTCTTGGGAGTCCGCGTTTAAGTATATAGACACTTCATCTTGCAACTATTCTGCTTCTCACTCCTTAAAAAATGAATACTCTTATGTAGTCGTCCGTTACGCTGGTATTAGAGTATCAGATTTGGAGGATTCGTGTCGTGTGGAGAGGACGATGCTTCTAACGGCATCAGATCAGCAGAATTTGCTAAGTAATAGAAGCAATGTAACTTATAAAGACGTCCATGATTCTCTACTGTTTGGCTTCCACTTCACTTTTAAATATTTTTGCTGCTATAATTACGAAATTTATAATCCTTGCAACTTTGAAGGGGATCGCCAAGGTTGTCCTATTCCTACTGCAGGTATGGTAATCCTCTTCTTTACATTATTTAAATTTGTGCTTACAATTAAAAAAAAGTATAATTTTATTATTCCTACTTCAATTACAAAAGATTCATATGTACATAATGTTGAATTATTACTTCTATTATTTGCATAATTTTCATTAAAGCCAAAAACAGAATCCTAAAATAATAAACTTGTATATGTTTATTTACGAGAGAATTAAAATGGGAGAATCCTTTGAAATTAATTATTTGAATTGTCAAAAATTCATATGAAAATTATGTATTAATTCCTAAAAATCTAATTACAAATATATTTATTTCAGTTATTATAAGAAAGAGGGAAATATTATAAATGATAATTAGAAGTTGAAAACATATTAAAAAAGGGAAGTTGTTATATTTTTCATGTCATTATTCACAAGATAGAATGGAAGAAATCTTTGAAAATGTGCACATTATCTCACATGCTTACCGTTAGGTATTAATGAGTTAAAATCTAAGCATAAAACATATATTATGGTTATCATAAGAAAAAGTAATATTATAATATAAGGAATATTATTTTAAGGAGGTTAATATTATAAAATATTGTTAGAATTCAAAAACGAAGAATATGGAGAAGTATATATAATTCTATCCCTGTTAATGTTTACATGTGATTTCTACGCCTCTGCTTACGCAGACTAATACATGTATTTCGTTTCATTTTAATTTTATAACTGTTAATGTTTTGAATCTGATATTTTTCATGTACAGGTCCTAAAGGGTTCCTGGGCTTCATCCTCCATACTGTAGATAAGGTCGCCACTTTTTTAACGAGTGGCCTGTCGCACCTTCATATATTTGGTGAGACGTTTAATGGGCACTTCTCCTGTATATTCTTTTAATTTTCTTGCCTCAATTTTCACTAATACTTAGATAGGTAACTGTACTGATATTTGTTCCATTAATAATGTATACATTTTCACAATTCTTTTAAAATTATAAAATATTATTTATAATTTTTATATAATTAAAATTTATTTTTTAATTATAATTATGAATAATTTAATATTAATTAATAAAGATTGATATAATAATAATTTATTTTAATAAATTTAAAATAAATAAAATACTTTTAACAATTTCATCTTTCAACTTGTCAAAGTTATATTTCAAATTTAGTTTTTATTATTTTTAATATCTATTTTTCTAGTAACTGACACAATAAGTAGTATTAACCAAAATTTACGAGCGCATCTTAATTCAAACATTTATTTTAATAATCAATACATATTTTTAATTAAAAAATATAATGAATGAAATTATTAGACTAACATAACACAAGTATATTAACATAATAATAACAAGCCGTGAATTTTCAACTTTTTATGCAGTGAAGATTGGGCTTAGTGTGCATCGAAGTGGTGATGTATACATATATGGTATTTTGTTGAAGAAATGTGTATACATTTGGTTCTGCTCACACTAATTAATTTTTACTATTGTCACTAAAATGCAGGAAAATATCGTGAATGGTTTGTTCGCGGGTATGATGGTGAGTATTTAGGAGTTGCGTTACTTCGGCTGTATCAGTATTAGTCTTTACTCTTATCACTAAAATGTAGGAAAATTAGATTTTAACTAAAAATAAAGTATTTTTTACAATTTCACCTTTCAAACTTTTCGAATTTATATTTCAAATTTAGTATTTTTATTATTTTAATATCTATTTTCGTAATAGCTAATATAAGAAGTATGAGCTAAAATTTTAGAGTATATCTCAATATAAATATTTATTTTGTGCAAATATTTTTGACAAATATAATATAACATAACTCTAATTTTGAATATGATAAGAGAGGAGCTACGCTTCTCATTTAAATTATTTAATAATTAATGCATATTTTTAATTAACAATTAAACTTTAGTTTTCATCAAACTAATAAATGAAATTTAGTTTATCATTCATACAACTTTATAATACAAGTATATTAACATAATAATAAATCGTGAATTTACAACTTCTTATGAACGAGGCTTAGTAAGCATGCATGGAAATCGTGATGTATACATATATGGTATTTTGTTAAAGAAATGTGTATACATTTGGTTCTGCTCAAACTAATTAATCTTTACTCTTATCACTGAAATGCAGGAAAAGGAAAAAGTTATCCTATCTCGAAGTATGATGGTAAGTAAGCTATAACAATAGATCTCTTTTGGATGTTTTGGGTCACTCTTTATTCATCGATTATGGTTTCCTTCTCGGAGAAATGAAAATAGCACTTCAATCACAGTTCATTAACTGAGAACAACTACTGATACTCGCCTCTTCTTCTAATTAATTTGCTCACATTCTAAGATATTATTCCAGTTTTGTGACCTTTGTTTAATTTCTCAACGTTGCAGATTCAAATCCACGGTATTGGATTTCCCGGCTATTTGAAAAAGATGTTGTACCTAGTAAGAAATTTTATTTTTTATTTTTACTGTTTTTAAAATACTTTCTCTTTTGTACATCATTTAAAATTTATAAAATTGTGTAAATTTTGTCTTTTTATTAATAGGTGGAATAATTTAATAAAGAGATTATTAGTTTGTTTTGCTATTTTTAAAAATCCTATGGTTAAAATTTTAACCAAAGTATTATAATTTAAAATTAATTGAATATATTTTCTATATTGATACTTAGTTGTGCAGCATTTTTGTTCATTTTGAGAGTTCAAAAGATAGATTTTCTTGCACAATTTTTCATAGAGAAGATAGAATATAATAAAAAGATCATGTATTTTAATTACAATAGAATCATATGGATTTACAAATACATAATATAATTAAATGTTATGAAATGGATTTTTTCTTTTAAAATAAAATGGACATGTTTTTGCTAACAATCTGATCATATTGACTTCATAAACTAAATTAACAAAAAAATATCTTTAGTAACAAAAATAAACACTTCAAAAATTTAAATGAAAATTTTCATTTAATAATATTTAATTATGAATTGATCTCTTCGATTATGTATCTATTTATTATTTGTATATTGTATTATTCAATACTGTATTATTTAATACACATTCACTTAATGTGATTTCATCTATTTTGTTCTTCACAAATCACACACTAACTAATCTTTACTCTTTCACCAAAATTCAGGAAATTATTATCATCATTTTCAATGGCTGAATGATGGTAAGTATTTTGGAGTTGTGTTTCCTCTTTTTAGGATATACTTTGCCCGGAAAACATTAATTGTTTGACGAGAAATGAAAATAGAAATTAAAGCTAGTCTTGGTTATTGAAACTGAGAACAGTTAGTGAAAGTATGCAAGTCTACTGATTAGCCTTTGCATCATTAATAATTTTATAATTACTCATTAATTCACATAATCATTAGACTGCTACTTTGTAAATAAGGGTAGTGTAATTTAAACTCCAGAAAGTTTCATTCATAAGGAATCTTAATACAAAATTTAAAAACTATCGTATGAACATACATTTTAAAAGATAATATAATATGATTGATTTTTGCTTGATTTTTTTTATTATTGCAGAATCAGATCCCCGCTATTGGATTTACCGATTATTTTCAGCTATTCTCCATTTGTTTAGTAAGATACTTCATCTTTTATAAGTCATTTAAAATATACAAAATTGTAAAATGTAGTAGTATTTACTTTTTTTATTTAGAGCAAAATAATTTCAATAAATAGTTAATAGCTTTATTTTATTTTTAAAATTCAAGCAATTAAAATTTTGTCGAAAAAGGTTTGTAGATAATAACTAATTACATATCTTTTATATATAATGTACGTAATTATATTAAAATTAAAATTAATTAATTATTAGTTAGTACTTACATACTCATAACATGATAATTCATAAATAAAAATTTTAAAATAATTTATCTAATTAGTTGAAGATTTTTTAGAATACCTTTCATTGAATTAAAAATACATAATTTTTTAAAAATAGCAATATCAATTTTTATTATTAAAATTGATAAAATAAATATTTCTTGATAGGACTAAAAATAAAAAGTTATTAATATAGATTATAAACAAAAAATTTAAGAATTCTTATTTTTAATAATTAAATATTCAATTTTATCTCACAATTTTGCGTTTATATTTTTTTTACACAGTTGAATATCGCATACTGTTATTCATCTTTGGGGGTCCATTTGTTCTTGGATTTTTGATTTATAAGTGGAGGAGGAGACATTTATCAATGTTTGACAACATTGAAGAGTTCCTCCAAACTCAAGGAGATTTTATGCCAATTCGATATTCCTATTCGGACATCAAGAAGATAACAAAAAACTTTAAAGATAAGTTGGGTCAAGGAGGCTATGGCTCTGTATATAAAGGAAGGCTTCGAAGTGGTCGTCTTGCAGCTATAAAATTGTTGGGCAATTCTAAAAGTAATGGCCAAGATTTCATTAATGAAGTAGGTACTATTGGGACAATACACCATGTCAATGTGGTGAAACTCATTGGTTTTTGTGTTCAAGGATCAAAGCGTGCTCTTGTGTACGAGTTCATGTCCAACGGTTCTCTGGATAAGTACTTGTTTTCTCTTGAAGTCACCAACTTAATCAGTATAGAGAAGATGTATGAAATTTCTCTTGGAGTGGCTCGTGGAATTGAGTATCTGCATAGAGGTTGTGCTATGCAAATTCTGCATTTTGACATTAAGCCTCATAACATCCTTCTAGATGAAAACTTTATTCCAAAGGTTTCAGATTTTGGCATTGCCAAACTTTGTGAAACAAAAAATAAAGACGTCTCTCTAACATGTGCAAGAGGAACTATTGGCTATATGGCTCCTGAATTGTGCTACAGGCATATCGGAGGAGTCTCTTTTAAAGCTGATGTGTACAGTTTTGGGATGTTGTTGATGGAAATGGCAGGAAGAAGGAAGAATTTGAATGTAGTTGCAGATCATTCGAGCCAAATTTATTTTCCTGCATGGGCTTATGAGCAATTTAGAAAAGGAAAATACGTAGAATTTGGAGAGGTCAATGCTACAGAAGAACAAAACAGAATAACAAAGAAAATAATTGTGGTAGCGCTTTGGTGCATACAATTGAAGCCTGATAACCGACCTCCTATGCACAAAGTAATTGAGATGCTCGAACAAGATGTGGAGAGTTTAGAATTGCCTCCAAAGCCTCAGATGTCTTCACAAGTTGTAGAAGATAAGGATACTGAAATGGACGAATACCCAATAGAGATAAAAGACCCTACAAGTGATTGTTCTGATTCCATCAGCTTAATTGTGAAAGCGGAGTAAGTAATAATTATTTGATCTTTGCTCCAAAACATTCTCTATACCTGTATTATTGTATCAGACCCATGTTTGCTACTATTATAGAATTGCAATTTGCAAAAGGTCACCTCTCACTAAGTTTTCGAGTGCCTAAAAATGTAAGTAACTTAATTATTATAGAAAACAGTTAAATTCACTCTTGGTTTAGAAAATAACTGAAGAAGAGAAAATGCGAAGATAAAAAAATTTAAGGTTCTAATAATACAAAGGTTGCAGCAGAATTGTAACGTCCAAAAGAACTTCTAAGCTTCGCCATTTTCTATTCAAAATTTAGGGTGGATCCTGATCAATAGCCACAAATGCGTTCAAATTGCGACTTTGACGCTTTGTTGGTTATCATTGATCGAAACAGCCTCAACTAAGAAGAGCAAAAAACAAAACCTTGAAGCTGTAACTTCCAGAAAACCTGATCTTCCTGTCTTCTACTCTGGTTTTCTTGATAATTAACAAGGTATATCCAGACTTTAATTGCATTTGAAAATATATTTCCGGGGTTGATCGAACCATGTTTTGTCAATCTATGGGATGGAGCACTCTCTTTTTCAAGACAAAGATTTCAACTTTCTTCCTTTTCCCCACTCCCACGTACAATTGTAAGATTGTATGCTATTTGGGCACGCCTAAACTGATGTTTTGCTGATTGTTTACATTTCCAATCACGAAAATGTGAATTGTATGCATCAGGCTTACGAGGTTCTAGGTTTAGGAACGACGTAAATTGTAAGTTCTTGTTTCTATCTGCTTTCAGTTTGGAACATATGGCGGAAACAAAACCAACGAAGAGAAAACCCGTGTTCATTAAGGTTGATCAGCTGCGGCCAGGAACTAGTGGACACACTTTAACAATAAGGGTTGTTAATTCAAAGATGGTACTGCAGAAGGAAAGGCCTGATAAGTTACAAACTCATCAAGTGAAGATAGCAGAATGCTTAGTCGGAGATGAAACTGGAGTGATTTTATTCACAGCCAGAAATGAAAAAGGTACTTTATTTTCTGGCAGAAGTTGCATATTGGGTTTATGAAATTGTTCTTCTAATGCTAGTTTTGCCAGGTCCTTGGATAGGTTATGAGCTATTGTAACCTGATCTGCATCCGTGTGCTTTTTGATTATCAGGATGAATGTCCTAACTCATTTTTGTTCGACCCTGAAACCAGAATATGATAGATCTTGTAGCTCATATCAAGTTTAAGTGAAAGAACTACAACTTGTTTTGATTGATTTATTTGATGCAGTTGATTGCATGAAGCCTGATACTACTGTCATCCTCCGAAATGCAAAAATAGACATGTATAAAGGGTCTATGAGACTTGCTGTGGATAAATGGGGTCGTATTGAAGTGACAGAACCAGCCAACTTCACTTTGAAAGAATATAACAATCTCTCACTCTTAGAATATGAATAGGTGAATGTTCTTGAAGAATGAACTTCAAATTCTGAGTTTGCCCGCTGAGTTGGGGACAGAGACAAGGTTATGGATTTTATGATTAACCTGATTCAATATATTCATGCATGTAAACCCCTGAAAGTTCTTCTTTGGCAGAAATTTTTCTGCCCTGAAAGTCAGTCTCTATTTTATTTTGGAGAAGCTTGACTCTGCTAGTAAAAGGGATATCAGGCACATTTAAGGGCTGTTCATTACTTCTGGATAAGAAAAACAAAAGAAACTTTGATTGGACATTGGATTCAGCAAAGAAATTCATTGTCTTGTTTTTTTCATTTTTTCCTTTTTTTTTCAGTGTCCAGTTCTTTACATCACATACAACGTAAGAAATTAAACTCAGCAATCCTGTATTATTGAGTTTAGCTATGCATTCACCTAAAGGTAACAGCATTCTTGATTTTAAATCATTACCTGTTTAACTCTCTGCATTTTTTTTAAGGAATTGAAGATCCTTCATTTGTAACTTTATTGCTTCATTTGACAAGGGCTTTAACTTCGGAACATTGACCTCAACACTTCCTTCAGCCACACTCCCTGCCTTGTCCTTAATGATCCTCTGAATCTCCGTCTGCTTAACCGATGGAAATACAGCACACAGCATGATACTCAGCAGTCTCTCATCTTCTTCTTCTATAGGATCACTTCCAAAGCAGCATACATAAATTGCCTCAAGTGCCTTCTCAGCCCGTACCTCCATAGGGATAGTAGGAGTTGCTACCTTCAATTTTGCTCGTTTCTATATTTCACATCGATTTCTCAGTCAGTAGTCATCAAGTCTAGGAAATGAAAACCATACTCGAATACGGAAATCGTCAAGCATTTTCCTCAATCTTTCTACCAATTATTTTTCAATGGCGATGCTAAAACTAACAAGAGGGTTAGCATATGCATACTTGACCTCAATCCTTAAGCATATCCATCGCATTAGCAGGGGCATGACCAATAAGAAAGAATGTATATCAGAAGAACAAGACAATAATGACATCTTCCACAGCAATTTATCAGAAAGAAGAAGATTCCGCAGATCTTTGTACATTAGAAAGTTTACATCGTATCTGTAATGTCGAATTCTAATGAAAATTTTACGCTAGCTACAATTTTCCTGAATTAAACAAGTTACAGCCTAATATTTATCACCTAATCTCCTTGAGTTCTTCATGGAATGCTATTTATCAAGATGACATGAGGGACCAAGCAATTGTAAGGATAGTTAAACACAATATGAAACTGGATGAGAACAGTTGGCTTCCCAAATGTAAGAACAAATATAACAATTTTACTGGAAAATAGTAAGATTAGCAGTAAACCATTTGTCAGTTAAAACCTACCTATGTTTGTGAAAGTTCAACAAGAAAAGTATAAAGTAATTACCAACCTCTTTTGCCTCATTCATCAATGCAAAGAAAGTCTGCTCTTCAAATTCAATATCATTGGATATCCGAAGCCTCTCGACTCCTTCCAAAATCTCTTCAGATTTAAGAAGACCAGCACCGACTGCTGCTAACCAACAGCACAACAGAACATACAATGGGTCTCCTGCCTACCATAAAACACAAACCAAAACTCCTTGATTTCAATATAAAACAAAAGCAATTATCCTAAAAGAACAAGAAGGAAGAGACAAAAATCCAAGTATGGAGTTAAACCCAGATAAAACCAGTACTTCATAGCAAAAATAATATCAATAAACCATAGAGAAGACGTTAAATTACCCGGCCTCGTCGATCCTGGAACTCATAAAATGCTCTGGAATCTGTAACGTTGCACTGCTTGCCCACTCTCCTCCTAAACTCTGCGAAGTCGATACCGTCACCACCAACGCCACCTTCATCGCTGAGAATTCTAGCTACAAGGCCAATGACAGGAAGTGAACCAATGACCTTGTTGGCGAAACTAGAGATGGAGTTTGGGTTCTCCTCCATGTAAGCTTTAACTGAGAGGAACCCAGTCAAGTTTTCAGGTTTTCGTGTAGTGGGTCTCTTGCAGTGGGTATATTTTCCGTAGACATGGCGAGAATGTTGCAGGAAGGGTGAAAAAAGCAGTGCTGGTGAAGTCGCCGGTGTCACAACCACCATGGCCGTGAAATGTGGTCGTTAAAGTCGTTTACGACATTGTCCACACGTTTATATACGTTATCCACTAAGGCTGTAAGGCGAGGCCGCTTCTGGTTCCGACTTCCGAACTCTTTGGGCCTCAGTATTGAAATTAAAGTTGACAACCTTAGAGGCCCCAGTTGCTCACATATGCTGATTGCATTAAGAGTCCAATTCTTTTGTAGCTCTTTACAGGCATGGCAGTAAAGCCCGGAATTGATCCCGCCCGGCTCAACCAGAAATCAACAAGTCTTTGTGGAATTAGAAACCTAATTTGATGTCCGAAGAGGGAATAGTATTAAAGTGTCAAAGTGTTTCAAGTTTGCAATTTTGTTAAGAGATTTGCAGTGAACTTCTCTGGATATAATTTGTTATAATTTATTAGTTTTAAATATGTTTATTTTTTAAAAATATTTTATATGATAAAAGACATAAATTTTCTTATAATTTAAAATATTTAAAAATCCTTAAATTTTAAATTTTTTTAGAAATTTCATTTTTTAAATTTTCAAAAAATGTCTTTCTTTTAGATTTCGGTTAAAAAAATGAACCATGCTCACTAACTAAGTACTACTTATCCAAACTAAACTAATTAAATTTAACTTAAATTAATAATTTATTATAATTATCTTAAATTAATTA
Source organism: Erythroxylum reticulatum (assembly GCA_025504915.1). Taxonomy (NCBI): domain Eukaryota; kingdom Viridiplantae; phylum Streptophyta; class Magnoliopsida; order Malpighiales; family Erythroxylaceae; genus Erythroxylum; species Erythroxylum reticulatum. The sequence goes on from JANSVA010000001.1 coordinate 29,321,307, forward strand.
ATTTTAATTAATTTGGGTCGAATATAAATGCTAAATTGAGTTATCATATCAATCACATTTAATTAGTCAGTATATATACTTATATGTATTTTTTATTGTTATTTTTTAATAGAAATGTAAGAGAATATATTTTTGAAAAATTAAAAATTATAAAAAATTAGAGAATTTAGAAGTTTAGGACTTTTTTATTTCTTAGGAGATTTATATCTTTTACTCTATTTTATAACTAAAATATTAAAATTATTATAATACAAATTATTATTAAATTCAGGCTACTTAATAATTTTAAATATAATTTAAAAATGATTAACTGAAATTAAAAATATGTATATTACAAGTATTTTTATAATTTATAAATATTTATCTTATAAAATTTTAACATGCAATTTTATAATTTTTTATTGAAAAGAAAATGAAAGGAATGTTTAGGGTGGAAGAACAATGAAGAGCATAAAGTTTTAATTCCTACACGCCTTCTCCACCACATTCCCACAAATGAGACAACTAAGCACAGCCCACCAAGAAGTCTAATCATATAATACAAAATCCGCTTGAATGATAATCTCGTGTTATTGTCAATGATTTGATATCTTAGCTTTTGGATTTACTCCCCATTCCAATCCCATATTGTTGGACTACTTACACAATTCAAAGCCCAAAACTTTAGCTTTTGTTGTATAAATGGTGGAACTACTGAACAAGCTCGTTGGGTTGCAGGCATAAAAGGGTGAGCTTTTTCCTTCGGTTGAGCAAAGAGCGACTGTGGAACGCGGGAGTAGGAAAATGGGAGCTTGCAACAGTGAAGGGTTGTCTCTGTCCCAAATTCGCGAGTTTTCCACCTCCCACAACATTAGATTGTTTAAGAACGTCCACGACAACGTCCATGGCAACATCTACCTTGATCCCGTACCTCAGTTTTTTCTACCCGAGTCATTCTTTATTGTTTTTTTTTTTTTCCCTCTCTCTTGTTGATTTGCGTTTTCTTTTGTTTTGGCTGAAGCTATGCTTGAAATTCATTGACACCGAGCAGTTTCAAAGGTGAGTGTTTTTTTTTGGTTGATTTAATTTGTTGCTGAGACGGTTGCTTTTAGTATTTTTAAACTTTAGCGTATATATTTTTTAATGTTTTTTTATTCCTATATTGCAGGCTTCGCGAGCTTAAACAATTAGGTGAGCTTCATATTGTTTCCTTTCTAGTGTTATTGTAAGAATTGCATACGAAATCAAACAACAACAAAAAAGAATTTCTCTAACATTGAGGTTGAAATTTTAGGAGTTAAATAGTTGTTACTGATATGATTGTAAGAACTGCATTATGAGGGTAGTGGTCCAACTTGTTGATACTAAAAAGAATGCTCCTTAGTATTGGATGATTGAGTGATGCTTTGATTGGGAATGTGAAAATTTTGACGCCTAGTTTAGTTCAATTTCATATCTATGAGCTATAAAGAAAACAAATTTATGTGTGGAATAAAAGTAATTACCTGAAGGTTAGATCCATAACTGATATCTTCCAAGTTTCTATGCTTTAGGTTTGACACACATGGTTTATCCGGGAGCTGTTCATTCCAGGTTTGAACATTCTCTTGGAGTGTATTGGCTTGCTGGTGAAGCTGTTCAGAATCTAAAAAAGTACCAGGTAATTCCATTGTCCTCTGAATTGGGGGAAGGAGTGTGGGCTTGAGGTTCTTCTAATCCCGTGTATTGATATTGCTCATGTGACTACAGGGTTTGGAGCTTGGGATTGATTATTTTGATATTCAGACTGTGAAACTTGCAGGTAAGACGTCTCATTGTTTTATTGCAACAGCGTTGTTCAAGTCATCTGTTATTAATATTTAACTGAATGAATTTGCAGGTCTTCTGCATGATGTTGGTCATGGTCCTTTTAGCCACTTGTTTGAACGTGCGTTTCTCCCTCAGGTTTTAAATGGCACAAAATGGTACTTAGAATGCATTTACGGCGACTTTCTCAGCAAATTCTAATCGCCATATTTCTTTCCACTGCACTATCAGATCTAATAAACTGTTGCCCATAGTTTTGAATTTCTTATTGCTTCTCCTGTTTCTTATTCGACAAGTTGTCCGTAGATTGGATGGAAATATATTTGCGACTTTCTTGTATGCAAACAGTTTAGCTAATGTGGGATCACTGTTGAAATTTCTGTTGGTACCAGGGAATCATAATCCTTTTTTTACTTCCTTCTCACCTTAGTCTGGAATGTTCTTGTTTCTAAAATATTGTATTCTATGAATAGTCCAAAGCTTCTATATGGTTGCACCTCGACGTTACCTTTCCCCTTTTGCAGTATTTTCTTCTTATGTCATGTCGTACTTCCCCAGGTCTCATGAGCACATGTCAACAAAACTGGTTGACTATATTGTTGATGAGCACCATATTGATGTAGACCCTGAAATGATGAGAAGAGTCAAGGTCGGTCAATATAAATTTTATGTATAATTTTACAGCATAAACTTTATTTTAACCATTGCATTATTAACTTTTTTCCTATTTGATTATTTGCAGGAGATGATAGTTGCTAGTTCAGAATTTTCACTAACAAAAGTAAGCATGTGCCTCCTTAGATGACTCATCCAGTAATGATTTGGTTTAATATTCCACAAATTCCAAAGTATGGATGCTTTGATTTGGTTTCGTATATCCATTTTATATGATTTATTATCGCTGACTATGTTTATTATGCTTTTATAATTAGGACACAAGGGAGAAGCAGTTCTTATATGACATAGTTGCCAATGGTCGCAATGGAATTGATGTGGACAAGTGGGGTTTAAGATTTATTTGTTCGATTCTTATTTATGTTTCATTTCCTTAGATTATGTCACTGATAATTATTATGTAATCATGACTGGAACATTATTGCTATCCAGGTTTGATTACATTGCTCGTGACTGCAGGGCTTGTGGTCTGGGATGCAGTTTTGAGTTTGAGAGGTTTTAATTAATTTCCAATATCACAACATATAATACCATGGCCTCTGTAACGCTTTGATACCAACAAATGTTGGATAAATATTAAGTCAAATGGTTTTCAGTTTACATCCTTTTCCACATGTAGGTTGATGGAAACCATGCGGGTAATGGGTGATGAGATATGCTACCGAGCTAAGGATTGTTAGTATATTCTATTCTATTTACCTATAGAGTTAGGCTCCCTTTGGTTACTAGAATTAAGAGATGTTGGGAACGGTTCTGGACTCCATTGTGATATTTGGAGGCAGGTAATTGATGTCAATTTTACACTGTTCTCACTTAAATCTGCAATGAGAGTGAACAGTTGATTCCCATGTGTTGCCTCATATTCTAGTAACCAAAAAAGCCTCAGATATTTTCATTACCATTTGCTTAGCACTTGAAATTTTGCTAGATCTTCCTGTCTTCAAGTTATTCTCCACCCGTGCTGATCTTTATCGTACAGTTTATACACATCCAAAAGTAAAGGTATAACCAGATTTCCTTTAGAAAAGGCTCCGTCTTTATTCTGCCACTTAAAAACTCTCACACCTATCTTCCCAGACATCCTTACTCCCAGCAGTTCATTTTGTTTCTTGTCTTCTTATCATTTTTACCATTCCTGTTTTCATCCTATTGTTGTTTGTCTATTTATTCTTTTCAATGCATCTCATTTGAGGAAAAAACTTTTGCAGGCTATAGAACTTATGGTAGTAGATGCCTTGTTGAAGGCCGATGATTATTTGCAAATTTCAGGTCACATTCAAGATCCTTCAGAATACTGGAAGGTAATTGCTGTAGCAGGGTAGCGTATAAAATGATTCTATTTTTGAGAAAGCTGGACTTCCAAAAGAGAATAAGGAACTGATATCATATGCTTGTTGAATGAATAAATCCTTTAAAAAGTCTATAAATAACATTTATCTCTAAAAAATTTATATATGAACTATGTCACCGAGTTGGTAGACATTGAAATTCCATATTTCTTATCTATTGTTTTCGTATGTCAGGAACATTTATTTTGTGTAAATAAAAGTTGTTTCTCTTGTTTTAGATTTATTTATTTTTCATTACGGGGATTGCAGTTGGATGACACAATAATCAAAACTATCGAGACAGCCCCAGATCAGGAACTAAGGGAATCTAGAGATTTGATCTTACGCATACGAAGGAGAAATTTGTACCAGGTAGTGAACCTTTACACGAGCATAATTTTCAACTGTTCATGAATTGAAGGGTAGCAGCTTTGATTTTCTATGCTGTAGTAATATGATGTTAATTTGGGCAATCCATATTGAAGCATTGTTAACATAAGAAATTTAGTAGACTTCATTGTGTGGCAGTTTTGCAATGAGTATGCAGTTCCAAAGGACAAACTAGACAACTTCAAAGACGTCACAGCACAGGATATTGTTTGCTCCCAGGTTTTTAAGCAGATTTTTAACTTATGTGTGCATACGTGTGTGTGTATCTGGGACCATGTGTATCCCAGTCAGATATATTCTTTGCCAAGCACCTAAAACCCTGCATTAAGCATTTTTCAATTACCAGAAAAATGGTGGAGTCCTATTGACGGAAGAGGATATTGCAGTAAGCAATGTTAGGATTGATCTAACACGTGGAAAGCGAAATCCACTAGAAAGGTACATTGTGTGGTGCATGTTCTGTAGCATCTTTCATAGTGGTATCATTCAATTGATTTTTACATTTTTCTAACGCTTCTTCTTTGCTCCTATACTAACCTGGGTTCTTGTACGATTCTACAGCATCAACTTTTTCAAGGTATTCAGATTGCCCACTATTTCTGTTGTGTGCTTCAACTCTTTTTTAGTTCCTTCTTGTTCCTATATTAACTTTATCTTATTTGTTTCCTAAAATATTTCCTTTAACTGAAAATGCCAGAAAAAATTATTATACATGTGCATATTCTCCTCAAAATCTTTAAGATCAGAGTTCATTGCTTTGCTGTTGTCTTGTAACAGGATTATCAGAGCAATGAGAAATTTCCCATTCGGGATGATCTTATTAGTCACTTGCTTCCTGCCTGTTATCAAGATATGATCGTGAGGGTCTATGCTAAAAAATCTGAACTGGTATATACTGCTTCTAACATTCCTATGTTTTGGTTGGCTATATAGCCCAACTTTACTGTCCTGCGAGTGACATCCATCTCTCCCATTCTACAGGTAGCAGCTGTCTCAGAGGCTTTTGAGAACTTTCAGTTGAAGACTTATGGGATAAAGACCCAAGTACATGGAACACCTGAGAAGAAGAAACGACGAGTATGAGGTTCCCATTGTGTAGACTATGCCTTCTCTTGTTAATATTGAAGAGAGAAGTTAAGGATGTAATTGGCACACAACGCAGTACAATTAAGTTTCCATTCCACAGAGAAGCATCATTTAGATTTGTTTTTCTTCTATTGCCTAGCTTTCCCTCGACTTAGAAACACCAACCAAGGACTTGCTCCCAGTTTGTTTAAGCAAAGGTATAGGATTCTTGTTGAATTTTGTAGCAAAGTGACTGGCATATACCCCATACTGCACTTCTTACCTACCGTTTTCTTTTGTAAATGCTTGGCTATATAAATTGAATTGGTGTCTATCATTTCTCTTCATTTTCAGGACTTCCAAAACTATTTGCTTCAACGTGGAAATACACATTACTATAATCTAACTCCAGCTTGCAGCGTTGAAACTATTTAATGTTTCGTAGTTTAAAACCACCATAACTAACATAGCATTTGCAGCATTGAGATGTTTACCATTTGCAACCTACCTACCAAAAAGAAGAGAAAAAAGAACGTGAAGATTTACTGTTCTTGGCCATATATATTACCGGGGGATATCCTGGATTTGAGTTCGACATGAAGTCTAATGTGACAATTGCTTATGGCATATGGCCTGCCAAGTAGCAAGTTTTGGAAAGGGAGAACAAAAGTGACGATGTTTCTTTTAAGTAGTCCAATTTGAGAAGAAAAAGGCTCTACTTAGAACATGGGTTCCATGTGCATCAAAGCTTGGTGTGTGTCATTGCAGAAGGCAATGAACTGAAATATTCATTTACTGCTAACTGCCCTTGCTACTATTGATGATGA
>JANSVA010000001.1:29354479-29370702 GCA_025504915.1 Erythroxylum reticulatum
TATATAATAATTAATATATTGTGCTTTACATATTGTTTAATATACTTTAAATAATATTTATATGCATAAATAATTTTTATTACAAAATAAAGTATAATTAAAATTAAAAGTACTTTTTATTTTTATGTTGTAAAACAGTGAAGCTCTTTTAAAATGTTTCTTTTTTAAATAATAGCCAAACAGTAAACTGATTTCTTAAAAAAGTTCTTAATCAAATAAAGGCTTAATATGATATTTTAAAATTTGACCAATTCTCTATTTTGTGTTATTTTAGTAATTTTTATATAAAAATCGATTAATTACCTTTTTTTGGCGCTTAAATATCTTTTTGACTAACTAAAGGATTCTTGTAATTACTATTTAAAAAGGGAAATAGTAAATGATTAGAGCCGTTTCAAAACTTGTTTAAAAGAGTTGGAGCGTCAATTCAATTCAAAAATCAAAACGAAAAACAAAAAAACGCCATTAAAGGAGAATGGCAGTACTGATAATAACCCTGAGAATCCGGGACATTGCAGAACAAAATTAAATGCCAAAACACGAGGCGGTAAAATCACGAGTAAACTAAAAGATGCCGGCCTCTGTACGGGCGTGTAGTCCATATAAAAAAACGGCTCGTCGTCTAATGTTTTGATTGCGAAGTCTTGCTTGCCAGTTACTTTCTCTCTCTACACTGTCTACCTCCCTCCCCTCCCCTCCCTCATATTCGCAGTAGAGAGAGAAAGAGATCAATTCACTGTACTACTTCGGTCGTCTCGTCTTCTTCTTCTTCGGTAATGACTCCGTGCTTCTTAGCTTGTGCATTTTGTTTTTGTTTGTTTGTGTGTGAGGAGGTGAGGACGTGGTGGTGTTGGATTTGAGCCGGTGCGATTTGAAGGGAGCAAATGTAGAGAGATCTTGAGGTTTGGGAGGGTGTTGGATTGGAGTTTTGATTTGTTTATGCGGTCTTTTCTTTAGATCCTTGTTTGAGAAGTTTATTTTCTGCTGTTTATTGTAATGATTTAGTGTATTGTAGTGTTTGATTTAAGTCTGAGGGTTTCTTGCTTTATAATGAACGGGGTATTCAGGAAAATGGTTATTTGGTTAGTGATTTTCTAGTTTTGAAACAAAGCCATCCGATTTGTTCCTTTTCCTAAACAATGGAATGCTGCTTCAAAATAGTTCCTCTGATGGATTTGGTTTTCGTTTCAGACTTAATTTGTAACAGTGATGTCGGATAATGCTCTGAGAGACCTGAACACACAACCCGGATCAGAGAGGAAGAACGAGAGCTTGGTTAAGGAGAGCCTTGCAAAGCCATGTAGTGGCAATAGTGTTGAAATAGTTGTAGAGCGGCGCAGAGAAAACTCTGCTTCATTGGTCTCAACTCCTGCTAATGGAAATGAATGTGGGAATCCTGGAGTAGAGATGATCAATTCAGAAGTAGAGTACATCGAATCTGAGAACTTGAGCGATATAGAAGATGTTGATAGCAATGTAAAGGTTGGCATATTGAGTTGTAATCAGTCTTGTTATATGTCTTGCATTTGGCAGAATTTGATTATACACCGTTTAGTTAATGTGGATTCATTTCGTGTTTCATCTCTCAGACACTCCTAGTTGGACTAGACTCTAAAGATTGGGTCCTTGTTTGTGAGTCTCTCAACGATGTCAGGCGTTTATCAATATTTCACAGGGAAGCACTGCTGGATATGCTGTAAGTTCCTCACCTTTTAATCTGATTGGAAGTAATCTGGAGAGTCAAAAGAAAGGTTAAGTTTTTCTGTGTTCTGTTTATGGTGAATTTGTACCTTATTTTCATTTCCTTGGTCAGGGGGGATGTGATTCCACTCATTGTGAAGTCCTTGAAAAATCCAAGAAGCGCCGTTTGCAAAACTGCAATTATGACATCTGCTGATCTGTTCCATGCATATGGTGATTCTATAATTGAATCATTGGATCCTTTGGTACATTATCGCTATTACTTGTTCCTTTTCAGACATTTCATCATTTCATTCTTGATATATGCTTGTACTGATTTATCTGCACGGCTCCTCCATTGCGATCTTCTTTTCCGGGTTCAGCTTGTACAGCTCCTTCTCAAATCTTCACAAGATAAGAGATTTGTATGTGAGGCAGCTGAGAGAGCTCTAGTGGCAATGACCACTTGGGTTCCCCCAAACTTTTTGTTGCCAAAGTTACAACCACACCTTAAGAACAGGAATCCACGAATTCGAGCCAAGGCTTCAATGTGTCTTTGTCGAAGCGTCCCAAATCTGGTAAAAGCAAATTCTCATATACTTATTGGATGCTTCATTTCTTCTTGTAATTTAATATACTTTGAACTTTTCCCAATGCATAAAAAATTGGAAGCCATTTTATTCATGCTTGGTTCTCGATAAAACTATATAAGAATATGCCGACAACACTTCGGTAGCTTGTTTGATGCTGTTACAGATTTCATCTCCCCCACTCCTTTACATATGGTAAATACTAATAACAGTATTACGTATTTGTAGTGAGCTTAAATCCTGTTTATTCATTTAAAAATTGTGCAAAGACTGTGTCTACATGTCTGTCTCGGTTTTGCAATATAAAGTAGGTGTCTTCCTTTATTTTTAGATAGGCACCAAGTGATGTTGTGTGGTAGAGTTTACAGAATAATGCTTTTCCAGAATTTTGAGTAATGCAGTTTGTTGAATTACTGACGCTACCGATGCATGGACCTAACAAATTGTGCAGCTCAGATTAATGATTGGCTCTCTTTTTATCACAGGGCGTTGAAGGAATTATTGCTTATGGAATTGATAAATTGATCCAATTAGCTGCTGCGCAGCTCAGTGACCAACTTCCTGAATCTAGGGAAGCTGCTCGAACCCTCCTTTTGGAACTGCAGACTGTATATGAGAAATCAAGTCAAGTCACACCACCAGTGTCTGAGAATCCAGAATTTGGATCTTGGGAACACTTCTGTCAGTCAAAACTTTCTCGTTTAAGTGCACAAGCTGTGCTCCGAGTAACAAATACTGCTCGTGAGGGTCTTGTTCAGGGATCATGACACATCTCGCATGGATCACATGTGAGTCGTAGTGAGCAATGCTTATGACATATAGTGAGTGAAGTCAACAATTTCCATTGCCATATACCTTTTCAATTCATATCCATTTATGTAAATATGTTGAGACATAGAGATGCCGGAGTTGCAGTTAAGCACGTTACTGAAGTTTGAGTATTCTTTTCAGATTGCTCAATGTTAGCTACAATTGCATTTGCAATAACTATTACAAATTATTTGTCGTGCATTTCATTCTTTTTCCCTCTAAATTTCATCGTATCTTGTAAAGTTCCATTTTTCCAGATATTTTATAAGGATTGATGTTCTTTTCCGCCTTATAGCAGGATGCCAGTAACTTTCTTTTAGGTAAGCAAGATGCCAATAGTTGTAAAAATGACATCGGAGACAGTTTAGTTGTGTTCTTTGTATTCGGTTGATCCTTAGAAGGGCACGGGATCAAAGAGAGACTGAAATGTTGAAAGACTGGATTTATCTTCTTGGCTTCTTCTGCAAAACAAAATGATTCAAGCTATCAAGATATTGTGAGTTTGTTTTTCCCCCGCAGTGGACTTTAAGAAGTCTTTGCATATATTGGTTAAGCACTTAGAAAATGGTACCGTGAAAGCTGCTAGCTTTTGAGATTTTGTATAAGGTTAGCATGCAAAACAAACCGTATTTAGAGATGAATAAGAACAAAGTTATTAAATGCTCATTACACCAAAACAAAGAAACAAACAAGAACTAGAGCCCTTAGTCTTGGAGCTACACTATTGTCTCCACTCAAGTAAACTCATTCTTAAACCAGAGCTCGTAGTCTTTAAACCTCTCAGATCCCTTCTTTTGAAAGGAGCAGGACATCGTCTCCAAAACTCCAACCTTCTCTTTTGGAAAATTTTTATTCAACCTTCACTATCTCTGAGGTCATTTGAAGCTGCTGAACCTACACGATAAGGGGTTGCTCTTGCTTAATTCTGAGCTCTAAAGATACTTGCAAACCAACATGTGATCAAGTTTAGTTATCCTATTCAGGTAAGGTGATGAGGTAGATTTAGTAGTCAACTACAGATTCCAGGTTCCGGAATTATCGATAATTGGATATCTACATTAGGAGAATTAATATGAGTGGCAAAATTTTTGGTATTCAATCAGAGATTATGGTTACGACTATTGTGATTCTTCTCATACTATTATTCCTGGGAATTGGAATGTTGTTCATCCTAGTGCACGTCTGTATTATGGGAAGAGCTTTAAGACATCGAATCGCAAACAATATTGCAACTGATAGGGAGAACATTGACAGATCAAGCATGTCCATAGATGATGTAGAGAAGCTTCCTTCCTATCATTATACCAGAAACGAAAGTGGAAGTAGTCGAGTGAACTGTGCTGTTTGCTTGGATAACTTTGAGGACGGTGATAGGTGTAGACTGTTGCCTTTGTGTAAGCACAGTTTTCATGCTCAATGTGTCGATGCATGGCTTCTGAAAACACCAATTTGTCCAATTTGTAGAACCTGTACTGATTTGAGAAGGGTTGGGATGATTACAGGTGAAGAACTGAGCAGCCATTTCGGTGATACGAGCATGGACATGAGAGGAAGTCTGACCACAGAGAGTAGCCATTACAGCGATTTCAGTGTGGAAGTAAGAGAAGGCATGCCAAGAGGAAGTAGGCATTTCATGAACTCTGACAGGGTTCTTACAAGAGAGAACCAGGCAACACAAAGTAGAGATGTTACAGCCGACTCGAGACAGAATGAAGGAGAAACTTCCCACGTGAATGTCGATGGGATTGACTTGATTCAAACCTCGAACCAACCAAATACAGTTGGAATAGAACATATTACTAGATAGATCATCTCCTGTGTAATATTGGTTGCTGGTATGAAAATAGTTAGGAGTTTGTGTCGGTTGAAATACATTTTTGGGTTTGCCATAGATCTCATTGGTTGAAATACAATTTTGGGTTTGCCATAGATCTCATTTTGTTCATCTTCTTTTAAGAATGGACCGTCTTGACTCTCTGGGAAATTGACCTGATTCTCTGCTCTGAATCGTTTCATATTCATGGTAGTGGATAGGTAGCCATGGAAAATAGATTCGAAGTACTCCCACTGAAGTCAATGTTTAATGAGTGTTAATTAAAAAAAACTGCTAAATTATGTTGTTATACTTTGAATTTTAAAAGGTTATAATTAAATACTCAAACTTTCAATTTTTTTACGTCTAGCCGAATGTTAATTTCTCTGTTAATTTTGTTTACGTAACTTGTCTCACGTGTTTAGGGGTGGCATAAAGAACCCGTCTTGTCCAGCCCGATTTTGACCCGAGTTGATCGGATCACGAGTCGACTATGGTCGACCCAGCTTGTAGCCCGACTATTTTGTCAAAAATAACGTCGTTTTTGACCGATTTTCTTAAAAAATATATGGTGAGCCGGCCAAGGGCCGGTCAACTAGTGATCAGGCTAGGCCAGGAGTAGCCCGAGTTTGCCCAGTCTATTAACATCTACACATCAGTCAAAATCAATACAATAAATGTTGATTAGTGAAACTAACTCATATAATCATATAACTAAATGATATCATTATTTAAAAATAACCTAAATCAATTTGTAGTACCCAACTCTCACCTGTTTTATTCAGTTTATTCTATCTACTCTCACCTCCGAACAAGATTGGACTTGAACTCGTTTATTTAAATTTCATTAATCTCAATGTTATAATTAAAACAGGCATAACTTGAGCTTTCTGTAATTAAAGTAAGATCTCACTTGATCTTTAATAGTCCTAATAATAGATCCTAAAGATGGTGTCCTAGTTATGGTTCTTTAACTATTTTGAAAATCACATTCTTTTCTTCGGTTGATATCTTTATTAAGGATGACAATAGCTCAAATTGAACCTAAACTTAGCCTAATTAAAATTATTTTTAAATTGATGTAATTTAAAATTTTTAAATAAAGTAATTATCCGCAAGTAATTTTTGTTCAATGGATGAATAATACGAGTATGTTTCGAATCAAGCACTTTTTTGTAATTTTAAATTCCAATCTTATTTTAATTTTAAAATCAAACATGATAATCATTTTAATTAAAATGTATTTATAAAGTTGTTTTTAAATGAATATATAATTCCTTTAATAATCTAATAATTATAATATATAATAAAATCAAATTAAAATAAATAAATAAATCTAATAACATATACCCATATAATAATTTATATTAATGTTTTGAATTTAAAGTAATTATTGAATTATAATTATATGCTAAAATGATTTATAAATATTAAATTGAATTGAACTTAGTCTAAAAATAGGGTTAATTACTAAAAAGACCCAAACGTCTTCAAATTTTCAATTATAGTCCAAAATTTAAAAAGTAACAATCAAATGTTAAAGAAAAAATTTTCAATTCTAGCCCGACATTAGTCTCACCGTTATATATGCTGATGTGGCATAGCCACGTGTCGATGCACCTCACTAATCAAATACTTCAGTTGGTTTATAAGAAGATTGTCTGATTAGCGAAACGACATCGTTTTAACTAAAATCATATCTCCATTATTCTCCTTCTCTTCTTTGTCGATCAACGTTTAAAACTCTGTAACTTAAAATCCCCCAAAGTTGGTGCTTTTTCTATTGCAAAGTTATTTGCTCCATCGGACTAACAAGCGTTCTCTGTGATTTCGTGCGTGGGTAGTTCATAAGAGAGTGATTTCTTTGTCGGGTAAAAATTGAAGATTTTGTCATCAGACTTCTTGTGGTGTCGACTAGGGTATGATTGATCATCTCTCTCTCTCTCTATTATTTTTTGCAGAATATTTAATATTTGGTTTAACTTACATTCCATTTGGTAATTACTGAATGTATTCTATTTGATAATTATTGAAAAGTATGATTTTATTTGGTAATTATAGAATGCATTTCGTTTTGTTTGTCTTAAATTTTTTATTGTGGTTTATTATTTGTATATTGTGGATGCCATTCATACCCGAGTTAGGGCCACAGAAAGTTTGGCAACAAAATCTTCAGTTTTTACTCGACGAGGAAATCACTTTTTTATGAACCACCTAAACACGAAATCACAGTCAACAGCAAATAACTTTGCGACAGATGAAGCACCAATGCATGATAAAGGAATCGTCAACTTTAGGAAATTTGGGAGATTTTAGGTTATAGAGTTTTAAGCGATGATCGACAGAGAAGAGTCATAGAAGAGAGGGAGAAGAATGGATATCTTATTTTAGTAGAAACGATGTCGTTTTACTATCAAAGCTAAATGACGTTATTTTTGCTAATCAAATAATCTTTTCCTAAACCAGCTGGGGTGTCTGATTAGTGAGGGGCATCAACACATAGTTAACGCTGAGGCTAACGTTGGGTTAGAATTGAAAAAATTAAAATTTTGGATATTTTATTATTACTTTTTAAAGTTTAAGTTGAAAAATTGTAGAAAGTTTAGATTTTTTTAAAAATAATTAACTCCTAAAAATACTCGATCTTTTTTTAATTAATGGAAAGATTATTTCCAATAAACCTAGGTAATTAGGCCTTTTTAGTATTATATATAATTTTAATTTCAGCTTTTAATTTTTGGACTATTAAAAGAGGCCAATTATTTTAGTAGAAGTTTAATTTAGATGGCTTGCAAAGTCTAACTCTATTATTGATAACACTCAGTTATGATTACGAGATTTGATCTTTTCCTTATGTATAAATTTTGGAACCTGGCAACACGGCACACAAAGCAACAATGAACACACCGAATCTAGTACCGGCAGACTCCCGACCACCTAAATGAACGAGACCCCCAGATAAACTGCCTTACCATCCTCCTGTTGGTGGTTCACGTCCCCTCCCCATGGGGTCGTGGAGGGATAAAGTATTGAATCGTGAACAAGCAAAGGAAGCTGCGTATCTTGCCCAAGACCGCACTCCAGTGGACTTGATCGCCACGGGCATAGTAAAAAGAGAATTCAAGGAAGGAAATCGCCTCTTTCCCAGTTTCACTGTTGATTATGATTACTTCACTAAACTTGAGGATCCGTGGAGACAGGTGGTCATTATCAAATTTGCTTGGAAAATACATCTCCTTCCACGTTCTCTACTCAAAAGTTGAGGCGCTATGGAAATCACGGGGCGGATTCGATATCTTGAATCTTGGCCATGACTTTTTTTCTTATAAAATTTGACTATAAAATTGACTTTGATCATGTCCTTAGTTGTGGGCCTTGGACCATTTTCGATCATTATTTGACTATTCGGTCGTGGTCTCTAAAATTCTCGGCTCTTGGAGACACCGTGGCTTCCACACTAGTATGGGCTCGTTTTCCAAAAGTTTCTGTCTAATACTATGATGAAGACCTACTGCTTGCCTTGGCGTCTGGACTTGGCCGCCCTGTTAAAGTAGACAGAAACACCACCCTTACCAATAGCGGTCGGTTTGCCTGAGTGTGTGTCAAACTTGATCTCCAACAGCCCCTAGTTGGCCAAGTCGAAGTTGACGGTTCTATCTACCATGTGGAATATGAGGGCCTTCACGTAATCTGCTTCAATTGTGGCAAGTATGGTCATTCGACCAGTGCCTGTCCCTCAACCACTATGGACTCACCAGCACTGAGCACCCAGGAGCTTCCCCGTTATGGGGGTGAGTACTTCCAGGCCAACTTGTGGTCCTAAACCTGCTTTAGAAATAGGTGACCGTACAGATGAGACAGTGGTCCTTGCGTTGGGCATTAGAGAGAGTCTTAGGACTCAAGGGAGAGGGTCATGGATGGTGGTTGAGAAAAAACCACGGCGTGGTCCTAGGACTAAACCAGGGAATGAGTCATCTGAGGGCAAATCTCCCCTTCATGCTAATTGCTATACATATTTATCTGTGGACGATCATGTGGATGGTGACAGGCAGGAACATGTTCCTTTCCAGGCTGGCACGTCTCATGGGCCCAAACTGACTAGGCGTACCTGTAACCCACCGCATGCGAAAAATATGAATACAAAATCTGGGGTTTTTCAGTTGCGGACTGGGACGCGCACGAATCTTAACATCGTCATCCCAGGAGTTCAGGACACATCAAGTCCACCTCTGTGCAGAGACCAGTCGCCTCTGATGACAATTCTCCTCTACATGCTCCCAACGTAACTTCGACCCAGCTGCCCCCCTTTGAGGAAATGGTTCGAAATATTGCTGCGTCCTTCCGACAAGCCTTTCTCTCTACCTCTCTCCCCCAAGGTCTCAATGCCTCCACGGCAACTATCCATGACCCTCCCGATCCCAACCAAAGTCTCTTACGGGCACGACCCTCGGACTTGTTGAATAGTGATTTAGAAATTACTGTTAGTTGTTTCTATTGTTTAGGGGCATGCTATATGCAGTTGAGTATTTTTAGGATTCAAGTTATTTAGCTTAGTCAAAATAATAGTAGTCTTAGTGGTGTGTTAGTGGGCCACGTTTCCTTATTTGTTGCTTCTGTTAGTTGAGTCTAGTCCTTATTTAAATGATGTACTTGGCCTTTGTTTGATAATTGAAAAAGTGCAGTAGGCTTTTACTTTGCATCAACACCTTTTTCCTACTCCTATATTTTATTCTTTGCTTTACTTTCTCTAACAAGTGTGGCATCAGAGCCACAGTAGTGGAAAAGACAAAAGGCAGAGTGCTTTTTCACTTGTTTGGTTCGATGAATTAGGATTGGAAGGAAAGGGAAAGTAAGAGAGAGAAAAGGTGAGGCAAACACTTGAGAGGCCAACAAAAATTACAGAGTGAATTTCGAAGAGGACTTTGCAGACCCAAATTGAGAGCAACACCATGACTACTAATGGTGCTTCTGCAACAGTTCAGCAAGCAATTCCCATTTTCAATGGAGATAAATATGATTTTTGGAGCATAAAAATGAAAACTTTGTTCAAGTCTCAAGAACTCTGGGACTTGGTAGAAAATGGGTATGATGAAACAGATATAAATGATCAGAGGCTACGAGAGAACAAAAAGAAAGATTCAAAGGCCTTGTTCTTCATTCAGCAGGCAATGCATGAGTCAATTTTTAGCAGAATTGTAGCTACAGAAACTTCCAAGGAAGCTTGGGAGATTTTGAAGAAGGAATTTCAAGGCTCGGCTAAGGTAATGACTATCAAACTCCAGTCCCTTAGACGTGAATTTGAAAATTTAAGGATGAAGAAGGGTGATACTATTTAAGATTACTGATCTAAAGTAGCTACCCTTGTCAACCAAATGAAAGCTTATGGTGAAAAACTTAGTGATGAAACTATTGTGTCCAAGGTTCTTAGAAGTCTTACGGATAGATTTAACCATGTTGTTGCTGCCATTGAGGAATCCCATAATCTTTCCACATATGGCTTTGATGAATTGATGAGTTCATTACAAGCCCATGAGGATAGACTTAATGCCTCAGAAGAAAATGTTGAGGAAAAAGCATTTCAAATGACAAAGGAGTCATCTTTCATAGGGAGGTCAGAAAATTCAGGAACTAGAGGACATAGTGGCAGAGGTGGTTTCCAGGGTCAAGGTTGTGGCAGAGGTCGAGGTCCATATGGTGGTGATCGTCGACAAATTAAGAGCGGCATTGAATGTTATTACTGTAAAAAATTTGGGCACAAGGAAGCTGATTGTTGGGCGAAGCAGAGGGATGAGCAAAATCAAGCAAATTTCATAGAGAAGCCAGAAGAAGAAAGCAACCTGTTCATGGCTCACTCCCTTGCAAATGCAGTATCCAATGATGTCTCGTTCATAGACAGCGGTTGCTATAATCACATGCCTGGCTTGAGGCAGTTGTTCAAGCAGCTTGATGAATCGCAAAAGTCCGAGGTTCGGCTCCGAGATGACAAACTCATGAAAGTTGAAGGAAAAGGTACTATTGCTATCCGAACTTCTAATAGCAATATAAAGCTTCTTCATGATGTGCAATATGTTCCCTCTTTAGCCCATAATTTGTTAAGCGTGGGGTAATTGATGTCTAGTGAATATTCGATTATGTTTGATGATGATGCATGTAGCATTCCTGACAAGAAGTCAGGGTTGAAAATTGTTGATGTTAGGATGACTCAAAATAGAATGTTTCCGTTAGAAGTTTCTGATGTTAAAAATTGTGCTTTTGTTGCATATGGAAGTACTGAGGCGAGTTTGTGGCACTTGCAGTATGGTCATTTGAACATTAAAGGGTTGCAGTTGTTGAGTCGTAAGGATATGGTTGTTGGTTTACCTAAGATTGATACTCTTAGTTTCTGTAAAGGATGTGTTTATGGAAAGCATAAGAGAAGTTCCTTTCCAGTAGGTAAGTCATGGCGAGCTAGTACTTGCTTAGAGTTGGTGTATGCTGATTTATGTGGTCCCATGAGTGTTGAGTCGCTAGGTGGGAGTCGCTATTTTCTACTCTTTACAGATGATTATTCTAGGATGAGCTGGGTATATTTTTTGAAATTCAAGTCTGAATCATTTGTGAGTTTCAAGTAGTTTAAGGTATTTATTGAGAAGCAAAGTGGCTGCCAAATCAAGACTCTACGAACAGATCACGGTGGTGAGTTTGTATCAAATGACTTCAACACCTTTTAGGAGGAGAATGACATTCACAGGGAACTCACAACCTTATATACACCAGAGCAGAATGGTGTAGCCGAACGAAAAAATCACACTGTTGTGGAAATGGGGAGAAGCATGTTGCAAGCAAAGGGTATACCAAAGTGTTTTTGGGCTGAAGCTGTAGCTATTGTCGTGTATTTGCTGAACATCTCACCCACCAAGGCGGTCCTCAATCAAACACCATATGAAGCATGGAGAGGTAACAAGCCTAAGGTAAGCCACTTACGTGTCTTTGGTTGTATAGCTTATGCTTTGGTGCCTTCTCAAGCTCGTAAAAAGCTTGATGAAAAATCTGAAAAATGTGTATTTGTTGGCTATAGCACTCAATCCAAAGCTTATAAGTTATATAATCCTATAAGTGGCAAGGTTATCATTAGCAGAGATGTAATGTTTGATGAAGCAGCAAGTTGGAACTTTAACACTACCAATGAGAGTTCAAAATCTCAGTTACCTACTGATGATATTAGTGATCAACTTTAACACTGCCAATGAGAGTTCAAAATCTCAGTTACCTACTGATGATATTAGTGATCAAGCACCTACAGCACTACCCATCTCCTCTCCACCAGAAAACTCTCCAACAACAAGCACTAGTCCAGTAAATAGCCAAAATTCCAGCTCATCCAGCAGCAGCAATTCCACTCCAACAAGTACTTCTTCCAGTGAGACTCCACCAAGGGCTAAGAGGGGCAAGTTCCGATCACTTAGAGAGATCTATGAAAATTGTTCTTTTGCTCTATATGTCACAGAACCCATAACCTTTGAGGAAGCAGCTCAATAAAAAATTGGCGTGATGTAATGATGGCAAAAATGTTAACTATTGAGAAAAACAAGACATGGGATTTGGTGGATCTTCCTGATCACAAGGAACCCAAAGGACTCAAATGGGTGTTTAAGATCAAGTATAATGCAGATGGGAGTACAAAGAGATTCAAAGCAAGGGTTGTCGCCAAGGGGTATGCACAACATCAAGGCATTGACTATGATGAAACTTTCTCACCTATTGCTTGTTTTGAAACAATTAGAACTTTGCTATCGTTAGCTGTTAAGCTCGGCTGGCTCTTGTACCAGTTTGATGTAAAATCTGCATTCCTCAACGGGGAACTAGAGGAGGAGGTCTATGTTTCTCAACCTAATGGCTTTATTGTTAGTGGCAATAAGAGCAAAGTATACAAGCTCAAAAAGGCTTTTTATGGGCTAAAGCAAGTGCCACGAGCTTGGTACAACAAGATTGATACATACTTTTTGGATAATGGGTTTGAAAGAAGTGAAAATGAGCCCACGCTTTATGTGAAAAGGCAAGGTACAAATGATTTTCTTGTGGTTTGCATTTACGTTGATGATATGATTTATATGGGCTCATGTGAAAGTTTGATTGTTGATTTTAAGTCAAGTGTGATGAAGGAATTTGAAATGTCAGATTTGGGAATTTTGCAATACTTTCTTGGCCTTGAAGTGAAACAAGGTGAAGATGGGATCTTTGTTTCACAAAGAAAGTATACAATGGATCTTTTGTTTAGATTTGGTATGCATAATTGCAAAGTGGTTACTACTCCCATGAATGTGAATGAGAAACTGTGGCTTGAGGATGGCACAAAGGCTGCTGATCCAAGTTACTACAGAAGGTTGATTGGAGGCCTAAACTACTTGACACACACGTTTCCTGATATCATGTTTGCTGTCAGTGTGTTGTCCACGTATATGCACTATCTTACAGTGCAACATTTAGGTGCTACTAAAAGGGTTCTACGCTATATTGCAGGGACTTCTGATTTTGGAATTTGGTATTCTAAGCACGCAGATTTTACGCTCGTTGGATACACTGATAGTGACTGGGCAGGATGTATGGATGGCAGAAAAAGTACTTCCGGTAATGTTTTTAGTTTGGGCTCAGGAGCAATTTTTTGGAGTTCAAAGAAGCAAGATGTGGTAGCATTGTCATCATCAGAAGCTGAATATGTTGCTGTAACTTCAGCAGCTTGTCAAGCACTTTGGTTGCGGAGATTACTGGTTGATGTTCATTGTAAGCAAGAAGGTGCATCAAAAATATTTTGCGACAACAAGGCAACAATAGCAATGACAAAGAATCCGACTTTTCATAGCAGGACAAAGCACATTGACATTCACTATCATTTTATCCGTAATTTGACAGCAAAAGGTAAGATCGAGTTGAAGTTTTGCAACACCGGTGATCAAGTTGCTGATATCCTTACAAAGGCACTTCCTCAAGCAAAGCATGATTATTTCTGACAGAAACTTGGAGTTTGTATTTTTAAATCAAGGGGGTGTGTTGAATAGTGATTTAGAAATTATTGTCAGTTGTTTCTCTTGTTTAGGGGCATGTTATATGCAGTTAAGTACTTTTAGGAGCCAAGTTATTTAGCTTAGTCAAAATAACAGTAGTCTTAGTGGTGTGTTAGTGGGCCACGTTTCCTTATTTGTTGCTTCTGTTAGTTGAGTCTAGTCCTTATTTAAATGATGTACTTGGCCTTTGTTTGATAATTGAAAAAGTGCAGTAGGCTTTTACTTTGCATCAACACCTTTTTCCTACTACTATATTTTATTCTTTGCTTTACTTTCTCTAACAGGACTCGCCACCAAATGAACCGCCCCTTCCTAGTAATGATACGAGGGTGGCCTCCAACTCGCGGATGGATAGTGCTAACCCGATGATAGTTTGCTCTCAACAGGAGAGTGATATGGATGTCGTCCTAGCCTTCTTGGCGTGAGTTTCACCGTGGATGTGTTCTGCCTCCTCTCCTTAGGTTAATGATTAAACAATTTAATATTCTTGACTGGAATTGTTGTGGGGTAGGTAAGCCCAATTTTGTTTGTGATGTTAAATAACTTGTGCACACTCATTGGCATTTGGCTAGTGGATGATGCAGCCTTGCAGACCGAGGCTCGGAATTTTTATCAAGGTCTGTACTACGTGACCTCAGACATTCTTATGCCATTCCCATATATCCCCGACCACCCTCGGGTGTCCACGGACCATCTCCAGACCCTTTTGTCACCTGTTACCAGGGAGGAGGTGCATGCGACGATTATGTCCATGAAGCCATACAAAGCTCCAGGACCAGATGGATTCCAACCGATTTTCTACCAGAGGTATTATTTTATCGTCGGGGACACTGTATATGAAAAAGTCCACCAGGCCTTCAAGACTGGGATATGCCCATCAAAGATCACTGATACCACGCTAGTTCTTATTCCTAAGGCCGAGCACCTTAGTACTATGTCCCAATTTCGACCAATCAGTCTCTATAATGTTAGTTACTGCATCTTCACGAAGGTTTTTGTTCAGCGTATCAAACCATCACTGAACGATCTTATTAGTCCCCTTCAAGGCGCCTTCATACCTGGTCGGACTACAACATACAATATTATTGTGGCTAGGGAGCTTATCCACTATATACGATGCACTAAACGGAGACATGGTTACTTAGCAATGAAGATCGATCTGGCGAAAGCCTATGACAGGGTGGACTAGCAGTTCCTGAGCAGACCTTGGATGATTTTGGCTTCCCTTCTTCGCTAATAACCTTTTTTATGTAATGTGTTTCTCAATCTCAACTGATGATCCGATGGAATGGCACCACACTATCGGGGTTTAGGCCAAGGGGACCCTCTTTCTCCATAATTATTTCTTCTTTGTATGGAGAAATTGTCTCTGCTCATTAGTGAGAGAGTCAACTCTGGTAGCTGGAAACCTATAAAAATCTCACGGCGCTCTCCATCCATTTCCCATCTGTTGTTCACGGATGATGTTCTCTTATTTTCTGATGCCTGTGGTAAACACTGCCGGGTGGTCCTGGATACCATGCGCGCCTTCTATGAGTGCTCTAGTATGTTGATCAATGAGCAGAAATCCAAAATGTTTCTTTCTCCGCATACCAAACCTGTCCATAAGAATGTGCTCAAGTACCGCCTTGGTCTCCACTTCTCCTCAGACTTGGGGTGCTACTTAGGTGTTCCACTGCGGCGGCATAATGGTAACACTGGCTATCAACATCTTATGGAAAAAATGAATTCTCAGTTGCAAAGTTGGAAGGCCAAACTTTTAAACAAGGCTGGGCGTCATACACTGATCCAATCTACCTTGTCCATTATCCCACTTTATTCCATGCAGACTCACTGGCTCCCTCATTCGTCTGCTCGGGGATTGATAAAGCATGTAGGGGCTTCTTCTGGGACTCCTTTGTTACTAATCGGAAGCTACACCTCGTCAGTTGGAATGTGATTTGCAGCCCTAAAGTCATGGGAGGATTAGGCCTTCGTCGGGCCAGAGATAACAATATTGCCTTGTTGGGTAAATTGCTTTGGTCACTGGTCGCATGCGAGCATAAGCTGTAGACCAGACTTCTTCGCACCAAATATTGTGGAGGACCTTCGGTGCTCAACCACGACGCTTATTATGGGGCATCCCCTATATGGAGGGCCATAAAAAAGGTGGCCCTATTTCTCAGAGATGGATTTATGTGACGAATGGGGACTGGTGAAAATGTGCAAAATGCCACCACCACAAGATACATACCCAAACATTTAAGCATATTCAAGTACATATCCTATGATAATGGCATGTTAGAGCAA
>JANSVA010000001.1:29389340-29400624 GCA_025504915.1 Erythroxylum reticulatum
GAAGGTGATTCTTTAGATGACCATGAATCTTATTTTGACATTAATGGAGTTTAGCTAGTAGCTTCCTATAAAGTATTACTTTTAGTTGGACTATTTTCTCTTTAGTACAATTTTAATTTCTAAAGAAAAACTTAAGAGTTATTGTGTAAGAGATTAACGAATATATGAATTATGTAGTTCTCTTGATCATCCTAATGATATCTTAAGAGTATAATTCTTCAAAATAAAATATTATTTCAATAAAAGGAGAAACTTACATACTTGCTACAAAAAAATTAGTCAATGTTACTGTACTATCAATGGATATGGTGATCCTTGTTCAATATTATGAAGAAAGATTATCCTTGTTATACATAATTAACATTATCTTGTCCAACATAACACTTCATTTTATTAATTACATTAGGCAAAAAATTACATAGTATCACCAATAGCCTATATAGATATCATACTAAAATTAATTAAATATGTATATGAATAAATTACATAAATTCATTCCATTGACCTAGTTTTAGGGTATATGAACTTATATAACCTTTTAACTTGATTTCATCCCTAAGAGAACTTTCATCAAACACTTTATAGGCTTAAACAATTCACCCTTAACTAACTACAAAAATCATGTATTTTCCCTCTCTTCTTTAGCATTAACACATTCAAACAAATATTCAACCATTAACAATCTAAAAAAATGTAAACAACATCCAAAAAACCAACCAACAACAAAGCATTTAACAGCAACAATGAAAGCATAACAAAAACATAATAACAAAGCATCAATTACTAACCTCAACTGACGGTTCATTAGAGATGATGGAAGTAGACAATGGAAATCCAAATGAAGAGACTAAGAGAAGAAAAGAATAAACGAATAGAAGAAAAGAGAGTTAGAAGTTTTAGGGGGGGGGCTCGAGTTTTTGGGTTTAAAATGAAACAAAATGACAACAAACAACGTCATTTTTGTGTTAATTTTTTAAACTTTGCAACATTTGGGGATGATTCCAGAAAACGTCACCAAATGTTACACCATAGGTGACGATTTTTGCAAATTGTCGCTAAAGGGACATATTTGCCTACGATTTTATAAAATTGTCACCAATATTGTATCTATATATATAGATTTTTATACTTTGCATTTTTTTTTGTAATATAATGTTATATGAATGTATATGTAATAATTGTAACTAGTATAATGGTTTATGATTGTATAGATAATATATTGATTTTCTCATATCTTACTTAGGTAATATATTATTCTATTTAATCACAATTATCTATTTATTATATATAAATTTGATTATGTTATATAAAATTATATATTATACACAATTTCGTCGCCAAAGATTAAGCCAAATAATAATGACCCACTATTTGGTGATTTGTTAATTGGTATATTTCTTTCAAATTAATAAAAAATGATGTTGTTTGTCGTTTGTCCGTACATGATTAGGGAAATTGGTTATTTTGGAACCAGCGTCGATTGCAAAAATTATGATTTTCATTGTGATGATGTAGTCATTTAATTGAGTATATATGTGTTCAAATTTGGATTCTTTATACTGTTTAATTTAACTTTGATTGTTCTATACCATTTGCTTATTAGGTAAAATGCATGGTCCATGCAATTCATCTAATATAGTGATCCATACTGCATTTGAGAAACCGTTCATTGTATTTTCTGCAAATTTAGTTAAATCAAATAAGTTGTTAGAAGAGGATGTCAATAAACCAACACTCGAGGGAAGATCTTTGACTATTTCAATTGATGCTTTAAAACATGCATGGAGCCTTCTTAGGAATCCAGACATTAAAAACCCTTTTACCTTTTCTACCGAGTCTAAAGCCATTTGGAATTAAAAAAGATATATTTATTTTCCTTTTCAATGGAATATCACGTGTGAAATTTTATTTGTAAGAATTCTTAAACTTCTAATTAAAATCTTATATTACTTACTATATATCATTATATTATATTGCTTATCATATTTCAATATTTACATGTTTTATTATTTTATTGTTAATAAATATTAATGATTAAGAATAGTAGTAAACTTAAATTTATGATACTTTGATCTTATTTACATTAAAATTTTAGGTATCTTTATCTTTTTATATCCAAAAAATATTTAGTTTTCAAAATGTAAATTACCTACCATGTGTTTTTCATCAATATGTTTAAAACTTTGAAACAATTTTACAATTTTTAGATGCTCCAATCTATTAATCTTTTTATATAAATCCATAGATTTAAACAAATTTATAGAGTTCAAATGCATTAGCTATTTAAATAAATTTATAAATAAGGGAAATGAAAAATTATGAAATATCATATAAATGTCAATTATAATTAATCTTAGGATTATTAAGTACACTTAGCATTAAAAAATTATCTTTTTTGCATTATTAATTTTAAGAAAGCTATCACACACAAAAATTCCTCAAAATTTTCCTAAGAAATCCATAACATTCAAAATCTTTAATATCAACTTTTGGCAATGATTTAAAAATTTTGTTGCTAAAAGTCTAGCTTTTGTGACAATTTATGGAATCGTCGCCAAACGTGCGACATTTGGAGACGAGATTCTTAATTCGTTTCAAAATGTCCCACTTTTTGGGACGATTCTAATAAATCATCGCCAAATACATTCCTTTAGTGACAATAGTGCAAATTTTCGTTAAAATTGGGAATTTTGGCAACAAATTTTGAAATCATTGCAAAAAATTGACTTTTAACGATGAATTTTAGATCGTCGCCAAAATAAATGTAGCTAAAATTAAGTTTAGTTGTAGTGTATTATATTTGGTGTATATATATATGTATATATTATTTATATACCCCACTATTACATATATTCCACATTATACTATAAGAGTCTCAATAGCAAATTTTTAAAAATAAGCTATATATTATCAACAAAAATATTTAATTTGCTTTTTAGAATTTATTGGTGAGACTCATTATGCACTATGCTAAATGGCCTACACGTGATTGTAAGGCCATTAATATATTTTTTAAAAACATAAAAAAATTTGATATGACAATTAATTAACAAAATTTTTAATTTTGTTAATTTTTTTATTTATTGACCGTTTATTTTAGATATTTTGAAAATATCTGAGTTAAATTTAATCAACTTAAAATATTATAGTTTAAATTGTACATTATAATAAAAAGATTATCTCCCTAAAATGATTTATAGTTGACGTATCCATGTTTTATTCTGTAATAAGGTAAAAAAGAAATATTCGTACATAAATATATACATAATTCATATGTAACATTAAGCTATAGATTACAGAATCAGATGTATTATCATGTCTTTGTTCTCCAATCATATCATACAACTTGGTCGTTTACAAATAATGACATGTATGTATTGAGGAAGATAAGCCACCGACTCAGTTTAATTAATTGTTGGATTCCTTTCGTATCATTTAAAATTATTTAATTATCATCAAATAATTAATTCAACACTTTGTTTTCCTATTTCACTAGCTAACAGTAAAAATATTACATAAATCACAATTTGTCTTACTTGAACATGGATCCCATTAGAGATGGGACTATTCTACTACTCTTTTGCTTCTTGCATTTGTCCAAAACGAAACTAGATTGAAAAAGCATATACCTAAGATTCGGCAGATGAAAAATGCAAGAACCCACTCAAAGTTTCAGATTTTCTAGAAGATAAATTGATGTGTCCCGCTCAAAGAAAGGAAAAATGCTCAGTCCTCGTTACACGACCGTCGTCAATTCAAAGTCATGCAAATGGATACAAACTAAGGAAAAATGGTCAGTCCTCGTTACACGACCGTCGTTAATTCAAAGTCATGCCAATGGATACAAACTCTCTCTAAATCTATTATTTTGGTCTCCACTCAAAGTTTCAGATTTTCTAGAGGATCAATTGATGTGTCCCGCTCAAAAAAAAGGAAAACAACAAAAGAGAGAGAACATCATAAGCAGTGTGCGTCTATTTATCGATCTTTTATAAAAATTTATCGATATGGCATTAGATTTATAGGTGATTGAATTTAGTGCAAATGAGAGATTGTTAGTTTATGCTCTTGCAGTCAATTAATTGGATGTAAATTAATGTTTAATATTATATTTTTCTAATTTATGAAAAGGTGTTATTTATCTTTATGTTTTAATTTTATTAATATTTTATTTTTTAATACTAAAGATAAAATCCTTAAAATAATTAATTAGTAATTGAAATTATGATGAGATTATAATTATAAGATTCAATTTACACTTATGTGTTATTTCTAAATGTACTTAGTTGTAGTTTCATCAAGATTGAATATCATTGGAACAGTAAAACTAGCACATATTATGTTTTTTTCTTATGAAGAAAATAATTGATCTCATAAATTAAAGTTTAGAGAGACTTAAATTAATGTGTGAGTGATTATTAGAGAATAAGTCACCGAACTGACCCGATTATGAGAATTTCAAATGAAATACTACTTATGTGTCTATGAATTATCTCATCGTGATGGTTGTATAATTGATCCTCAGACTTGAGATTACCAAGGTATCTAGTGTAGGAATTACTGTGTTTTGATATTACTTATGAATCATCCTAGGATAATTTAGTCGGTAGTAATTGTATACAGTATGAACCATATGTAGATAGTTGAGTAAGTCAATGTAGGATTCCATACTCTAAAATAATTAAATAGAATATTCTATTGTTCTTAATTAGTAATGATTTATAGAATTCTCTGGCTAGAGTGAATTGATATTTGAAAAGGAGTTTTCAAATTTCAATTATAAATCAATTACTAATCAGTAAGAATGAATATGATTGGATGATAAAAGTAGACATTGTATTCATACTCTGTTCAATTAGAATATTGAATGATGAAAAGATTAAACTATACATTATAACAATGCATTGACAGGTTAAGTCAATCACTTTGACATTGCTGATATTTGGGTAATTATGATATGTTGCTAGATGTCAATCATGATTTATGATTATGAATTATTTAATTAGAGAATTAAAAATTAATTAAAAGAATTTTTAATTTATCTAATACTAATTGTGAATTAGAATTATAATTTATAATCATTGCCAATTTATCAGGAACCTAATGGGTCACACATTAAAGAGTAATTTGTGAAAGAAAAATCAATTTAATTAATTTGGACTTAATTATAAACTCTGAGAAACTTTGATAATCAAATATGATATGTTTGATTTTATTAAATTAAATTAATTTGAATTTGAATTTGATTTTAATTATAATTAAAGAGATTTAATTTTAATGAAAGACTGTCATGATTTTTCTATTTAAAGGGAAGAGCTTTTGTCTTCTTCCTCTCAAAAGCAGTTTGAGAATTGCTCTATGAATATCATCAAAGGCTGGACAATTGGACTGCTGATGATTGATCAATCAGGAAATGTTTCTCAGATTTTTCAACGAAAAGCGAACAAAGTATGATTTATAAATCGTTTTGTGTTTTATTCAAGTTTAATCAATTATCGGGATCTGCTCGGAATCCGTAAAAAAATTTATTTTCTGCTGCGCCTGTGATTCGACCACGGTTGAATTCTAATAAATATCACTGATTTTGTTCCTGAAAAACTTGATATGACCAACTACCTTGTTTAGTCCTATTTATTTCGTCAAGTTCTAGACATTTATGATCTGGTTTGTTATATTTCTCACCCTACTTCTCCACCTTTGTAATACATTTCTAATCATTCTACGATAACCGAGGCTCTCAATCCTGAGTACCATACTTGGCA
The DNA here is from genome assembly GCA_025504915.1 of Erythroxylum reticulatum. Lineage (NCBI taxonomy): Eukaryota > Viridiplantae > Streptophyta > Magnoliopsida > Malpighiales > Erythroxylaceae > Erythroxylum > Erythroxylum reticulatum. Next base: position 29,395,103 of record JANSVA010000001.1, read on the forward strand.
AAACTGGATCATCTTATTCTCAACTGGATGAATGTCACTGTTAAACGCAAAATACTCCCTCTTCTTTATCACTCAAAGACAACTTCTGAGGCCTGGATCTCATTTTCTTGACCGCTCCACAGCACAAGAAATGCAACTAAAAATAGCTCATGATGATTTAAAGAAAATGATATTTCTCTTAACCTATACTGCCAGAAATTCAAAGAACTTATAGATGCTTTGTCAGTTATTGGCCAACCTTTAACCGAAAGCGAATAAGTGCATCGCCTTCTTCGTGGTTTACCCATGAGCTACGAATTTCTCATCACTATGATCTCCAATCAAAAACCTCCACCAACCTTCGCAAAATTATGGACGATGCTTCTGTGTCATTAAGCTCCACTTGAACATCTTGACTCAATTAACTCACCTCCCTCAACTCAGACTACCCTTATCACTTCTCAGTCGTGCTTTTCTACTAGAAATAGTAGTAAGTTTTCTTTCTCGTGTAGTGGTAGTCATGGGGTAATTGCTAGCGCAATGGTGTTAGAAGTGGCCGTGGTAAAAATGGTCGAGGTCAGTACTAGTCTCCTTCTCTTGGCAGAGGTTGCGACATTCTTAGCCCATCTCCTTTATTTCCTACTACTGGTTCTTCATCTTACTTTCATGGGACTTGCTTTTATGCAGACTCCCTATCCATATAGCTGCTACTTGTCCTCATCGCAACACCAACACACCTCTCTCAAATCAGTTTGTGGGCTTATTGGTCTCTGATTCTTTTGATCCCTCTCATCACATGGACATAGGGGCAATAATTCATATAGTCAATGACTTTGGTATGGACTCATCCTTCTCTCCTTACTACGGGTTTGAATGTATAACAGTGGGTGATGGTTGGATTCTTTCTGTCAAAATCCATTGGTAATAGACAACTTGACTACTCTAATCATACTTTCTACTTGCCTTACACTCTGTATGTGCCTGGTTTAGCCAAGAATTTAATATCCGTTACACAATTTGCATCAGACAATAATTGTTTCTTTCAATTTCATACCTGGGGTTATGTTATCAAGTGTGCAAAGATAGGGAATGAGATTCTTTGTTGCCCCAGTGACGACCCACTCTACCCCTAGTTTCCATCCTTACCAAACTTAAATGGACCTTACGCCTTGCATTATTCATCATTTGATATTTTGAATATTCGTCTGGGTCATCCACATACCAATGTTTTTTTAGTCTTACTTCCTCATTTAGGCTTCTCATTCAATAAACAGGACAGACGCTCCCACTATTCCACTTGCCTCTAGTCTAAAGCCTATCATTTACCATTTTTTGATCGAATCACTTTTTTACGAATTTTTTGGAATTAATTCACTGTGATGTATGTGCATCACCACTTTTTTCTGTCACTAGCTATAAATATTATATATTGTTTGTGGATGATTACTCTCGTTTCACCTGGCTTTATCCGATGAGACACAAATCTGATTCACTGCAATGCTTTGTTACTTTTAAGCAACATGCCGAACGTTTATGCTCCATTATTATTAAGTTTTTTCGCTCAGATAATGGTGTTGAATTTATTAGTCACCATTTTCAACAGTATCTTGCTTCCTGTGACATTTTCTTTCAATCTTCGTACCCCCATACACCACAACAGAATGGTATTGCTAAACACAAACGCCGACATATCTCTGAAATGGGCAGAACCATGCTTTACCATTTGGGTGCTTTGTTATCTCTGTAGGTTGAAGCCTTTCAAACTGCCATCTACACCATCAATCGTCTACCAATACCTGTACTACAAAATTGCTCTCCCTTCTCTATTTTGTTTCAAGGATCACCTAATTATTCTTGTTTGAAAATATTCGGTTGCCTCTGTTTTCCTATGTTACATATACAACACAAAGTAGAACAAAGATCTACCCCCTGTTTTTGCTTAGGTTATAGCCCACATCAAAAAGAGTACCCCCATTGTCTTAACTTTGCCTTTGGTCATATTATTATCAGTCGTCGTGTTCGATTTGTTGAAACCTCCTTTCCCTACTTAGATAAACAACCTTCGTCCACCTCACACCCATCCCTAAACCATCCAAATGACAATTAAGTCACTTCACACCACTCATTCCTACAACTGCACTATCACACTCTTCTCCATCCCCAACAACCACATCTTCTCCACAACCCTCTGTACAGTTACCCCTATTACTCTATCAACTCATCCAATTATCACAAGAGGCAAAGCTGAAATCTTTAAACCTAAGCAACATCTCTCTCTTCTTAACTATGTGTCACAATTGCCTCTCAATCACAATACCACATCTGTCAATTCCACTAACCCAGTAAAACCCAACACTCCTCTTTGTGTTGTCGTTTCATTAAGAAAGACCCCTCCTCCATATGACACCGTTTTGTTTATTACCACTTCGCTTTACCCACATGACCCACATGGTGTTGTCTTTACCTGCCATTCATCACCTTCATCTAACATTGGTTTGACTGAACCTACCACTATCAAGGACGCAGTCACTGACCTACACTGGAAAACAACGATGGTAGATGAATTCAACACCTTGATCGCCAACTCCACATGGACCTTACTACCACAAAAATTAGATATGAATATTATCGGCTGCAAATGGATCTTTCGCCTAAAGAACAAAGCCAATGGCAGCATAGATCGATGTAAGGCACGTTTGGTTGCAAAAGGCTATAATCAACTTGAAGGAGTTAACTTCTCAGATACTTTCAGGCTGGTTGTGCATCCCGCCAATATTCGACTTCTTCTCACACATGCCTTTACCAACAACTGGCCCATTAAACAATTAGATGTCAAAAATGCTTTTCTAAATAGGGAATTAATAGAAGATGTATAAATGCTACAACCCCCAGGATTTCGTCACTCTCAATTTTCCAACCATATGTGCAAACTTAAGAAGGCTATTTACTATTTGAAATAGGCTCCACGAGCATGGTTTCAACAGTTTAGCCAGTTCCTAATCACGATGGGATTCTCCACTTGTAAATTGGATCGCTCAATGTTCATCTACCATCATTATAGCATTTGGTTAATTCTTCTTGTTTATGTTAACAATATCATTATCACCGGTTCTCGTGATGAGTTCTTACAATCATTCATTGATCAGCTTAAGCAATAATTTGCTATAACAGATCTCGGCAATCTACATTATTTTCTTAGCATCCAGGTTAGTCGCTCTTCCACTGGCATTTTCCTCAACTAAAGGCATTATTTGGAACAACTATTAGCTATACTACATATGTTGGACTATCACCCTATTACCATTCCGATGACCAACTCCAAATTATCCACTACAGATGGTGATCCTCCCTCCAATCCTTATGAAATTCGTAGTATTACTGACAGACTCCAATACCTCACTATTACCTATCTAGATGTGTCCTGTTTCATCAATTCCATTTGTCGATTCCTACATAACCCAACCACCACTCAACTCAAAGCTACAAAATGTATCCGTCATTATGTAAAAGATACACCTAATTATGGTCTCCATCTTCCAAGGTTATCTAATCGTGATCTAATTACCTATGCGGACGCATGCTGGGTAGGATGCCCAGATACAAGGCAATCCACCTCTAGCGTAGCTATTTTCTATGGCGGTGCCCTGATCTCATGGTTTTCCAAGAAGCAACGGACAGTTTCCTGAAATCGCACTGAGGCTTATTGTTGAGCAGTTGCTCAAGCTATCACTGAAGTACAGTGGATCCAAAATATCCTATAGGAGCTTGGAATTCCTCTACAAAATCCTCCAACCCTACTCTTTGATAATGTCAGTACAATTTACCTCACTGCCAATTCTCTTTATCATGGACACACCAAACATTTGGAGTTAGATTTTCACTTTGTTAAGGATAAAGTTTCCAATGGAGCCCTCCGGATTCGCTACATTCCTACTGAGCTACAACTTGTTGATACTTTAACCAAGCCATTAAGCTCTTCCCATTTCATATTTTTCAAAGACAGGCCCAACATTTGTGCCCCAAGTTGAGCTTATAAGAGGATGTTACGAATACATGTATCATTACTTGTTGTAATCATTATTGTAACAAATTATATGCACACAACCCACCCACCCACCGTAAGAGTAAGGAGGTTCATTCACTATCTTATACACACTGTATGTAAAGAAACTCACCTTCAACCTATGATCTTCGTTGGAATGAAAGCCTCCTGTAGAAATCACCCTTGTAGAGAAACTCTTACCTCAGGCATTTGAGTGACTCTATAAATCTTCCATTTATTTGACTTAGATCTATTAATTTCTATTTATCCAATTTCATCAACTTAACTTTGATATCAATAAAGGATTCTAAGAGATCTAAGATGAAATTAAACCAAATTTAAGGGAACTTATATACAATTAAAAAATCATATTTTAACCCAAAAATTTAAAACAATAAATCTTGAATCCTATCTTTCTATACAATTCTCTTTTATCTTTACGTCTCTTTACAAACCGTCGTTATTCTATTTGTAAATTTCTAACCCCAAGATGGGTTTTTGCTGAATTTCTACGTAATAAAACGACCCTAGTTTTTGTCTAGTGTATATCAAACTCATATGTTGCTTAGTTTCGTCTAATCTTTGATTTGTACCACTTATGTGCATGTCTTTTCTCATTTATATATTGATGGGTCTTCGACATGTATCTTTGGATTTTCTTGATATTTGTATGACCCACCAAATTTTTTGTTTCTTAAAGTGTCTTATACATACAATTAATTATTTATTAAAATTTCAATAACTTCTTTATGTTTTAAAATTAAAATTGAATTTTATTATTTTATTAATCTTAATATTTAATATGATTTATATTATTCAAAACACTAAATTTTAATTATAATTAATAAATTTTAAATTTTTTATTAATTTAAGAGAATCAAAACAGGTATCTCGAATACGCATGTATGATACACAATAGTCTGCGTGTCATAATCAGAAACGGACATGAAAGTTCCACGTGGAGGTGACGACCACAAGTAGGTCCAAAGGTAAGAGACGACTAACCAAGTTGAGTACTCGTGCCATGACCGTCGTTAATTTGAAAGTCAGGCAAATGGATACAAACTCTCTCTCTATATGTTATTTTGTTCTCCGCAAACTTCGCAAGCTGTCTTTTTAGAGCGGGTAAGGCTTGAAGCCTAATTCCAAAGATGGGATCCAACTCCTGTGATTACGAGTCACATTACCATGCACTTCTATTCCCTTTCATGTCCAAAGGCCACCTCATGCCTATTCTCCAACTTGCCCGTCTCCTCCTACGCCGCCGTTTTGCTATCACCTTCATCACAACTCCTGCGAACCGACCCTTTGTTGCCAAATCTCTTGAAGACACCACTGTCTCTATCGTTGAGCTACCTTTCCCTCAAAACATCCCTGGAATTCCTTCTGGGGTTGAAAGTACGGACAAGTTGCCTTCAATGGAACTGTTCCCGGAATTTGGTCGCTCCACCAAGGCTATGCAACCGGAATTTGAACGTGTGGTTGCAACTCTAGAGCCTGT
>JANSVA010000001.1:29410264-29433194 GCA_025504915.1 Erythroxylum reticulatum
CACGGAGAGAGAAGAATTTCACTATAACAAAATAGGGATTACAAATTTAACCCTCTAATTTGTTTAAGAGGATATTTTATTTTGGTACATAGAATAAGGAGGAGAGGGCTTTCTTTTATAGGCCCCTCTCTTCTCTCATTTTCTCATCCCACCGATGTGGGATGAGTGTCATAACATATCAAATGGACAAATCCTCCATCTTTCTAGTTTATCTAGACGATGTATCCAAACTATTTGTTTAATCGTTTAGAGAATATCAGTTTTATAGGCAAGTTCAAGATTTGAGTAATCCAAAAGACTGCGCCAGTAGATGACAAGAGATTACTCTTTTAATCATGTAAGTGCTCGATCTCATGTCACAAAACAAGGCATCTTTATTAAATCGCAGAGAAGTAACTGATGAGGACAAAAACTGGGACAATGGTGTTCACAACGAGATAATTTTGTTCTTTTTTGGAGGGGACAAGAGAATACTTTCCCGGGAGCAGAAAAGTTGTAAACGCAAGAAAAAGAAGAGCTTATGTTATATCCTGATCTTTTCATTTTATTGTCTGTTCTTCAAGTTCCTTCATGCCATGATTGAAACTAGCCTGTGTTTTCTGAGTCGTCTTCAGATCAATATCAGCATTTTCCTTCTGTTGATCACAGTGCGATCGGCAGTTTCTAGACCTCCTGAAATAACATGTGGCCTTGGAGTTCATGACGGGTCCGCAGGCACAAATTCAAACTGCATAGAGGGAAACTGGGGCGGATTCCTGGAAAAGAACTGCTGTGGATCAGTTTTCCAATCCTACTTGTCTACACTCGGTCAAAGAACAAATAGAACAGGACTTATATTCTTACAAGCCAGTGAACAAACGAGTTGTTTAGAATCAATCAGGATGGTCGAAGACGATGTTTTTAGTTGTGGAATTCAGAAGCTGACAAGTGGAGGTGGTGGTTGTTCTGACTTTTCTGTCGCTGATGTTACTGACAGGTTGGGTGTTGAACTGAAAAGTTTAAATGAACGCTGTGATCTTGCTGGTTCTGATGCAGTATGGAATGAATCCTGTAGTTCTTGTGTAAATAGTTGGAGGAACATCTATGCAACACCGGCCCTGTCAAATGCTGAAACTCCAGATATTGAAACTGATGTCTGTAGGTTTGCTTTGCTGATATCGTTAATAAGTACAAGGATTGATGATAAGCCTTATGTCCAAAGAGTTTATAAATGTCTCAAAGACCAAAAGAACGACTCAGGTAAGTACATTGCTTGATGCTCAACTAATATATCCTAGAGATTAATCCCTGTTTCATCACACTGGAGATTAATTTGGGCTGACACTTTTTCCTCAGTTTTGGCTTCAAGTAATGCATCATCAGCTGAAAAGAAGCCTAATCTTAGCATAGGTAACACAATCTTCATATGTTTAATAGTATTCGTAAGTCAAAAGTCTTAGCATGTTATTTTTACACTGAACAGGTTCCTGGATTCTGATCATAGCCATTGTAGTGTTAACACTAACTATTGCCACAAAAATTGTGTCAAGAAGTTGTCGTAGATCAGTTTCAACTGTCAAAAGGAATGGTATTTTCTAACTATACTTCAGATCTATATAAACAGTTTAAATCCTTCATTGAGATGAGCTGAGATTCTGAAACATTAATTGACAGCATTTCAGGATCTGCGATTAAAGGAGTCTCCTTGTCGGAAGTTTCAGTTCAAGGAAGTTTACTCTGCCACAGAGAATCTAAATGATAGGAATCTCATCGGTGAAGGCACTGCTGGTGAGTTTTAAAGTGTGGAGAAATTGAGATTGATATTTGATTATGATTTTCTAACTTAGAAAAAAGCTAAAACATTCGATATTGTGACTAGATCACTGATATAAAACTTATGAGCTGACTTCTCTGAATTTCTCAGGAAAAGTATATAAAGGAAAACTGTCAAATAATCAGGAAGTTGCGATAAAGCACATCATCAATGATGGACATGTAGAGACTGTTGTAAGGGAAATCATGAACTTATATGATGTCAAACATCCAAACCTTGTAGCTCTGATGGGATGCTGCATAGAAGAAGACGAATGCTTTCTGGTCTATGAACTGTGTCCTAATGGAAATCTCTCAGAGTGGATTTTTGGTATTTTTCTTTTTTTTCTCACTTAAGATACACTACTGTTTCACGCAAGAATAACACTCGATTTTGATCCACAACAGGGAGGGACAGGTTCCTGCCATGGATTCAAAGGCTTAAGATTGCCATTGATAGTGCTCGAGGTCTGTGGTTTCTCCACACATACTCAGAAGGCTGCATTGTTCACCGGGATATAAAGGTCTGCTTCAAGAATTTTATGGCATTCCCAGAACTTGTCCAAGAACCATGAAGAAAAGCTGAAACTCTGGAACCCCTTTATGATTCCCACTTTCAGAATATAAATGTCATTACCAGTTTTAGGAAATCTTGTTTCTTTTCTGGAAGCTACTGTGCAGTCCTGTTCATGGTAAAGATCTCTTCTTCTTTTTTTATTTGTGCAGCCAACAAACATTCTGCTAGGAGAAAATTTTGAAGCAAAGCTCTCAGATTTTGGATTGTCAAAGGTCATTGACTTGGATGAGAGCAACACCAGCTCAGAAGTTAGAGGAACATTCGGTTACGTCGACCCCGAGTACCAAAGTGATCATCAGGTGAATTCATCAGGAGATGTCTACAGCTTTGGGATAGTACTTCTGCAGATTCTCTCCGGAAAGAAAGTCATTAACATGAACCTGAGGAAACCAATGCCATTGGACAAAATGGTAAAGAAAGCAATCTTCTATCCTTTTGCTTACAATTTTTGTATCTAGATTCAGGTCAAACCGCACAATGGAGCCCCAGTGCAGCAGAAGTTAAAAACTTCATAAAGTTTGATCATCTGCTATTTTTCCTCAGGCCAGGTCCCTTGCCTCAGGAGGTAGCATCTTGGAATTTGTTGATCCAAAGCTGGAAGGGGAATATTCAGCAGAAGCTTTTGGTATCACATTTTCACTGGCATTGTCATGCATATCTCTTAAGCAACAACGACCATCCATGGAGCTAGTTGTTGCAAAACTAGAAGAGGCCTTTGAAATATCAAAAATGGCAAAAGCCTCCACTCCTTTTCTGACTCCATGCCGATCACCATCGTGATGGAAAAGTTGCAGATACAATGCTCCTATACAAACAGATAATGAGCTTTTCTTTAGCATTCAATAAGATCTATTTCATTCATACATTTGATTTCAGAATTTAATGAGTCACAGGCCAGAACATTTTCCTGAAAATCATTGAAAAGAAACTGTAGAGCCTTGATGCTGTTCACAAATATCCAGTTCATGGTAGCAAGAGATTTTCACCAGAGATTCTGATCATTGCAGACCATGACCAGAATCTATGAAGATGGTTTCTATAACTTCTAATTCAGTTCTTATGTTCTAGCTCGAGTTAGATGCAACCAAATTAGGAATAGTAGTGCAGTAAGATTTCTATAAATTAATAATATTGGAATTGTGTAAAATCTATTAGTAGGTAATTAATTAATTAATTAATGTTTTATTAATTTTTATAGTAAATTTATAATTGAACGATATGTAATTAATTAACTAAAAGTTTATTATATTTTTATTAATTTAGTCAACTGAATATTAATTATTTGAGTTTAATAATTAGTTATATTTATTATAATGAATGAATTTAATCTAATTTTTTATACAAAAAATTGAGATACATAATAAGATTTAAATTCATAAAAAAAACATTTATACATATTTGTAGCTTTATGAAGTTATTAATCGATAATATGAATAAGACTACACAATTATAAAAAAATGTTTCCTAAAACTATTACCTTATTAATTTAATGAAATTATCAATTTAATAAGTTAGGAACATAAAAATTTATTAATTTAATATAAAATATTAATTAATCAAATTTTAATTCATAGAAATTTAAAAAGCGGATTAAATTATACAACCACACCCTCTACCTCAATTTCTAAGATTAGGATTACTTTCTATCAATGATTAAAAAATTAAATCAATTCAGTCGAGTCAATCGTAAAAAATTCGAATCAACTGATATTTAGTTCGATTTTAAATTTTTTGATTTGATTTACTTTAATAATAATTATTATTAAAAATCAATCAAGTTTTTAATTAATCGGTTGGTTTTATAAATTAATGAATTTTATAAATCAATTAATTTTTATTTAAAGGTAATTTTTTCGGCTAAACTTAAATTCTTTAACAGATAAGAATATTCTACTTCAATTATATTTATGAAAGATCACAATACGCAACGGAAATAAAAAAATTGCAATCATATACTATCTATTGCATTTAACAACATACTAATAATAAGAATAGGCATACGATAAATACTTAGAAAGTGACGATTACTTAAATACAGAACTTCGAAAATACGAAGTCTCTATGTACTCCACACCGAAAAATATGCCCCGCTTTTAAAACTTAATATGACTATGGATAAATTTAAAGAACTCTTTTTTAAAATAGAGAAAACAATTTTCTCAAACTTTTCTCTGGTTTATTTTTTCAGTACAGCAATGAATGAAGAATGAAATATCAAACATCACTCTACGCTTTGTTTTTCAAGCACATCAAGAAAAACGAAAACGTTGAAAAAGAGTATCACAATTTCTGTTCTTCACTTTGTTTCTTATCTGTATCTCACCGCATATAAAACAAAAAGAACCAGTCTCACTTTTTCTCTTCACTATTATTCACACAATGCGTTTTTCGGAAAAGACAAAACTAGAAAACAGTTTCTCTTCTCCTTTTGTTTGTAGTAACGTCCACACTAAAAACCGAAAACCAAAATCCCCTCTTTAAGTCATGTACATCCACTTTATATTTCCAGCGTCAACCACTTGTATTCATAAAAGACACATGCTTTTTGTAACCATTACAAGGTTTATTGTTTTGGTTAACGATAAAACCAAAACAATAACCTCCATCTGACATTTTTACAAAAAAACAAATAATAAATTATTATTATTATAAAATGAAATAAAATAAAAACTATTTTATTTTATTATTATTTCTAAAATAGAATAAAATAAAACTATTTTATTTTATTCATTATTTTGTACAAGAGAATTTTCAATATTAATTATATTTTTTGTACTAGCAAAATAATAATAATAATATGCCATATAAATTATTTAATAAATTATCTCATAATAAATTAAATAATCATAAACGGGAAATATTGCACTCGTAAGTGTGTAACCACATAGATTCATCACTAAGTCGGTAGTAATTAATCTAATTAATTACTAATCAAGGTTGGCGTCTAGCAATACTCCTCAACAACCGGATAGTGTAAAGTAACAACTTTAGAAAGATGGAACCTAGTTAAGGATAATATATAATTACCTTCCATCATTACAATTCCGGATTATCCTAAGGTATGGTTTAACTGTCAAACCTTATTAGATAACCAACTATGTTACATGTCGATCATTAATGATTGGTGAATGAATTAGAAAACTCCTTTTTCTCACTCATTCAATCACCCTGGCTAAGGTCTTGAAATAACCATTAAGATCAATGAGAACATAGAGTTCAAACTCATTACCTAGAATCGATGGATCCCATCTTAACTCACCACTAATCAGATAGGTACTTAATTACATCGAATGATCATTCAACTAGTATTTTTACACACTAGGTGTCCGACATCAAAACATAATAAGTGATCTATTGATTACTATGATAATCTCATGTCAAAAGAAAAATATACATTTAAATCCTTATGAGAATATCCCACTTGACAGTTCATAGATAATATTAACCATTGGGAATTCTTAGTTTGGTCAGTTCAATGATCATATCTCCATATGCATCATCTATATATGTAACTTAGTAAATGAGATCTACTAATATCTATCCAATCGATACTATTACATATATATTGATCTAATCGGATCATTAAAGTCTTTATTTGATGATCCTATGATCAAGAACATATTTAGATTAAATACTAAAGACTTGACTTTTATTATCATAATTTCCATTATGATGGCAAGTGTATAAATTTAATCAAGGACTTATCATATTAGAATAAACACAATAAACATAATATGATAAAAATATTTGTCATGCTATTAAACAAAGTTAATAATTACAAAAGTTAATAATATTTGTCAGTTCCAGAAAATTTTTAGCTCATTTATTTATATCATCAACAAGACCTACAAGACAGTGATGAAATACAAAGGAGAGTCGATCAAATCATTATCATCATCATTCAGTTGAAGTCCCGCTAAGGCACGACGTGTAATACAAGAGCTAATCAAGGATAGTATTAAGTCTAGCTATAGAAATTGTCATTAATTAATGCATCACATTTTGTATATTTTTAACACAAAAATATATTTATATATATATTAATACATATATTTTGGTCAATTGAGAAACATATATTTATCAATTTAATTACATGAACACATGTTATGGTCCCAAATAAAATGTAAACCTTGTTAATGATGGTCCTCAATCCAATTACATACCTATTGAAGGTCATATCTTTTTATATATTAATCATGTGATACCAAATCCTGGGTATAATTTAGATTATGTACTCTTGAGATCAGCAACTTTTGTTTAATTTCTACATATCTCACTATTCTTTAAAAAAAGAAAAAGAAAAAAATAATGTTTTAAAAACCGAATTGGAACATAAATAGATAAAATAAAAAGATTTAAAATTTACAAAAATTCGATTAAAATTGAATAAAATTAAAGAATTTAAAAAAATGATTTAAGAAGATGACTACTCTTACCAATCGAAAAATTTAAAGTTTAATTAAAAAGTAAGACTGATAACTTAAACTTTGACAAGAGACTCTTACTATTGTTATTCGTAGCTATAATAGTGACTAAATTTATGAACCATTATAAGGTATAAGATCCAATTGCTTCTAAAAATTCAATCGATATTAAATCGTTATAAAATTAATATGTAATAAATAAAAAATAAAAATAACAAAATAACAAAATAAAATATTTTATTGAAATGTCAATATCTAATAATATATAACTACTTAATAATAATAGTTCAACATAAATTAAATAATAATTTTTATATTTTTCTTTATCAAGATTTCTAAAGTGATTACGATTTTTAGATAGATATCAACAATGCTACAAAATAAGAGCATTTTAGTGAAATAATAGAAATTATCTTTGTTTATTAAAGAAATTAAATTAATTAAAAAATATAGTTAAATAAAAACTATCTGGTTTATTCTAATTTATAAAAATCGATAAGTTTATAAAAACTAATTTGTTAATTAATAAACTAGTTAATTTTTAATAATAAAAATTATTAAATTAAATAAAAAATTTAAAAAATTTTCAATTAAACCAATTGAATCATTTTTATTTTTTAATCATTATTTAATATAATTAGAGAAAAATTTTAAAAACAAAGTCTTTGAATTGCATAATTTCTTTAAAAGTTAAGTATTTAAAAAAAGGGACTCTAGAAATAGTTAATTTTGATTTGTTGGATATCGTATGTAAATCCTAGAATTTATCTAAATCTCCTGTTTTAAAAAGAAAATATCCCAATTCAGATTCTCAAAACAAGAGAAAGCGATTCCATAATCAACATTAGGTAGTAGTTGAAACTTGAAAGTGGCCGCCCACTAAGAAGACGACTTGACTTTTGACCCCTTTCTTTAATTATCATTTTCTAGTTTTTTTTGGACAATCTTTTCATATAATTTTGTAAATTTTAATGATTTGAAACCTGAATCCATTCAACCGTTTTAACAGTAAAATTCTTAAATTAACCATTTTTTCAGTTCAATTTTTAATTTTTTGAGTTGATTTAGTTTGATAAATTTTATTGTTTAAAATTAATCAATTTATTAATTAACCGTCTAATTTTCGTAAATTAATAGACTTTTATAAATTAAAATTAATTAATTAATTTTTATTTAATAATTTATTTTTAATTAAAATTTAAATTTTTGTAAATACAGACAATCTTTTTCAATCATTTATTAAATTCTTCAAATTCATCCAATCTCTAACCGATTTTATGATAATTTAATAACAATTTAATTTTTTAAGCTTTAAATCTCTTTATTTTAGTTAACTTTTTTATCTTGTCAATTATTTTTTTATTATAAGAAAAAAATTTATGATTTGTAAAACTTTTTTAATACTTTCTTTAAATTTTTATAAGATACACTTTAAATTTAAGTTCGAGAGTGAAATTATAAAACTAAATCAATACCAATACGAGAATTAGAATTTGCACCGAACTTGTAAGGATAGGGAAGGAAATGGGCTGGCTCCCTAATTTTTTTAAATTAAAAAAATTTGGATTGTTCAAAGTCTAACTCTTCTAAATAAAATGATTGACCTAGATCTAACCTCTATGTCGGTCCAATAAAAATATCCGAATTTGAACTCACGAGCGGCTTATTATCATCCCAGTATGGGATGCTTGTGAAGCAAATTGACATCAATGTCAAAAGTATGTTTGTTGTCAAATTCAGTGACACAAAATTCTAAGTATATACTGAAATACAATTTTACTAATCTTAATCACATGTAAAAATAGAATTTCACTATCATTAAGTATCTTAGTTGTGAAGTTAAACACTAAGATCATTAAATATGTTTTATTTCTACTTTAAAGTCAAAGGCAATGCTACTTTCCATTCTATCAACTATCACTTTCTTCTTATTACCATTTGACTATTTTGAGAAGGATCATGAATCCTTACCAAAGCCAAGAAAATTTCTAGCGAATCAACCACCGAAGTTCAAATTACGTATTCTTACTCCTAATTAATAAAATCCCGATCTCATATAAATATTGTTCTTCTAGAACTTCAAGTTAAAGCTTTTGAGAATTATGAGATTGCCACATTTCATAATCTTTAGCTTGTGATATAGAAAGCTATTAGATCTTGGTATTATTTAAATTCCATTTGTTTTTAAGTTCATTCCAAATTAATTGATAGATTAACATAATTTTTGTTAAAAATAAAATGTTATCATATTCAATATCAACAATTTTGGCAAATGTTGACGAAAACATATTTTTGTTCTTAAATTTAATTACGATCAAGAATGACATCTAATTTTTAATCTAATTTGGCTCAATTTGGTTTAACATAAAATTAATGAGTTTAGTCTAATTTGATCGAGTATTGGGTTGGATTCGTTTTTTTTAAGATTTAAGGTGAGATTTAAGTTTTTAGTCTTGACTCGACATTAAATTTGAAACTTTTTTTAAAAAAAATTAATTAAAAAATTAAGTTTAGTCTTAAGAGTGAGTTTTAAATCCGTATAAGTTTCAAATCGGACCCAAACTTGTCAAATCGTCATATATATAAAAAAATTGATAGTATTAATTCTAGCTATAGAAATTGTCATTAATTAAAGCATCACATTTTGTATTTTTTAACACAAAAATATATTTTTATATATATTAATGCATATATTTTGGTCAATTGAGAAACATATATTTATCAATTTAATCACGTGATCACATGTTATGGTCCCAAATAAAATGTAAACCTTGTTAATGATGGCCCTCAATCCAATTACATACCTATTGAAGATCATATCTTTTTATATATTAATCATGTGATAGTGATGCGAGATCCTGGTTATAATTTAGATTATGTACTCTTCATATCTGCAACTTTTGTTTAATTTCTACGTATCTCACGATTCTTTAAAAAAAAAGAAAAAGAAAAAATTAATGTTTTAAAAACCGAATTGAAACTTAAATCGATAAATAAGATATTTAAAATTTAAAAATTTTTAGTTAAAATTGAATAAAATTAAAGAATTTAAAAAACGATTAAAAAAGATGATTGTTCTTACTAATCGAAAATTTTAAAATTTAATTAAAAAATGAGACTGGTAAATTAAACTTTGTCAAGAAACTCTTACTGTTGTTATTCATGGCTATAATAGTGACTAAATTTATGAGATCCGATTGCTTTTAAAAAATTCAATTGATATGAGGTAGTTATAAAATTAATATATAATAAATAAATATTTAAATATTTAAATATTTTATTGAAATATCAATATCTAATAATATATAACTAATTAATAACAATAATTCAATCTAAAATTTAATAACAATTTTTGTATTTTTCTTTTTCAGGATTTCTAAAGTGATTACGTTTTTAGATAGATATCAACAATGCTACAAAGTAAGAGCATTTTAGTGAAATAATAAAAATTACCTTTGTTTATCAAAGAAATTAAATTAATTAAAAAGATATTGTTAAATAAAAATTGTACAGTTTATTCTAATTTATGATTTATAAAAACTAGTCAGTTAATCAACAAACTAGTTAATTTTTAATAATAAAAATTATTAAATTAAATCGAATATTTAAAAATTTTGCAATTTAATATAATTAGAGAAAAATTTTAAAAACAAAGTCTTGAATTTGAATTGCATAATTTCTTTAAAAGTTAAGTATTTAAAAAAAGGGACTCTCCAAATAGTTAATTTTGATTTGTTGGATATCATATGTAAATCCTAGAATTTATCTAAATCTCCTGTTTTAAAAAGAAAATATCCCAATGCAGATTCTCAAAACAAAAGAAAGCGATTCCACAATCAACACTAGGTAGTATTTGAAACTTGAAAGTGGCCGCCCGCTAACAAGAAGACTTGACTTTTGGCCCCTTTCTTTTTTTTTTTAGAAAGAAAGAAAAACATAACAAATTACATGATAATTCTCGGGTGACGGACCCCCGATTCATTCTCGACAAGGAGAGGTATGCATCTCCTAGGTGGGTGCTCAAAAGAAGTGATTCCTAAGGAAAACTGTGCGGCAAAATTTGCAAGTCAGTCCGCAGATCGGTTACCTTCGCGGTAACTATGCCTAAGTAAAACAACCCAGTTACGGGAAAGGAGTTTATGAATGCTCAACACTAAAGAGTTTAAGGATGATGCCCTCGCCTTCGGAGAAGAGAGCTGATTGGTCACTTCAAGCTAATCCACTTCGAGGACTACATGGCAGTATATCAGAGCCCATGCTAGCTTGAGGCCCGAATGCACCCCCCAAAATTTTACAGATAACAGGGAGCACCCGCCAATGTTCTGAATGAAGCCGCCCAGCCAAGTGCCAGAACTGTCGCGCAATAGGCCACCTGTTATGGCCAAAGAGCTGGATCCTTTGTATGCGCCATCTCTATTAAGTTTCACCCATCCAGGGGTAGGTTTACTCCAACCGATCAGCAGCTCCCTACGAGTGCCATTGCTCTGTTGAGTTCTTTGTTGCCAAACAACTGTCCTGTGAATGTGTTGAACATATTCCAGTACTGACTGCTCTGGAGAGAACGGCCAGGAGAAGAGATGCTCGAAGAGAGCCCTATTCCTCCAGGACCAGAGAAACCAGCATGTGGTGTCAAAAATAATAGCCTAGTCGAATCCTCCAACTTCCTTGTGTGTGTGGAGGTTCGTAGTGAGCCAATCATGGTGGTCTAAGGAAAAGAACTCTGTTGTGATAACCTGAGGTGGGAACCTTGCCCAAAGAAGGCAGGTTTTTGGGCAGTCCCGAATGACATGTAGAGCTGACTCCTCTAGATGGCAATAATAGCAGGTAGCATCCGCAGGGAGACTTCGGTGGACTCGCTGTTGATTAGTGAGAAGCTTGTCGTGTCAAAGGAGCCAAAGAAATGTGTGGATTCGTTGGAGCCCCTATCACTTCCAAATAGCCCGCCAGGCGGCATTGCCCATAGTTTACTCATGCTGTAAGATCATAGAGTAAGCTGATGACGTTGTGAACTGCCCGTTCTCCATACGGCCCCAAACAAGTTTATCCGGCCATAGGGACAGCGTCGGTGGAAGGATAATTGCAATAGCCAAACAAACCATCGGAGGGAGAAAATTTTGAAAAAGGGCCCAATCCCAGTTACCAGTGGTGGTGGTAAAATGGTGCACTCGGTTCTCAAGCATGCTAGGGGGGATCAGTGCCACTGCCTGAGAAAGAAGGGGCCCCTAGTCAGCGACCCAAGGATCGAGCCAGAATCTCGTTCTGTAACCATCCCCTATCATCCACTGCATTCCCTGAAGCACGTGGGGCCAAGTCGCTTTGATACTCCTCCAAATCATCGAGCCACCTGTAGCATTAAGGGAAAAGGGAAAATTGTTAGCATCAAATTTATATTTCGCAGAAAACACTTGAACCCATAGAGTTTCGGGCTTGGAAACCATGTTCCAGCCGAGTTTTGTAAGAACGGCATCATTGGTTTCCCTCATTTTGCGAAGACCAAGACCCCCCAGCTCGTTGGGTAGGCAAACCGTATCCCAGTTAACCAAGTTGATCTTCTTAGAATCAGGTGTCGAACCCCATAAGAATTGGCGCACGATTTTCTCTAGATCATCACACAATTGTCGCGGCAGGCGGACCGTCTGCATCGTATAAATGGGGATCACAGCAATGACAAACTGAGTTAGCGTAATTCAACGGGCGAGCAATAAAAGATTAGCGGACTAACCGGAGAGGCGGTGTTGAACCGTGTCTAGAATATGCTGGTAAGTGTTACTGTTAACCCGTTTGTGAAGAAGAGGCACCCCGAGGTACCGACCTAAATTATTAGTCCGCTTGAATCCTAAGGCCCCGCTGACGAAATGAGCCAGTGTGGACTGAATATTTCTAGACAAAAAGGAACAGGACTTGTCTTGGCTGACTCGTTGACCCGAAGAGGTGCAGAAGATATCTAAAGTGGCACAGATTTCTTGGATCTGATCAAAGGAAACTTCTGCGAATAGAATGAGATCGTCAACAAAGAATAAGTGGGATAGGGGGAACGGCTCGGCTTAAGCGAATCGGTTTCCATCTTCCTTGAGCTATAGACTCATTAATTAAGTGCCCAAGTCGTTCCATGCAAAGAACGAATAGGTAAGGGGACATTGGGTCACCCTGGCGGATTCCCCTGGTAGGAGAGAAAGAGGCACTAAGTTCCCCATTCCAGTGCACTTGCATGGAAACTGAAGAGAGGCATTTCATGATAAGATTAATCAGCTAGTCCGGAATCCCAAACTTAAAAAGGGTATCTAGGATAAAGTCCCAGGAAAGTCTATCATAGGCTTTCTTGAGGTCCACCTTGATCGCAATGAATCCTTTTTCCCAGATTTTCTTTTCATAGAGTGTAGCACTGCTTGAACGATGATGATATTGTCCGTGATTTGACACCCAGGCACAAAGCTACATAAAGCTACATTGAGTTGGCGCAACCAGAGTATCGAGATGAGGCTGGAGACAGGCTACAATGAGTTTGGTAATAGCTTTGTATAGCACGGAACAAAGCGTTATGGGCCTAAATTGGGTTATCGACATGGGCTTGGGGTATTTAGGGATGAGTACCAGAATGGCACGATTGAGCTCAGTATCCTAGATTTCGTGACGAAAAATTTTCTAAAGGAACAAAGTCAGGGATGGGCCGACTGTGGCCCATTGAGATTGATAAAAAAAGGCCGTAAAACTGTCCACACCTGGAGCCTTGTTCGGAGCCATATCAAAAAAAGCAATCTTGATTTCCTCTGGGCTGGGAGGAAGTTGCAAGGGTATAATATCCTAGGGGGAGAGATGGGGGAAAACATTCGAAAGTTGGGGATTCATAGGTGACAGCCTGTCCTGATGGTAGAGATGGGCAAGAAAGGTTTGAGCTATTCGTAAAATATTCAGAGTATCCCCATTCTTTAATTATCATTTTCTAGTTTCTTGGACAATCTTTTCATATAATTTTGTAAATTTTAATGTTTTAAAACCTGAATCGATTCAACTGTTTTAATAGTAACAATCTTAAATTGACCAATTTTTTAGTTCAATTTTTAATTTTTTGATTAGATTTAGTTTGATAATTTTTTTGTTTAAAATTAATCAATTTATTAATTAACCGTCTAATTTTTGTATATTAATCGATTTTTATAAATTAAAATAAATAAATTAATTTTTATTTAATAATCTATTTTTAATTAAATTTTAAATTTTTTTTATAAATATAGACAATCTTTTTCAATCATTTATTAAATTCTTCAAATTCATTCAACTTCTAACTGATTTAATGACAATTTAATACCAATTTAATCTTTTAAGCCTTAAACCTCTTTATTTTAGTTAACTTTTTTATCTTGTCAATTTTTTATTATAAGAAAAAACTTTACGATTTGTAAAACTTTTTTTATACTGCCTTTAAATTTTTATAAGATACACTTTAAATTTAAGTTCGAAAGTGAAATTATAAAACCAAATCAATAATACCAATACGAGAATTAGAATTTGCACCGAACTTGTAAGGATAGGGAAGGAAATGGGCTGGCTCCCTAATTTTTTTAAATTAAAAAAACTTGGATCTGTTCAAAGTCTAGCTCTTCTAAATAAAATGATTGACTTAGGTCTGATCTCTATGTCGGTCCAATAAAAATACCCGAATTTGAACTCGTGGGCGGCTTATTATCATCCCAGCATAGGATGCTTGTGAAGCAACTTGACATCAATGTCAAAAGTATGTTAGTTGTCAAATTCAGTGACACAAAATTCTAAGTATATACTGAAATACAATTTTACTAATCTTAATCACATGTAAAACTAGAATTTCACTATCATTAAATATCTTAGTTATGAAGTTAAACACTAAGATCATTAAATATGTTTTATTTCTACTTTAAAGTCAAAGGCAATGCTACTTTCCATTCGATCAACTATCACTTTCATCTTATTACCATTTGACTATTTTGAGAAGGATCATGAATCCTTACCAAAGCCAAGAAAATTTCTAGCAAATCAACCACCAAAGTTCAAATTACGTATTCTTACTCCTAATTAATAAAATCCCGATCTCATAAAAATTTTGTTCTTCTAGAACTTCAAGTTAAAGCTTTTGAGAATTATGAGATTGCCACATTTCATAATCTTTAGCTTGTGATATAGAAAGCTATTAGATCTTGGTATTATTTAAATTCCATTTGTTTTTAAGTTCATTCCAAATTATTTGATAGATTAAAATAATTTTTGTTAAAAATAAAATGTTATCATATTCAATATCAACAATTTTGACAAATGTTGATGAAAACATATTTTTGTTCTTAAATTTAATTATGATCAAGAATGACATCTAATTCTTAATCTAATTTAGCTCAATTCAATTTAACCTAAAATGAATGAGTTTAGTCTAATTTGATCAGGCATTCGGTTGGATTCGTTTTTTAATTATTTTTAAGGTGAGATTCAAGTTTTTAGTCTTGACTCGACATTAAATTTTAAAATTTTTAAAAATCTTTTTTAAATAAAATAATTTATATTTAAAAATTATTTTAATTAAAAAATTAAGCTTAATCTCAAGCTGAGAGTTTTAGATCCGTTTAAGTTTCAAATCGGACCCAAACTTGTCAAATCGGATCTTAACTCTCATTTGACATACTATCCCATCTTAAAAAATAACAACAATTCAGTTAAAGTTTTACTAAATTGTAGGGTTTGAGAAGGTTCGGAAGTATGCAGTTTTATGTTTAACTGGTAGAAAATTTGGTTTTGATAAACCTGTATGAAAAATAATTGAAAATAAAATACAAATAAAAATATATCAAAAAATAATTATTATTGTTAAAATAACGATTTTTTAAATTTTAGTTACATAATTCAGAAGTGGATGACCGGACAAAACTACTTCTACACAGAATCTTTACAACGTGTGTCTTCATTGCCCGCTGATGGCTTGCCTGAGTCAACCAGGTCTAGTGACTGAGTCTGGCCATGTCGGCTACTGAATCTTCTTCTCTCGTGGTCAATTGTTAGGTAAGTGAGTTAGTGCATGCCAAGTTAACAGAGCACTTCATCTCTTTCTCTCTTCTCTGTTATGCCAAAACAAAAAACAAAAAAATCCATCTAGAAGCCTGACATCTTTAAAAAATATATTTGCAAGGACAACCCATCTCATCCTCCACAGCAACCTTCTCATTTTATCTCCTCCCTTTCTCTATTCAGCTCACACCCATATTGTCATGTTCTATATTGATTGTTTATGTGGAATTTTCAAAACTTTCTCTCCTATTCGTTTGTTGTGCTGTGTATTTGTTCTAAATTTGCCTACTTTGCGAGTCTTCGTTGAACGAATGTGTTACACGTTTATATGATTGGGACAAAAACAAAGTTTGTATCTTTTTGTGGAAACTTTTTGTTTGATAAGTCTTTGTTTTGGGTCAGTTCCGACTTCTTTCAACTGGGGAGGGTGGTAATCCATCAGGGTGCTTTTTATTTGGCTTCAAGAATGGATTTTTAATAGTTTCTGAATCAGTCTGTGATGGATCTTGAAGGTGCAATTAACGACAACCCGATCAAGGTAACACATGTAACTGCCATTGGCTGGTTGAAGATTGTCTGACAGTTTTTTAACTTCTTCCTGTTGCTCTGTTCTTAATTGCAGAGGGACTCCTGGAAGACGGTGCTAACTTTGGCTTATCAAAGCTTAGGAGTTGTCTATGGAGATTTGAGCACTGCCCCTTTATATGTTTACAAGACTACATTTGCAGAGGACATACAACACTCTGAGACGAATGAGGAGATTTATGGAGTCTTGTCCTTTGTTTTCTGGACTCTGACGCTAATACCACTGGTTAAATATGTTTTTATTGTGCTTAGAGCCGACGACAATGGTGGAGGAGGCACTTTTGCTCTGTATTCCTTGCTCTGCCGCCATGCTAGAATTAGCTTCATACCTAACTGTCAACTTGCAGATGAGGAGCTTTCAGATTACACAAAAGATGGGTCTTGGTCAAATGATAAGAGTGTTAAAGGGTCAAGATTGAAAACAACTTTGGAGAAGTTCAGAGTGTTGCAAAGGGTATTGCTTGTTCTGGCTCTGATCGGGACATGTATGGTCATCGGCGATGGAGTGCTAACACCTGCAATATCAGGTACTGTTTGATTTGTGATTGGAATATGGGAAGTTTAATTATGAGCTGGAAAATCTTGTGATTGTCTTTTGGTTATTTCACAGTTTATTCAGCTGTATCAGGACTGGAGCTTTCCATGTCAAGAGAGCTTCATCAGTGTAAGTTCTTTGGTTCTCATCTTCATCTTGAAAAATCTTCAGTACAGTGAGCTGTTTTGGACTGCAAAACATCAAATTTGACCAACTTTAGATTGCTTGGTTGTTCAAAGCATTGTTGCTGAACTTCTTGTGAAATGCAACGATGACAAGGATAACAACAATGTCTTAATACAAAATTCGCTAAGATGACAGAACGAATCATCAGTTAGGTATATGAGTAGATTGGGGCTAATTTTATATGTGGAAAAGCCAAAGGCCATGAAATGGCAATAGTTGAAAAAAAGAGTTAGGGCAAACTTACTGCTTTAATCAAACTCAAGTCACTGTCAAACTTAATAATATACGATTAGTTGTATAATTGGGACGGTCAAGTTGATCATATCCTTAGCTAAGGTGTAAAGTAATCGTTTGGCCAAAGGAAGAAAGAAAAAGTTTATAGAAAAGCTTAAGAAGATAGAGCTGTGCCTTCGTGAATGAAATCTGTCAATCAAGGATGACAAATTAGCTCGGGTATTCAGAGCTAATCGGATTCGAACTTGATAAATATTGTGAAAGACAAAGCATGATATAGTCAGGCCAAGCCCGCTTCCACCTAAAGTCAATGAGTTAAATCAGGTCAGTTAGGATATTTGGCCCGATCAGACTCGGGCTTGGGTTCAAGCATGAAATTGTTTTGTTATGAGCTATAAGATACGTTTCCTCAACAGTTTGTTGATTGTGCAGACATCCAACTTCCGGTTACTTGTGCTATTCTTGTGTTCTTGTTTGCCCTCCAGCATTATGGAACTCACAAAGTAGGGTTCCTCTTCGCACCGATTGTAATTACATGGCTGATGTGCATCAGTGCCATTGGTCTCTACAATATAGTCCAATGGAATCCCCATGTCTATCAAGCTCTCTCTCCCTACTATATGTACAAATTCTTGAAGAAGACTCGGACAAAAGGTTGGATGTCATTGGGTGGAATGCTGCTATGTATAACAGGTACAAAGAACTTTTGGATCATCCACTTGCCATTTTCAACCAGTGTAAACTTTATAAATTGAAAAGGGTACTTATCTTTTCAATTATTCTAGGTTCAGAAGCTATGTTTGCTGACCTTGGGCACTTTTCCCAGTTGTCAATCAAGGTAATCTGATGCTTTTCGATATGAGGTTTGGCACCAACCTTCCACGGATCGTTTGTAAAGAAAAAATTAATTCATTATGATCCATTTTCCGCAGATTGCTTTCACCTTTGTGGTTTACCCCTCCTTGATCCTTGCATATATGGGACAAGCTGCTTACCTTTCTAAGCATCATATCATCGAAAGTAACTACAGGATTGGTTTCTACGTGTCTGTACCTGGTAACAATTGTTCTTTCTGGATAGGAATTCCGTAAATCTTTCAAGTTATGATTTAGTAAACGAACTGTTGTTTCAGTGGCAATCAGATGGCCCGTTCTTGGAATAGCTATACTTGCAGCAGTGGTGGGAAGTCAAGCCATCATCACTGGAACATTTTCAATAATCAAACAATGCTCATCTTTAGGCTGCTTTCCAAAGGTCAAAATAGTACACACTTCGTCCAAGATTCATGGCCAAATATACATTCCAGAGATCAACTGGGTTTTAATGTTGTTGTGTTTGGCAGTCACTGTTGGTTTTAGGAACGCGAAACACATGGGAAATGCAACAGGTAATCTTTAACACGATCCTTCTTCTTTATTCTTATCTCTCAGTAACAGAATCTTGTTTGATCGATGTCTGATAGGTTTAGCAGTCATCACTGTGATGCTGGTGACCACTTGCCTCATGTCTTTGGTTATCGTTTTATGTTGGCACAAAAATGTCCTCCTGGCGATCTGTTTCATACTATTTTTCGGCTCCATTGAAGCTCTCTACTTCTCAGCATCCCTCATCAAGTTTCTCGAAGGAGCTTGGGTACCAGTTGCGCTCTCGTTCATCTTTCTAATACTGATGTGCATTTGGCACTATGGAACACTCAAGAAATATGAATTTGATGTTCAGAACAAGGTCTCCATAAACTGGCTCCTTGCTCTAGGTCCATCTCTAGGACTAGCTCGAGTTCCTGGAATAGGAGTTCTACACACAGAGCTTGTCTCTGGGATCCCTGCCATATTTTCTCATTTTGTCACCAATCTTCCTGCTTTCCACCAGGTTTTGGTGTTCCTCTGCATCAAATCCGTGCCAGTGCCTTACGTGAGACCAGACGAAAGGTTCCTGATAGGAAGAGTCGGTCCTAAAGAGTACCGCATGTACAGATGCATAGCTCGCTACGGTTACCGTGATCCTCACAAGGATGATGTAGAGTTTGAGAAAGATATTATCTGTAGCATAGCAGAATTTATCAGATCAGGAAAACCAGAATGTAACACGGAGATGGAAGAAACCAGTGATAGCGAACAAATGACAGTCGTTGGGACTATATCCTCAAACTTGGAAGGAATTAAGATGAGTGAAGAAGACGCAGACTTTTCACTTTCAGACACTGTACGTACTTCAGAGCTAAGGGAAATACAGTCCCCGGAAAGACTGAGGAAGAGAGTGAGGTTCCTTGTACCAGAAAGTCCGTGCATTGACATGGAAATACAGGAAGAGCTGCAGGAGCTAGTGGAAGCAAGAGAAGCAGGAATGGCATTTATACTGGAGCACTCGTACGTGAGGGCTAAGACAGGATCAAGTTGTATGAAGAGGATTGTAATAAACTACGGGTATGATTTCTTGAGGAGGAACTCACGAGGTCCAACGTACGCTCTGAACATACCTCGGGCGTCAACTCTAGAGGTAGGTATGGTCTACTATGTATAATTTCTCTTGTGTATCATAAAAGTAACACTAATTTGTAGATGAATATAATATTAATGTTAAAAATATCCTAATCTATCTTGTTTATTTTTAAGAGTTTTAAATTGAATTAAACGTCAGATTTTGGTGGGATGAGATCCTCTCCAAATTAATATTACGAATATCGTATCGAATTTAGTACCAGATTGAATTTTAGTACGATACTATACTAATATTGGTTAATACCGAGTATTATTTTTGGATAATTTTTTAAATTTATCAAATAGTTCCTGATTTTTTTTAAATTACAAGATAGTCCATTGCCATATTACACAGTTGTACTGTATATTTTTAACTATATTTCCAAAAATCATAATAATAAATAATAATCACAATTTTAATTTACTTTCTAAAGTAATTTAATAATTATTAATAAATATAATTAAATTTAAAATATATTTTTAAAATACATAATTTTCAAATAAATTTTGATTTAATAATTAAAAAAATATATAATAAATATTAGTTTATAAATACTAATTTTAAAAATAAAAATTTTATTAATATTTTATTATATAAAAATTAAAATTAATTAAAATTAAAATGATTTATTTTTAAGTTTCATTTAATTTATAATTATTATTAATAATAAAAATATTCATTATTATTTTAAAAACAAAAATTGAAAATTCATAATAATTATAAAAGTTTAAATAAATAAAATAACTAATTAAAAAACTTTGAAAAAAATGAAGTGAGAGGTTGAAGGAGTGTCGGAGAATTTAAACAAATTTTGAAAATTTTACAAAAAGTTCTTATATTTTTTAAAATTTTCGATACCAGCCAATATTTAGCCGGTATTCAAAGAGAGGGAGAGAAATTTTAAAAAAAATTATAAATTTCGCAAAAGGTCCTTATATTTTTTAAAATTTTTGATACCAGTTAGTACTATCTGAAATGTGCTGATATTTCAATCTGGTAAGTTTGATTCTTTGTTTCGTACCAGTTTTGGTCCGATATGGTACATATCAGCTGGTACAAAATGGTATTTACACCCATGGTAAGAACCCAATTCATGAAAATATGATTGATTAATTAATAAATTGATTGATTGATCTTTATCAATAAAAATTATTAAACTAAATCAAACGAAAAATTAAAAATTAAATTAAAAGTTGAAAAATTCAAGGCTTTTATTGTTAAACAAATATAATCGGTTCAGTTTTTAAAACACGGTTATATCTAAATTATCAAAATTTTAATTGACAATATAAACACATAATTCCCTTTTAAAAGTGATTTGAATATAATTCTTGATCGTGAACACAACAAATATTATTGGTCAAACCCTTTTATTATCAGTAATATTTATTACACATAATTTGGAATTTTGAATAACAAATCCCAAATTTTATATATACATAAAAGAATTAACAAAATACATAGTGTTGAGCTGTTCCAAGTTGTATGTATATTATCAATTTTGCCACTACTCTCCTCTCCCATGCACAACTGGCAGCCGACCGGCACGTCCGTAACTACCACCACCATTTCCGTTGCGAACTAACAAGTAACAACTAACTGCCGCCTCCATTATTATCCCCGAAACTGTCTCTCTCTCAATACGTTTAAATACGTTAGAGAGAGTGTGTGTTCCTCTCAAGAGAGACACAAAAATCCAAAGGAAACTTCTTGGCCGTGGAGGGCTAGGGTTCGCAGAGACAACAACAACAAACATCGTCGTTTGTTGTCTCTTGCCTCCCTCTCCCTCTCTCTCTCTCTTTCTCTGCGAAAACCCATTTAGTGATCCTTCACGATGTCGCCGTTGGCACCGCCAGACGCTTCAAACGAAGATTATATCCAAGATATGGCTTTTAGAAAGAGAGGCTGCTGCTTTTGCTTCCCGTTTACAAAACCTAAACGAACATGCGGTGATTTCGGATCAATGTTTTGGCAAAGGATTGGGTCCGTTGAAGGACACCCCTCGTCACCCACCACCGCACAAAACGGTAAGTGGTGGAACAGGAGGTGGAAGAAGGTGCAGGACTGGTCGGAGGTTGTGGCAGGTCCTAAGTGGAAAACGCTCTTGAGAAAGATTAGCAGAAGGAGGAACAAACATGGGACGGAGAAATTTAAGTACGATCCTTTGAGTTATGCGCTAAACTTCGATCAAGGTATGGCGAGCACTGATCATATCGACGATGATATCTTTAGCCGAGGATTTACGTCCAGGTACTCCATTTCCGGAAAGACCTCCATGGATTTCGACAGAGACTTGCAGGCTTTTACGTGATTGTTGCAGGGTGACAACGGAAATTGGTGAAACAAGAAGAGACGCAGCCAAAATTGGCGGTGGGTGCAGTAGTGCAACGCCATACGTTGAGAGGGCGGTAAAGAAGGGAAGTGGTGAGGCGCCGTGAGATATGGCACACGAGAGGTTGACTTTCTTTTTTCTTCTCACTGAATCACCTATTTTTTCCTTTTTTTTTTTTTACATTAATTGATCTTCTGTTTGATTTTGTAAAGGCCAAAGGATGTTGATTCATTTAAAGAATTACATTTATGTCTTAAGTTCAAAACCAAATTACTTGTTAGAGTAGAAATTTTAACATACAAAGATTTATTACTTACTCCTAAGTTCAATAGGAAGCAAAAATACAGATGGTGTTAATTTTGTTTAGAATTTTCCTATACATTGTTTTGGTAGTATTTACTTCTTTTAACCCGTTTGTATTTATTTAATAATTTATTTAAAACTTAGGAATGAGTTAATAGATAAGGAATGAAAAGTGAGTGTTGGTTGTTGATTATTATTATTGGGGTAATAGTTTGATATCTCATTGGATAATCCTCCATACCCTTTGTTTAGTAGAGGAATGAAATTCATTTTTTAGTAATGACTCTTTTTTTAAAAAATATTTTTAATACTAATTAATTAATTACATTATTATTAATTATAATATCATATAATATAATTAATTACATTCTAATGAATTAAAATATGATTAGTTAATTTATTACAATATAATTAATTATAATATAATTCATTCATTAATTAAAATATTGTAATTTATT
>JANSVA010000001.1:29436620-29452750 GCA_025504915.1 Erythroxylum reticulatum
TTTAAAAAAATAAAATATTTTTATTAATAATTTATTAATTAATATTGAATAAAATATTAAAATAAAATTAAATAAAAATAATTTATTTTTAAATTTTATTTTATTTATAATTATTATTAGTAATTAAAATATTTATTATTATTTTAAAAACAAAAATTAAAAATTAACAATAATTATAAAGTTGAAGTAAATAAAGTAACTAATTAAAAAACTTTGAAAACAAAGAGAGAAGGAGAAGTAAGAGGAAGGACGGAAGATTTAAATTTTTAAAAAAAATTTGCAAAAAAGTTTCCCTATTTTTAAAATTTTCGATTCCAACTAATATTTGACTGATATTTTAAATACTAACTGATATCGGCAAGTATCATCTGAACTAGATCGATATTTAAACCCGATACACCAATCCTTTATTTCGTATCAATTTTGATCTTATACGATATTTACCAACCAGTACGAACTGATATTCATATCACTGCTTCCGTCATAACAAAAGTTAACGGTAGGGAAAACAAATGCTGTAAATTTAAAATTATACTTTTTTATAATTTTAAAAACTTAAAAAAGTTAATATGTTAAACCAAAATCTAATAAATTTAACTTTACTTTTTTAAATTCATCTATGATTTAGCTTGTTTTTCCTTTTATTACAACTTTATTTTTTAACCTTTTGTGGTATCCATCACTTTATTTATTTTTTCTCATTTGACCAACTTGAACAATTTTAAATGTAGACTCCTCAAAATTGATGCACAAAAATTAAATATTGGTTGATTTAATTATATGGGGAAAAGGGATTGAGTTTCAACATGACCACATGGGGATGAGTTATACAATTGACCCCACAACATCCAAGATTTGAATTAAAGGGTATCATTTAAATATGAGCTTATTTTTGGTCACATTCCTTTCTTGGATCCCACCATCATTGCCCCAAATGAAAAAATGCCTCCCACAAAAGACAAAAGGTTTTGAGTACATATTGTCCCGAAAGGGATGTGAATATGGAACAAATTAAATTGCTGAAGAGAGTACATACCCACCCTTTCAAAATTTCCCTTTTATATACAATTTTAATATTTATAAATTGATTTATGATTGTTTAATAATGATAAAATTGAAATCTTGAAGGACTCTAGACCATGTCTCAAAAGACAATAAAAGCAAAAGCATTTGGTCCCTTTTCTTAGATCAATTGCATAATGTGGAAAGCACTTGTATGTGAACACTTATTGAAAGGTTCAGACTTTAATTATGATAAAAAGATCCCTGTTGCTGTTATTGATGTTACCACAATTGTAATTAAGATTTAGACTTGCTTTCAACACAGAACAATCACAGAAAACTTCTAATCTCCATCGTATACTGTATTGCTCTGCTCCTCCTCTCAACAAGAGGCGACAAATTCTGAAATACGTCTTAAATAATCAACTAAGTGTAAAACAGAGGAGGACCAAATATGATCTGAGCAATGAAGCTGTGGTTAAGTAAATACCACAAAGAGAAATTAACTTTCATTTGTCCTGTGTTCTACTCATCCATGGCAACTCAACATTAAGAGAAGGTATATTGTTATTTGCATCTGAAGAGCTTGAGAACTTACCCTTCTTAGACCAAAGCCAGATTTTAGACACTGAAAAGCTCTCTCCTTTGGCCATACTGCTGATCTTCTTCCCCTCTAATTCACCATCAGGGGATGATAGATTCCTACTCTGATATGCGTTTCTTGGAAGCTTAGCATCACTGCGTTGCCGGTCATTTGAGAAAGCCACCCTAAGGTCTGAATTACCAAGAACATATTGATATGAGCCCATTGAGAAACATCTTCTTGCGTCCAGATTACTGCTGCTACTCTCTCCCCCTGCCTCCTCTGTTCCGTCGTTTAGCTTTCTGAATTTACCAAGTCTAACAGGCAAAACCTCCTTGTCAACAATGATTTCTTCAATTTCTACAGTTTTCTGAGTGGAAGTTAACCCATTTTCTGCATTACCAGGACAACCTTCATCGTCTCTGAAATCATCAAAATCGAATATTGGGTTTTCCATTGGAAACCCAGGAGTGAAAAGGGCTCCTCTACAGAGAGGGCAAGTGGAGTTTGATAGTAACCAGGTGTCTATGCAATTGATATGGAATGCATGACTACACGTAGGAAGCAGTCTTAGTTTGTCTTTCTCAGAGAACTCACACAAGCAAACAGCACAATCAAAAGGCTCTTTTAGACCCATTATCTCTTTATACTGAAAAACAGGAAGAGCATCAATAAAAGCTTGATCCAGACCAGAATCATGGAGATGGAAAAGTTGTTGAAGCTGTCTTTGGAGAGCATCTGAACCAGAGATTTCTGGGTACCTATTGGACTGAGATTCAGCCGAGGAAGATGGGTGCTTTATAAGGAATCTAACAAGTAAGTGGAGCAGACCAGAGACAAAAAAAAGTACGGCAAGAATCACTATAACGAAAAGAACAGCAGGGCTAATTCTAGTACCAGAAGATGAAGATGAAGGTGGTGATGAAGGGGTTGATTCTCTAATATATGGAGACATTGCATAAGGAAAAAGAGGCGGTGAATATCTCAAAAACCCATCTCTCTGCTTGATTTGATACTGAATTCGCGACATCTTCCGATGAGCAGCCTCCAAAACCAATCTACTCTCTTTGCTCTCTCACATCCCACAAATACAAAAACGAAACTCCAGAAACCATAAACGCTTTTTGTAGCTCAAAGATGATGCGAAGAAGACATTGCAGATGAACAATGCACAAAGCTGAACCCTTTTCCTTGCATTGATGCAAACCCAATAAAACCCAAGACTTCTTTCTCCTTTTCTGCTTGTCTCAAGTTCCAAAACCAGAAAGTTCCACTAGAAGCCAGTAGTAGGAGTTGGTGCTGCACAACACAAATTTTCTTGTATAACATCAAACCGAATCCATTGATTGAGCAATAATGAGAGAAGCTGACATGTAGGGAAACACCAAAGTCCCAAATACTTTACTAATCTTGATACTTGAAAGAGTCCACCATGAACGAATATTATAAAAGATCACTGAACATGGATATCATCATACTCACACCAACCCTAAAGAAAAATGAAACAAGCACCAAGTTGTTTCTCTCTCTAAAAACACTATAAAAAGATGGCTCTGAGGCCCTAAGTGATGGCCCCGGGTGGAATCTAACAGAGAGGTGGCAGCGACAGCAGTTTCCAAAGGAGAGGTTAAGGGTGCCAAAAAGAACCGGAACTGGTGCCCAAAAGCCTCTGCGGCGCGTGAAAGCCAGTTTAGTCAACTAGAAGCGACAATGCCGTATTGTCCTATGTAGGCTTCTTTGTGGGGCTCTCAAGGGTTTCTTGAAGCCCTCCACCTGTGGCATTTATCAAGGCAATGTTTCAGTGCAGCTAGGTGTAGGATAGACTGCTGACAAAGTAGTTGCGTCAACGGTTGACAACTTGATCAATACGGTCATCACAAACCAAATGGAAGGAAAGACTTTACCAAATAACATTTTAAATGAATGGGTTTCTTGTGAAAATGCCGTTCTATCTAAAGATTTGGTAGTATTTTTTATAAGAGTAGAATCCCAATTTACTCATCCTCCTCGTCATCATAAAGTCAAGTCTCGCAATTAAGTAAAATTTGGAAGGCTTAATAGTAAACAGCCTTATTCTTATATTATAATGAGACTATTTTTAGTAATCTCATATGCAGATATGACAGAATAATAGTGATGTACGATAAAAGAGTAAATACGTAAATACTGACAATAAATTCATATATATACTTGACGGTGACCATAATCTGTTATTACCTTTCACCCTGTAAAGACCAATTTTTCTTGTTGCTAGTTACACTATGAGTCTTCTCTGATCAGTGCCCTGAGAATGCTACAATGTTACGGTTTTATACGTCCATCGCAGGACTCTTCCCCTTATACCTGGAAAAAAAACCCCCTAAATGGTAAGGATGAGGGGCGAGGGCTCTATGATATGTTGTTTACCCTTATTTTATCACGCCAGATTTTTCTAATTCTAGCCACTGCAGCGGTGAAAGCCAACTCTGATATATTTCTTTTGATCACCTCCAGTTCTTGTAAGGCCTCCCTTGTCTCCTCTTGCTATTTTTTTATATACACTATTATATTACTATAATTTAATAAATTAATTTTTATATACGCCAAATAGATTATTTAGTATATCTAATTTTTATAAAATTATATATTATTATAAAATTATATATATATGTATATCAGATAGATAATTGAGAATATATATTATTTTATAAAATTAACATATTGTTAATTTGTTTAATAAATTAATAATTTAAAATACGGTGAAGTGGAAGTAATTGAGAGGTTGGTGATTAGAAGAAAGAAAAATGTTCCTGGTGAAAATGGTTATTACAAAGACATTAAGTAAAATAGCTGTATCTTCGCTTAATCAATGATTAAGTTTCTCTTACAAGCAACAATGATTGCAGCAAAAACTTAAAAGTAAAAGACATAGTTTTTTATAGTTTAATAATTGTTTTTCTTTTCTAATTTTTAGATTTTTATACTTCAGTTAAAAAATTAACAAAAAATAAATATAATATTAACAATAAGTATATAAGCTAATTAAATATTACAAATATAATAATTCAAATTAATTAAAATTTGATTTAAATTAATAATTTAAGATAATTATAATAAATTTTTAGTTTAAATCGAATTTAATGTGTTTAAATCGAATTTAAAAGTATGTTAGAATTGTCATGTAAATAGTATTTGATTAATATAATTAAGTTTGACGTTTATTACATTGAATTAGTATTTTTAATTAAAGTTTAAGAAAATAAAATTTTATAAAAAATTGAAAACTAAAATTTCTTAAACTATATGAAAACTCTATATCGAAATGTCAATTTCTATTGGAGAAGCTTCGTCTAGAACAGGAGACATTGCTTCGTCTTTGTTTCTCAACATTGATGTTCCCCAAATCTCAACTTTAATACAAGAATGAAAGTGCTGTGACATTTAAAGCATACCATATTGATGTTACATAAACCTGTTTTTAAAGTTTGACGTGCCTAGAGATGGCAAATCTCTCTACAACGTTTTCTCGACACATGTCAATGTCAGTTTAAGTTCATAGTTCAGCTTTCTTTTTTTTTTTTTAATATTTATTATAACGGAAAGCAAAGCCTAAACCGTAGCCCTTGGGGTTAAAACCTCACATGTATCTTCAAAGAGGATAACAAGACATCCTGAAGGAAGAAATTGCAAAGACGTAATTTCGAAACCAAACAACTCCGCATTCGTAGCTAACCAGTCCACGCAACGATTTCCTTTACAAAATACATGGCAGATACGAACCGTCCAGGACTTAGCTAATAAAACTTGTATAACTTGGATTAGTGAAGTATTTTATAGGATATCATCGAACTTGAGGAGGAAAAAATGTTTATGACTTCCAAGGAATTCACTTTTAGTTCAATCCTCCGATAACCCATATCCTAAGCCAGATTCAACCCCGAATGAACCCTCATAACTCAGCTTCCAGGGGTGAGTAATATCCAATATAATGGACCATCGTACTTAGACATCAAAGCTATCGCGAAGGAGACCATCGGTAGGGGCATATCTACTTGACGATCGTTTCGCCCCATCTGTATTTAGTTTGATTCATCCCGCACTTGGTTTAGTCCAACCAATATACCTAGTGCTATTAGAAGCATTTCCTATCAAGGCTTGAAAAGTAACTGTACCCACTTTTACAACTTGAGCCGCATAATCCAGAACAATAACCTTGCTAGCGAGTGGCCAGGTGAGATCTTTCTCTAATAAATTTTTGTTTCTCCAAAGCCATAGGAACCAGCATGAAACCCCACATATAATTGACCGCCTTACACCTTGAACTTCTACTTGATTGTTGAGATTCAAAATCAGCCACATCGAAGTGTTCAGACTAAAGAACTGCTCAATATCTATGTCAGAAGAAAATTGTATCCAGAATTGCCGCACTTTAGGACAATCTCTAATGGCATGTAAATAAGATTCAGGATTACCATAATATTGACACCGTTCATTAGCGGAAAAATGTCAATAAGTACGCTGTTGATTAGTCAAGAGTTTTCCTTTAGCAAACAGCCATAAAAAGATCTGATATGTTGCGGACCTTGCCATTTCCAAATCAAAGTCCATAATCTACTATTGCCTTCATCTCCAATATTTTCAATTAGCTTATACTTAGATGCTATTGTAAAGGACCCATTTTGGTTTAGAGCTCACACTACGCGATCTTCATCAAATTTAGGTCTTGGAGCCATAATGCTTGCAATTGACATGCACACTGTTGATGGAAGGAGGTTTTGAAACTGCTTCCAGCACCAACCCCAATTTGTATTCACAAACTCTCTCACCTTTGCATATAGCATGCTGTCAGGGATAGGATTAATAGCCAAGAGAGCTAAGGGGCCCCCATTACCAACTCAATTATCTATCCAAAATCTGACACAATTCCCATTTCCTACTCGCCACCTAGTACCTGCAAAGACAAATTTCTAGATGGTAGAAATAACTCTTTAAATCGACAAGGCTCCTCTAGTCTCTAGTATCTCAGGAAGATTCAATGGAGAAACGTGATAGTTGGCTCGAAGGATCTGAACCCACTGGGAAGAGGGATTAGAGATTAATCACCAGCCAAGTTTAGTGAGCAAAGCATCATTAATAGAGCGAATTCTCCAAATACCAAGACCCCCAGAATGCTTTAGTTTGCACACCGCCTCCCAACTCACAAGATTAACGTTCCTTTGCCCCTCCTTAGATCCCCAGATGAAATCTCGCATGATCCTCTCAAGATCATCACATAATTGCCTTGGTAATCTTACTGTTTGCATGGTAAAGATAGGTAATGTCGCAAGGACAGATTGCGTCAGTGTGACCCTACCTATAAGAGAAAGAAATCGAGCACTCTAACCTGCTAGTTTATGTTGAGCTTAATCAAGGATGTATTGATACATTTGCCTCGTCGATCGTTCATGAATTAATGGCACCCAAGGTACTTTCCAAGGTTCGTGGTGGGCTAGAAACCCAACTGCTTGCTTAGTGTGCAAGCTCGAGACTGATAATGTTTTTGGAGAAGAAAACTCTAGACTTGTCATTACTGACTTTGTGTCCGGATGTCATACAAAACGTATCAAGCACCTTGGATATAATCTGTACCTGATCCATGGACCCCCCTGCAAACAAAATGAGATCATCTGCAAAAAACAGATGTTATATCGTAGGACCTCCTCTACTCAGCCCAATCGGTTTCCAAGCTTCCTGTGCGACTTCGGAGTGAATAAGATGTCCCATCCTCTCCATACATAGAACAAACAGACAGGGGGATAATGGATCTCTTTGCCTGATGCCTCGAGTTTGAGTGAAGGAATATGATAATTCACCATTCCAGCATACTTTCATGGAGACTAAGGTAACACACTTCATGATTAGACTTATCAAGTCCCACTGGAGGCGATCGTAGGCTTTCTCTAAATCTACTTTAATTGTAAGAACCCCAGATTTCCCTTTTTTCTTCCTCATCATGTGAATAACCTCCTGGGCTATGATGATATTATCTGTAGCTTCTAAATCTTGAACTAGCTTAAAGAAGTAGTCTAGGTTATCATCTAAGGAGACTGAAGTGTTCTTCTTGTAGTTAGCAAGATTGTGAAGAAGTGTCATCTTATTAGGAAGATACTTCTTTGCATACAATTCATCAAGTTTCAACCAAAGCTTCTGTGCAGTATTACAATTCTGCACTTTTCTTATCACTGTTGGTGATAAGTGAAGCATTAACTTGCAATGTGCAAGTCTTTGCATCTTTAGCTTTTTTATAGGATCAGTCTCTAGGTTATATTGATCATTTATAGCACCATAACAGTCATATGACTCAAGAAAAGCTTGCATCTGGAGTTTTCAGATGATAAAGTCTTCTTTACCAGAAAATACATCCATTTTCTTGCCTAACATGATTGCTGTAATGTAAAGAATCTTAAAGACTTTACTTACCAACTATTCTTGAATGAATCCTAATGCTTGGAGAGTCCAAGAAATGTCCTAGGAAGTCTTGAATGCTCTGATACCACTTTTGTTGGGATAACTTTGCTTTATTGTTATTCTTTCTACCACAGAACTTGATAAAGATTATTATTTTGCAGATATAAAATGATTGCAGAAAAGATAAAGAAGATTGATTTACTTGGTTTGATAGTGTAAAAACTATCTACATCCAAAGATCTCACTTGTAGTGGTTCCACTATATCAAGAAGAAGAAGAAGAAGATTATACAGAGATTGGGTGTTTCACTGAACACTTGCAAAAGAGTCTCTAAAAACTCTCCAATACCCACAAGTTAGTACTCCAGCGCTTTTTATCAAATTTCCTCTCTGATTTTTCACACTCACTAATTTGTTTACAATGTAATGAAAAAGCAAAAAAGTCCTCTGATGCTTGATATGTACTCCTTTTATAGATGTTTAATGCACAACTCTCAGATGAGCTTTGAATGAGTCAAAAAACAGACATGTGCTCTTCACGTGATTCTCTTGAGTAACTTTCTGAAGCTGTGC
This sequence comes from Erythroxylum reticulatum, assembly GCA_025504915.1. Lineage (NCBI taxonomy): Eukaryota > Viridiplantae > Streptophyta > Magnoliopsida > Malpighiales > Erythroxylaceae > Erythroxylum > Erythroxylum reticulatum. The sequence goes on from JANSVA010000001.1 coordinate 29,445,204, forward strand.
ATTTTACATGTTGAGTCTGCTTCTTTGATTTGCTTCAGGTGGTGCTGAATACGACAACATCTTGAACAATATACTTCTAACTATTGCTTTGTGCGTTTTATATTTGTTGTTGCTGTGTTTTGCTCCTTACGTGTATGTTATACGACAGTGAAGTGTAAGTCACGTGAATATATCTTAAAAACATGTCTTTGAGTCTGACACAACAAGAAGCTTCGAGAGCTTATCTCACTTTCCCTCTTTTCTACTTCAGTCACTCTTCTTTTCTTGCCTTCGAATCTTCATGTCTCTTCTTCTCTTGTTGATTTTATGTATAGATTAATGGAGAATAACATGATTATCATCACACTTTGTTATTTCCAATCACCAAAACACTCAGGTTTCTGCAATTTTCAATCTCAGTTGGCAGCTGGCCACCAATGTTATCATAATTGGGCTTTATTCTCGTCAAGAATGTTAAGAGATGCCATGCAAAGAGAACCTTCATCAATGAAGGAAATGAAAATAAATAGACGTAATGATTTGTAAAGTTTTCCTTTGCTTTATGAGTTTGCTGTAAGAACAATATATACAGAGTTGTGTGAGATTCTAGACTATTCATTTACAAGGGATTGTACAGTATGGAATAGATTTGTTATCTGCAGCTGGAATTCTGTTGAGAATGAGATGCTTCTCTGCTATCAGGTGTAGAGTAGACTTTAGTGAGCTTAGATGTTGGCTTGTCAAATGGGCTTGTAGTTAAGTGTCCTCGCCCATTACAAGATTCTGTATATAAAGACTTTTGCATCTGATGTGAATCCTTTATACCTCCACTCAAATGAAACCTAGGATTTGGTATTAGGTTGAGTTTGAAAGTTAAATCCTTAAATCGAGTCACAAAGAGGGGTTTTGTGAGTAGATCGTCGATTTGATCAGTAGAGGGTACATAGCTTACCTCTAGAAGTCCATCTGCGATCTTATCCCTCACAAAATGCACATCAATCTCGATATGCTTTATGCGAGCGTGGAAGACTGGGTTCTGGGAGAGAAAGCGAGTACCATTGTTGTCGCACCATAGATTAGCTGGTCTCGGAGTAGGAAATCCAATTTCTGAGAGAAGAGAGGTTAACCATATTACCTCAGTTACGAGCTGAAAGAGAGCTCTATATTCGACTTCGGTCCTAGAACGAGCGACGACCGTTTGCTTCTTTGAACTACAGAAGATGAGACTGCTTCCAAGGAAAACATAACCATCGCTCGTGGACTTTCGATCATTTGGAGAGCTGGCCCAATCGGAGTTGCTAAATGCCTGAAGATCGAGAGGAGAGGACGATGATTTAAACAGTAACCCTATATCGGAGGATCCCTTCAAGTAACATAACATCCATTTTAAAGCAATCCAGTGGGGCGTGAGAGGAGTGGAAAGAAATTGATCGAGCTTGTTGACTATTAAACTGATGTCAGGTCTAGTGTTGCAGAGATACTGCAGAGCGCCAACCAAGCTTCGATACAGAGATGGATCTGTAAAAGGTTGACCATCATGGCAAGAAAGCTTGAGACTCATGGAAGCTGGAGTGGAGCAGGGTTTGAAGAGATCCATATTAGCTTGAGTGAGTAATTCTTTAATATATGCACTCTATGATAGGTATAGGCCTGTTGAGTTTCTGTAAACTTCAAAACCCAGAAAATAATGTAAATTGCCAGTGTTTTGAGGGCAAATTGTGAATTGAGCTTGTTGATAATAGACTGAATTGCGGATGAATTGTTGCCTATTATTAGAATATCATCCACGTAGACTAAGAGGATAAGAATTGTCCATTTGTGATGAAGGTAGAACATAGATGTGTCATTTTTTAAGTTTCTGAAACCCCATTGGAGAAGAGCAGTCTTTAGTTTTTATACCAAGCCCTTGAAGCCTGTTTTACGCCATAAAGGGCTTTAGAGAGCCTGCAAACATGATTAGGTAGATGCTGGTTTTGCAAACCTTGAGGCTAAGTAATGTATACGGTCTCATGAAGGTCAGCATTGATAAATGCATTGTTGATATCTACTGATTGAATACTCCAATTGGAGGAGGTAGCAAGGGATAAGACAACCTTAATGATGGATGCTTTCACCACTGGGGAGAAAGTATCTGAAAAATCAATTCCAGGAGTTTGGGAAAAACCTTTAGCCACAAGGCTGACCTTATGCTTTGCTACAATGCCATCAGTATTATACTTGGTGCGAAAAACCTATTTAGTACCTAGAATGTGCATGTTAGAATCAGAAGGCACTAGGGTCCAAGTTTTGTTTGTCTGTAGGGTAGACATTTCTTCACAGATGGCTTTGTACCAAACTGGATTACTAAGGGCTAGGGAAATAGAGTCTGGTTCTAGAGAGGGGCAAGGGTGTAGGAAAGCAGAGTAGATTATGGGTTTGAAAATGCCAATTTTGGCTCTGGTTTTCATAGGATGGGTAGATGGCATATGTGGAAGAGCAGTAGTAGGTGGATTGGTAGAAGGATTAGGCTGAACAGGTATAGGTGGAGAAGTTGGAAAAGTAGTGGGTTGGGGATCAGAGATGGGTGAGGAATGCATTAAAGAAGGGGAAATATCAACAAGAGGAGAAATAGGAGATGTATATTACCTGATTTTGTGCCAAGGAGCCTGAAGACATAGGAGATGATTCTGGCATAAGGGAAATGCTTGGAGATGGCCTAGGGTGAAGAAGTTGCTGAGGGGAGACTACAGGATGTAAGGTAAACAAAGATAAACTGGTAGAATTAGTATAGGAAGCAGAATTTTGAGAAGGAAAAAGTGTAGGATAGGAAAATTTGAGTTCGTTGAATTCAACATATCTAGAGATATAGATTTTGCCTTTGCTATTAAGACACTTGTAACCTTTATTTGTGTCACTTGATTCACCATCATATGTAACACCTTCCCAACCATGATGGCAGTCATGTTATTCCAGCCAAAACTAGGATCAAGGAAGCCCTTGGCGCCATTCAGTTTGGCCAGAAAACTAATCAGCCAGCTTTTAACTTCCACATTCACCTCAGAATCTGTTGTGTGGCTTAGGAGAAAAACTGAAATAAAGAGTTTAAAACTATTTAAAAATTTCTAAATATTTAAAAATTAACTAGACAATCATTATTAATAGTTATTAACAATTATCTTTATTAAATAAAATTTTTATTTCATAAAAATAATATCTTTTTTCCAATATTTAATCATATATAATAAAACTCGCAATATTTTATATGCTTGTATTTTCCTCCAAGCTTTGTCACGTTCCATAATGGAGGCTAGCTAACCCCCATATTTTTATAGTTTCATCACCGTTAAACAGCCATTGACCTTTTACAACTAAAAACTCCTTCTCCTTCTCTTTCCTTGCTGCCTGAAGGTTTCCGGGAATTTGAGATAGGACAGTGGACATGGCTTCTTGGATATGGGAAGTAGTACCCTTCGCAGCAATGTTGACACTGGACTTCACGGACGCTGGTGTGTACGTTATAAACAAAGCTGCCTTAGTTGAAGGAATGAGCGAGTTTGTTTCTGTTGTATACTCCAATGCTCTTGGTACCATAATCCTCCTTCCTTACTTCATCTTCCAAAGGTTCTTATGATTCTTCCATCTTAAAAACCCGGTTCCTTGCTTCCATAGTTGGTTAGGTTAGTTACACTCCTTTACAGGATTTTAAACCTCTTGTTTTCAGGCGGAGAAGAGCTCCTCTCACCTTTCCACTTCTCTGTAGATTCTTCCTTTTGGCCTTAATAGGGTAAGATATGTTAGAGAACTTAACAGAATTTGTGAGAATTTGTGTGATCGATTCAAGCTGACGAGTGTAGTTCTGTTGCAGTAGTACTGGTCAGATTCTGTCTTCAACAGGCATCAAATTGAGCTCCCCTACTCTTTTGTCTGCAATGGCCAACCTTATACCGATTTTCACTTTCCTGCTTGCTGTCATTTTCAGGTAGGTAGGTACGATTCTGGCATCAACATGGGTCTATAAGGTTTAGTAGTCTGATGATTTTGGAATAACTCAGGATGGAAGCTCTCGATTTAAGGAGATCAACCAGCCAAGCAAAGTCACTTGGAGCAGTTTTATCCGTAGCAGGAGCATTTCTTGTGACTCTATATAAAGGCCCTGCAATCTGGATGACTTCAACTTCAGGATCCCATCACCGGCTTCTTCTTCTGTCAAAGCAATCAGATTGGATCCTTGGAGGTTTCCTTTTTCTAATCGTTTCCATTTTGGCTTCAGTATGGACCATTCTGCAGGTAAAATGAAATTATAATTAGCCATTTTCTAGCATCTAATTCAGAAAAAGTAAAATTAAAGAATCAGCAATTTGTTTGTATGACTAAAATTGCATTTTTACATCTAGGGAGCCACAGTTAAGGAGTATCCTGAAGGAATGACCATAGTCTTTTTCTTCACCTTCTTTGTCACAATCCAAGCTGCGGTTTTTGCAGTCATCTTCGAAGGAGATCCATACGCATGGAGAATAAAGCCTGGCACTGAACTAATTTTCATAGTCTGCTCGGTGAGTGGAAAAGGTTACAGTTTCATCTATGGAACTTCACAAAGTATTTGGATTGATTGTCTGTGATTTGTTCTAGGCAGTATTTGGGAGTTTGATCCGGATTGCGATCCAGACTTGGTGCTTGCATTGGAAGGGGCCTGTATTTGTAGCAATGTTCAGGCCACTGGAAATCGCCATTACAGTATTTATGACTATCATAATCCTTGGTGATACCCTTTACCTTGGCAGGTACGTATGATCCAGCTCTTTGTTAGTTATAAGATCAGAACTATGAATTAAACATGTTAGGATTCAGATTTCAGTATAAAAAAGTCCAATGAAATAATGGTTCCATGTTCTACGTATTGCAGTGTGGTTGGTTCTCTCATTATCGCAATTGGATTTTATAGTGTGATGTGGGGACAGATAAAGGAGATGAACATGGCCCTGGAAAGTGAAGATTCGTCCAAGAGAAAGTCTACTCTTTTGCGGAGTAACCACTGCAATGCCTATGAAGATATATAGTGAATAACTGGCCCAAAATGTCCAGTTTATATACTATCATCCATGAAAATTGACAGCCGCCGGCTTGCAGCTTTTATGAGCTTCGTATTCCTCGGCGGAGCTCTTCATCTTGGCAGGTGCCGGCGCCTTTTTTAAAAGTCATATTTGGCTTCTGTTTCCATCTCTTGCAGTCGTCTTACTTGACCGCCTGTGTTTCATAAAAGGCCTCTTTCAATGACATTTAGATAAAAGGTACGAATTCTCCTTTTAATATTTCTTAAAATTATAAATTAGTATTTATTATTATATACAAAAATTTAATCGATTCGCCATTCAATTTTTCGATTCGCTTTTCAAATTTTTAGTTCGATTTATTGTTTAAAATTGATCACTTTAAATTTTAGTAAGTTAATAAGTTATTATAAATTAAAATAAATTATTTAATTTTTATTTAATAATTTTTAATTAAATTTCAAAATTTTTAATGAACAAGAACAATCTCTTTCAGTTATATTTTAATTTTTTAATTTTATTCAACGTTTGGTTGGTTTTAAGGTAATCTAATACTAATTAAACTTTAAACCTCTTATTTTAACTTCTAATCTAATTTTTAAAACATTATTATATTGTTATAAATTAAAGGTTCGAGAGTACCTTAAAAACTATAGAATTGAGTTTTTATCAAATTTTAATATATAAATTATCAATTTAGACTATCTAATGTCACAATTAAATAATTTAATTATTAAACATGTAGTTTTAATCTCAATGTTTTTACAAATGATATAAATAAATACTTATTATATTCGGCATAATTTGTACACCATATTTCGAATGCAATGCATGCTATTTTAATAATATTACAATATAAAATATTATTATAAATAATAATTTCTTTAATTTTTTATAAAATGTTAACATTTAAATTATGTATGTAATTATGACTTTAGTTTAGCCTAATGCAGATTCCTCTGTTTCAAAAAACTAACATAAGACATAATACAAAGAAATTATATGTATAAGGTAAATAATTTAATGAATTGGTAAATCAAAATAATAAATAGAGTTCAATTCTTTTTTTGGTAAGAACTCAACATTTCCAATAAGTACGAATTTTTTCTTTTATATTTAATTTATTGTTATTTAAAAAATAACATCATTTTAATAAATTTACTTGACACTTTCAAAGTTTAAATTCAATTGAGACGTAATATTTAAATTTGAATTCGCTTAAAGATTAAAAATTAAAGATAAATTTTGAATTCGACTTGAAATTTAGACCTAATCGGTTGACTTTAATTCGAGTAAGATTGAATATGGATACAAATATAATCCCTATTGCATGTACATGACCTTGTGCAGCTAGTAAATACAAACTCATATGGGCACACTATACATTAAGTTAGAGCAAGCAAAATGGAATATCTCTACATTAATCTACAATATAAAGATTATGAAAAATGTGCAGGAATCTCTATGGTTGGAGTGATCAATGTATCTTAGGAACTATAATAACAAATCTCTTATTATACTCTTAACACACTGCAGGCCCTTGGCTCTGTCTTGTCTGTCTGCTTGTAGAGTGAAACCATACTCATGATTTGTTCTATGGATTAGAAAATTGTGAAAGCAACCATAATCTTAATTTATGATTATGGTGATGCTGTGATCTTTGGAGTTATATGTAGTAGTAAATTTTAGTTATTCTCTTCTTGACTTTGAAGCACAGTCCATGAAACAAGTTCAACTAGAAATCATATTTATTTAGGACAGTTTGGTTCTAATTTTTTTTCTTGTTCATTGTAATTTTTGTTTTTTAATTAAAATTTGTTTAATTGTTAATGTCAGTGTGGTAATAATGTTCAGATTACATATTCTTATATGACTTTTTACTAATAATTAAAAATTTTAACCGATTTGATTGGTTTAACTATAAAAACTTTGAACCAACCAATTTTTATATCTAATTTTTAATTTGTAGTTTGATTTACTTCAATAATGTTAAAAGTTAATTAGTTAATTAATAAATTAGCCGATTTTTATAAATTAATAAATTCTTCTAATTTCTATTTAACAATTTTCTTTTTCAATTAAACTTTAAACTCTTTTATAGGTAATTACATTCTTTTTTAAATATATTTCAAATTATTCAGTTTTATTCCATTTTTAACTAATATTTTGCTTAGTTAAACTTTTTCTTATTGGACGCGCATTGGATAAACCTCCAAATTGACGCAATAGCCTGCAAATCACACCAACTGGGTACTTGGCACTAAGCAAGCCCTGTACTACAGGCTCAATTGAGAGAGCGTAGGTAGGGGATTCAAACACATGACTTTTTAACCTCATGCTTCCCCCACTCCATGTTGTGTAAACAAAACAATTAAATTCGAATTCTATCTAGACCAATTAGAGGTAAGCGCACCCTGTCGACAAGTAATATAAAACGGTAAGAACCGGATATCGTACCTAAGGAAATTCCAATACACAAGACAATTAAATTAAACGATGAAAAATTACTTAGACGATCAAGAATTGATTGATTTGAAAATA
>JANSVA010000001.1:29488781-29501254 GCA_025504915.1 Erythroxylum reticulatum
TGCCATATCCGGTTCCTATCTTCAGAATCCTTGTAAACATCCTTTGGAGCTTCCTCCTGCAGGGAAAACACCATTTTTAGATTCAATATGAAGACCAAAACATAGTTAAGCAACTTTTAGTTGAGAGTTTAACTTCCACAGAATTACTATAAATGCTATTAACAACTGTCACATTTCTTCACACATTCTGTTACTTTCAACTCTTTTACTGCGGGCAGAGGAAATGATCCTTATTGGTACAGAAATAGCAACCAAGCTGTTCCAATCACAGGTACTGCATGTTCCCTTTTACAGACAAAGCACATGATTGGCATGAAGCTGCACTCAGAAATTCAGGCTCATTTAGGTATCAGCCTAGATGAGAAATAGCAGTTGCTAAGCATCTTTCCACTTTGTTTCTAAGATTTTGTTTCCAATATAATCATCAATTAATCCAAAACCAAACTCGCCATTTTGAAAAAGGAAACTGATGAACAACCACCAACTTGGAATTCCTATCCGATGAGGCACTTAAAGTGACAAACAAATTTCTAAATGCATGCAACTTGTTCTTTGTCTTTTCTTGATTCCGACAACCTCCTGTATATGTCATAGACGAAACGTCCAAAATTGTACGGTAACAGGCTTAAATCTCATAATTTATGTTCACAAGGAGAGAAACGAAAGAGACATGAACTGACCTTTGAGAGGAGGCATAGCAGTGATTCCATGTGGTTTCTAGCAACTGAATCACCAACGAAAGCTAGTGTCTTTCCCCTAACAATTTCTAAGAAAGCATGAGGATCAAAGCTTGGAAGATCACATTTTTCAGGCTTCCATCTCCAGTTAAGGAAATCTCTGTCCACCCTCCCATGTCTGAAACAATTCTTTGAGTCTGGAATCGTTACACAACTTGAATTTGTATACTGAGAAACCTTATTAAGATCTGGTATCCAGTGACCTTTGGACAAGTCACAATTGTCTTTCACTACAAAACCAAACATCATAACTCAATCCATGCCGTTGTAAAGTAAAACTCAAGGGAAACCCACAAAAAATTAAAAGAAAAAGCAAAAAGAAAGGTACATGGGGTTGAAGCATTGATTGAAAGGTATTATACCCTTTTGTGGTTCCATCAACAGGAGCTTTTGATCATCAGGGTCATCATTTTTAGGCATGACCTTAAAAGGGTTTGGTGAAAAGAGAAGTATTATGCTGAAAATGGTGGTTAGGCCTAGAGATGATAACAATAAAGGCACTGATCTCCCCATTTTGAGGCATCTTTCCTTATGGCTGTAAGACAAAAATGAAGAGAAAGAAGAAGAAGAAGAAGAAGAACAAGACTTCATTTTTCTTAGTCATGCAGATGGACAGACACAGACAGTCATGTATGTGATTCGTGTCTGAAAAAGAAAGATTTATTCCCTTATAAAAAAGCATTACATATCTTTGGTAATTGGTAAAGAATATTGGAAAGGTGAGGGTTCTAGTATTTGCTCTCCCCTCACTAAACAGATACATGGACCTGGTTAAGGGCAGTTGTAATTCTGTGATACGAAGGTCAAAAAGGTTATCTTTATGTACTGTAATGTCAACCGTGCGATACGGGTTTATGACTTGTGGAACACCTTTGGTTTAGCTGATTGCATGTGATGTTTCCTGTTGTTATGGACCTTTGTCACTTAATTTACCTGATTTTCCGGCGAAACTTGTTCGAAACATGAAGCTTTCATCGACTAATTTCGGCCTTGTAGTCCATACACGCTTTAGCTTTTCCCTCTAACATATGTCTCAGACAAAAGGACTGTCATTATCATATATTTAGTCATAACTAAATGGAAGATTTGTCATCATACACAAATGATAGTGATTGTTGAATCAATCTTATCATCTCTCTCTGTCAATCCATGTTATAATTGAACCTCAAACTATAGTTTGAATTATTACCAATCTTGTTTGATGGAGTAGTTTGGTATTTTTGGTCTGAATTCAACAAACATAATTCAAAATAATTACGCTTTGAAGGGACTTGAAACTTTTAAAAAATGAAATTATAAATTTTAAATAAAATTTAAATTTAAATTTTATTTGCTCTGTTCAGATTTGCTCACACTTGCACTTAATTGCCTGATCGGCGAAGCTTAATTGGCTCATAGCCATGGTTTCAGTATAAGAAGGATAGAAATGGCGTTTTGTATAAATGGTATGTAACGCAAGGACAAATGAGCAAGTTGCTTGGCATTTTAACCTGGGATACCATACAAATACCATTCAAATCGCGCTTCAACAATGTCCCGGATAGGAACAAACATAAGTAAAAGTCAAAATGAAGAAATGCGCATAGCTGAATGTTTAAAGCTCAGTCAGAACAAAGACACTGGTTTGCACAGACCAAGGCATGGAAACTATACAGGCACAGGGTAACCTTGAAATACCTTATCAATATCAGCAGCATCCATAACATTTATGCCTAAAAATTAAATTTCTAAATATATCAAACACCATTTGAGGCAACCAAATTCATTTTTGATATATCACTGTACAATCAAGAAAGGGAGGGAAAAGAAGAACTCAATGACCACATCTAGTCAGCAAGTTTCCAAATTAAGTTGTCACAAGCTCTTGACGTCCTAAAGTGTTCAGGTTTTTGGTTGGCCCTCACTTTTGGTCAGATGAAAAATCCTTTTTGCAAGGCGTTGTTGTAATGCTGCTGCTGCTGCTGTGATTAAGTTGATGGCACCATTTCTTTGTCGAACTGTTATAGGAGACAGAGGAGCCATCTTGCCCCTTCCTGGTCGGGATTTATATCTGGTTGAACAAAGAACAGCGCCCTTTGTAACTTGGTCCTTTTGTGGCCATGGCTCTTCATGAATCTGCCTTCCAGTTCCTTGAAAATGGGAACATGTGTTAAAAAGAATGCACAAATCAATATTTCGTACAGATAATTTGGAAGGGCAGTTATGCAGTGTGGTCATTCCTTCCCTCCGCAGCACATCTCTACTCCTACAAACTGACACAAACATTCCACTCCAAAAAGATAACATAGGACATAACAAAATTAAAAATCAAATCACTGAACTATGTCCTCCAACAAATGGCTCACCTCTCCAAAATATTTTGAACCGTTGCGTTGTTAACCTATTGCCATGATGATTGTCTGAAGCTGTGGAATCTATCGGATGTTTCCCAGCCTCCATCAGGATCCTTTCTCTTGAATACACTGTTTCCCGCTCCACCAGCCACCTGATACATCTTCATCTGCTCCTCTGTCATCACTTGTGAACCGGGAAGAGTATGTTGTCTTATTGCAGAAGGCAGTCTCTCCTCCCTACGCTCTCCATCACTAGCTCCAGGACCTGCATTCAGATCAAGTTGGCCACCCCATTTCCTGCTGTCAGAACTTACATTGCCGCTGCCACCAGGAAGGCTCATTGCATACTGTCTAGGATAAGGAGATGAGACTACACAAGCAGGTCCTACTAACTGTGAAGGAATGGTAGGAAAACAAAGTGCATTGCCAGAAGATGATTCCATATATGCTGTTGAAGCACCAGAAAAAGTGTTTGATGCCAGAGGGAAGCTGGTTTCAAAAGGGAATCCCGGATATTGGAATGGGGTAGTGGCTGGAAAAGGCACCGCTGGAGAAGATGATAACACTGAGCCCCGGTAAATTTCAGGCCCAAAAGTCGTGCTTGCATTTGGAGGAGCCAAAATCCTCTGCGAGCCAGCAGGAGCGACAAAACTATGTTCTGCTCTACCAGGGAAAACTGATGGGACTGAGATGGCTGAATAGGTGTTGGCTGGAAGGTGCCAAGATGAGAAATTTCCAAATTCTGCACTACTTCTTAGACCAGAAACAGGTGATGGAAAAGGTAAACTACTTTTCACCGACTGATTGTGTGGTGCTGCTTCAGGGGCAACTTCATCAAGGCCTGGTCCATTGTTTAAATCAAAGCCTCTTGAAATATTAAGTGCGCCATTTGACAGTCCACCAGGTAGCAATGATTTGTTTGATATCGTAGAAATTTCAAAGCGAGAGCTGTTGTTTGAGAGAAATCCAGTGTCTGAGCTCTCATCAGCTTTGTTCAAGTCAAGATCAAATCCACCATCAGAGCGATCACGAGCTCCAGACTCAGAACAAGAAGCTCGAGCAGAATTTTGAGAAATTACATCTTCTAGAACTCTCTCATCTGGAATATTTAGGTCAAAATCGAAAGGAGTGCGGCCTTGTTTTCCAGAAGCATCAACCATTGAGATTTCACCAAAATTCAGACCCATTTCCAAATTCTTTCTAGGTTCAGCTGGTCGAAAAGCACTTGTAGCAGCCGATCCTTTCCACCCAAGTTCCCCCTTGGTACGTAGTGGGTTTTCAGGAAGAACAAATGGGCCTTTGGCAGCAGCAGCCACAGTAATTGAAGTAGACAAGGTTCCAGATATAGATGATAAGGGAATAGGCAAAGGACAAGGCAGATGAAAAGTAGATGAGATATCAGGACCCGCAGATTGAGCAGGCTCACCTTGGTTTCCATCATCAATCGAAAAGCCTTCATTCAAATCAAAGTCAAGCTTCACAGACCCGCCAGAGCACGCAACTGAGACTGAAGCATTTGCAACAGAAGCATGTGGCTCTATTATCGCATCTAATTCAACAACATCAGAATTGAAGCCCATAGATATCTCACATGGTTCATTTTTTTGAAGGGAAACAATGGGCAAGTCCACATGAGAAGCAGATGCACCCCGCACATCTTTTTTATCTAAATTCTCTGCAGTACATTCGATATTATGATCTGAACCAGATGAAACTAAGCCTGCCCACGGTCGCTCATTCAGCTCAACATGACCTTCTGTCCTAGATTTGTCAGGGACCTCAGTCATGTGCTCCACAAGGGGCATTCCAGTAGGAGATGGCAGACTAGCATGATCACTTTTTCTGTCTGAAGAGTCCAGTTTAATGTCCACATTTTCAGATGGCTTCTGCTCTGTTGAGACACCACTATGTGAATCATGATCAAGAGCATTATGCTTTTGAAGACTAATCTCCAATGATGAGCATGTTGGTTTTTCATTCACCTCGTTCCCACATTTTGTGCCGGTAACAGCTAATTCTGATACAGCTGCCACACTGCTTTCCTCCACTCTTTCATTTGCACAATCAGTCTTCCTTTCATCATTCAGTGCAGCAGTCTTGCCTTCAGATTTCACTGAAATGAAATTATGTTGATCCCTCTCACTAACTGACATCCTATGTTCAAGAGAGTGGTGGACAGCTTCAACCTCCCTCTTAATCTCAACCTTCTGAACAATAGGCAACCCTACAACTGAAGGATCACATGCTGGCTCAATTGACTTCACATCAGATCTCACACAAGAAACTTCACCAGATTGTTGCAAATTTGTAAAAGAAGATTTCCCTTCTTTATCTTCAGATTCAACCAAAGGAATTCTGCAATCCCCAGACGTGCATTTGAGCATTTTGTTAGCTGTCTGTCCCAAATCCTTCTTAGCCAACAACGAATCAACAGAATCAAGTACTTCTGCAATTGGGCCAGCATCGGTTACATCACTAGGCTTGCATTGGATTTTCCCAGCTTCTTCAGCCATGTGTTCTAGTTTGCCATCATCGCCAGAGGATGACTCCTCTGCTACAGGTGAACTTCTGTGAGAAGTTGAAGGTGAGACAGTATCAGCTTTCAGAATTTCGCCAGCTGCCACACTTGCAAGCAGGTTCATCCCAACATCATCATCCTCAGGTGAAGCAGATGCATTAGCTTCAGAAATCTTTGCGCAGCTTTCAACCAAAGCATTTATGGAGCTCAAAGAAGCATCATAAGGTTTCCCCAATTTAGGCATAGTCCCCAATAGTGAGTCAGTAACCTTTGATTCTTCCAGTACCTTTGCAACTTCTTCGTCAATTTTCTGTCGTTCGGCAGAAGCAGTCACAGCATTACCTTCATCACGCCCATACTGTCCATCTTTCCCTTGACATAAATTCGAATTCCCACTTGATAAATTATTACATCGTGAAATTTCACCTCTTCCCCTAGCTTTCCTGTCATTGTTATCAGGCCTTTCAGGTGGAGGAGATGTTCTACCACTTATGGCAGCAAGATCATCCAAAGAACTCCCACTAGCACCTCTTGAAGGACTTCGATTAGTGTGAGGTAACCGAACAATGAGCCGCTGATTGTTTCCATGATCCACATTGGAAATATCAGGCACTCGATCATGTGAAACTCTAGTTGGTGATACCTTATCAGTGTTTGTGCTCCTATTTCCAGAACTAACTTTTGCTGCAATGACCTCCTTTTGAGCTACCGTGGCAACAGATGCATGAACACCATGGTTTGATTTTTGATGGCGAGAAGCACCAGTTGAACCTCTACTTACAGTCACGGATCCAGTAGTTGAGCTTCTTGCATCTTCCCTACATGAAGAACCGATTGTCTTTGCATGTTCACTTGAACAAGATTGGCTGTTGTTCTGAGACTGACTTGAACTGCTGCTCCTTTCCTCTTTGATTGGTGTAAGAGGTGGATCTGAGGTTCCAGGCCCAATTAACATTCTAGAAACCTGAGTGGTCATGGATTTCACTGCTCCAGGTGAAGATGACTTTGCAACACCGTCCACAGCTGCAAGCTTAACTTGAGAACTTTTAGATGACAAAGATTGTGTTACAGAAATTCTAAATCCACCATCAGCAGATGCCCCTGGCTTTCTGCTGCCTACATGAGAAACTTCAGATGGGGCTGGTTTGGTGGGCCATGAAACACCACGACTTGATCCAGTTTTTGAATCATTCATATTCATCTCAGCTTCAACACGCTTCTTCCACGTGTCAACTAAACTCCTAGCTTTCTTCTGGACTTCAGAATTTTTATGAGATCGCAAATGATTAACTGATCGGCCCATATTACAAGATTGTAATGCATCAAGATTTACAGGTAGCTTGTCTAATGCTCTAAGTAGTGTCAAAAGAAACTCTTCAACAGATTTATCATTGTCCTTAGAACTGGTACCATCACCAATTTTCCCTTTGTGTACCTCTTGCAGCCATTCATCCAAAACAGGTAAACCCCGGAGCTGCACGAAACGCCCAAGACAGTCAACTCTATCTGTAACTGCTATTACATCAACAAGCATTATTCGACCGGCCAAATCTATTTTCTTATCGGTACTGTCAGATTGCATAAGTTGTACTAATCTCTCAACTCCTTCTAAATCAACAAGACCTCCTTTATCAGTTATTTTGGCGAGTTCAGACTTGAATACATGCTCAGTCCGGTTTTGACCAAAATCCCTATCCTCTGGTTTAGACAAACGTTCCCGTTTAGCAGGTTCAGAAACCTGATCACTCCGTTCCCTCTTCTTAACTTTACCCTGAGATGAGATTGAAGTACTATTCTGAGCAGTATCTGAATTCGGTTTTAGTGCAGATGTTGGACCATTCAAGGGTTTAGGAGAACGGCCTCCTGACGGCACTGCCCCATGCATCTCTAATCTTGTCTTGTCTAATAACTTGTCTACTTCTTCCTGCCGTTCCTGTATCAAGAAATTAAATATAGATCTAATCAAAATAATAATGAATTACTAGAAAAAGGAAAGCAAATGGGACAATGCACTTACATTAATATAATCTTTATCAGTTAACCACCATAAACACGTGTTCTCAATATCATAAACTCTTCTGCACACAAATGAAGATATCCCTGAAGGAAGTTCAACACCTTTATGAAGGAAAGCGACTTTGCACGGATGGAGTAATGATGCAGCCGGAATTTCATCCTTATGGAATGAGTAGAAAATTTCGTTAGGTGCAGCTTCTAAGAAGGCACCTTTTCCAAGCTTAATGTCAGAAGGTCGGTAAAGCCAATTGACCCCTAAACTGAGTCTTTCCTCTTTTCCTGTAATTAGCTTCCGAATAATTCCAATGAAAGGTGGGGAATCCCGGGGCGGCTTGAAAAGTGCACAATCACCAACATAAATCTTGCGTCCATCCTGCAATTAGTGGTGGAAAACATTCAACTATATTGGACCAGTATGCTACTGGGATAGCGGGAAACATTCAAATTAATAATAAGTTAAACATATTTAAGATTAGCAGAAGATTTAAATGAGAACGCAAATTCCAAAGCAATAACAATAAAATAATTTCAAAAGAAGTTGAAAATAGTAACGTTAAACATGGCATCAAAACATACGAAAACAATCATAAATGTGGATAAAAAACAATTTAAAACTAATAGGACAGCAATTATGAACCAAGAAAAGGGTATTTTTGAGAGAGGCTTTTGGCAATTGAGCAATTACCGAAGCACACTGATATTCTGATGAGGATAAAGTGACAATTTAGGAATCCGTTGAATCTAGAAGAAGAAGAAAAGGGAAAACAATTACAACCACCACGAAAACATCGGTAAGCCTGAGCCAACTCAAAACACAAAGCATACAAGATAAGAAAAAGTATTAAACTAAACAAACTGGAAACGCAGGAATACCAGAAAAGGTAATTAAAACGCAAAATAAAAAGAATAATCACAAATCAGCTTCAACAAAAATTTCTGAGAAAAGATCCAAACCACCAACATCACTGAAAAACTCGAAGAAAAAACACCTAGTAGCATACTCAGCTTGGTCAAAAACCCCAAAAATTCAACATCCAAAAAGAAAAGGAAAAACCAATCAGTGTAACACACAAAATGAATAAATAATCCAGAAATGAAGAAAAAAGACCGAGAAAGAGCAAGATATATACTTTAAGGAGAAAATTAGAAGACAATGAATAATCGGGAGAAAAATCTGCTGCAACAGCTACAGTCGTCGAGGAGTCAAACACCGGCAACATGTGCCGCTACCAATTTCGATTCTCACCGCCGCCGCGGCGACCACCGAACCCACGCACAGCAGCAACTCCGCTTCATATCTGTTCAACAAATCAATCCCACTTCTTTCTTCACTTAAAAGAACCATCAATCCCAATCCCAAATCGATCTCGAAACTCAAATCGAGACAAACCCTAAAACCACCAGGGACAACATGGCCAAACAAAAATAAAAAATCCTAGATCAGGATAAGAGGGAATCAACAAAAGGTAAAAATCGATATGGGTAAAAGCATCAGATTGGATTTTTATTGATGGGTTTGGGCTAGGAAGGCGGGATTTCCCTCTCCTTTTTCTGTTAAACTTTTTTGGGGACTTCCTTTTTGTTGGATTTTCGGGTTTTTTATTCTCTCTCGGCGGTTTTAATATCGGCGAATCGGATCGAGAGAGAGAGAGAGGTGGGTGAATATAGGTGTGTTTGTGACTGAATTAGCGAAATCGAGAGATTTGGTGCGAAGAGCTCGCGACAGAGAAGAGAATGAGAGAGAGAGAGAGAGAGAGAGAGAGGGAGAGAGATGGGCTGGGTCCTAGAGCATGGTCAGTTTTGGCAATGTAACGAGTGTCCTGGACGACCCCAACGGCGTCGTTTCAAGGATTTCATTACTTTTGTTTATTAAACCCTATTTGTGTCATTTTCTTCATCCTTATATAAAATATTTAAAAAATGATTTATTTGTGTATTTAATGATTTTTATTCCTTCCCTATCCCCGTAAACAACTATTTAAAATTTCCATTAACTAGAATATTATAAAATTGGCTAAAAATTAAAAAATTAAAAATATAATTAAAAATAATTTTTAAATCAAAATTAATTTATTTATTTTAATTTATAAAATTGTATTAATTTACTGAAAATTAGTGAATTTTTAACCATAAACATAATTAAAATAAATTGAATTAAAAAATTAAAAATTGGACAATTCTGTATATTTATTGTAAATGAGAAAATTAAAATTATCATTTATTAAAATTTAAATATTAGTATAGTTGAATTTTAATCTCAATTTAATTAGTAATAAGTTGCAGTCTTTCCTTAACTTAGGAGATTCCACAATTTCAAACTGATGGAATAAGAAAGTATGGTCAATCAATGGCAGAACATGGAAGGGTTAGATGTCACTGCCTTCCGCTATCCACGGGGGATTCATAGCCGTAGATTTCTCAACCACACCATAAGGTATTTGCCAATCCAGAGAATCTCACCCTGATGGGTCGCACTTTACAAAAGAATTATATATAAATGAAACCCAAGCTTCATCTTTTGTTCTTTCTGGTGATTGTGAGGTTGGAGTTCCATTACTAAACTTTTTTCGTCGACATCATGGTTTGATTACCGTCTACATCAAATGGGTCTTTTGATGGTGACAATCAAGACAGTGACTTGGTTTCTTGTTGCTTTTGATGTTATCGCTCCTGTATGTGTTGGTGTTTTTGTTTAATGTTAAGTGTTGATCGTGGGTTTTGACCTTTTCCCACCGGTTTGTTGAAAGCGACGAGTAATGGGAGAGTCCTGGACTCCCTCAAAGATTTTGATAACCCACGGACAAAGAAAGTCTAGTCCATATGACACGGTTTGGAATGAATAAGACTATTCTAAGTTGATCATAATTGTGGTTGGATTTACACGAAACTTGAAAATTATAAATCAAATGATGTAATTTTTAATTTCAAAAAATTAAATGTACTCGAATTTTATTAAGTTGAAGTTTGGACCTTAAGCTTGGGTCTAGCCAAACTTTAGGTTATGCTCGTGTTTAAATATAAAATTTTAAGTTTAGACCCGAGCTTGACCCAGTTTATTGTCAAACCTATAAATTACTTTGGGTTAAGCTTAGATAAAATATTTTGAAACTTTATAATTTAAGGATATAAAATAATGATGATATGATAGTATTTTATTTACATTCAAATGGAGTTATATTATGTTTCTATTTTTAAATCTCGGGTTCAGATTTTATGAAAATCATAATGACTATATTGGTTAAAATTAATATTTTAAAAATTAGACTAGAAGTTTTTTTTAATAGAATTAGACTAGAAGTTAAACTTATAAGATAAGAGGTTTAAAGTTTAAAATGTTTAACTATGGGCTTGTTTGGCATTCAGCTGATTGCATTAACTGTTAGCTGATTCTATCAATTGTTAACTGACATTTGATTTTATCAGCTGATTTGACCAGCAGATTACGTTAACTGTTTGTTAAAGATGTTTGGTAAAATTAATTGTTTAATATTAGTTGTTTATGTGTAAAATGACTTGAGGATATGAATTTAAAAAATTATAAAGGTATGAATATTATATATCTTAGTATTTTGTTGAATATTCTTATAAAAATTTAGATTTTAGAAAAATTATGTTTATTTGTATTGTTTCATCATTTATAAAAAATTTATACAACTCTTTCTATTTTCATTTTCATTTAAGGACAATATTTTTGTTTCTAACTTATAACTGCATAAAAGATAAAATTGACTTTTAATAGTAAAAATTTTAGCTTATTAACGAAAACGCTCTTATGTAGCAGCGTTTTCTGTTTTGGCTGTTTACGTATTAACAGCTATTGAAAAAGCTCTTTACCAAACTATTTTTATGACTGTTTGAAAAGTCAAACAACCCGAGACAACCAATCAGCTAAAAAAATAGTTGATTGACTGTCTACCAAACGCAGCCTATATCAGACCGTCATAAAATTGATTAAAAATTAAATAAAATTGAAAATTTTAAAATATGATGGAAAGAAATTGTACTTTCTTATTAAATAATTTAAATTTTAATTGAAGAAATTATTCAATTGAACTAAATTAATTTATTTTAGTTTATACGAACTTATTATTTATAAAAATTGATCACCGATTTAATTTTTAATAACAAGAGTTATTAAAAAATCAAATTTAAAATTTAAAATAAAAAAAATGTTAGTCAATTCAAGAATTTTAAAATTAAATCAGTTGAATCAGTTGAGTTTTTTAATCATTAGTTAAACTTTTGTTAAAAAGAGTTTTTTTTCAAATTTTAAGTTATTAATTTGATAAAATTTATTGTGTATATCAAAAAATTTTAATTCTTAAAATAAAATAATTGCAAATTTGTTTATTATAAATAAAAAAAGAGATAATGTGAAAGGAAAGAGAATTAAAATAATACTAATGTTCTTAATATGACACCAAATATAATTATGTTCTCTTCACTTGTTGAGTTTTATTTCCCATGTGGTGAGGTGACTGGTGACCACATGAGGCCTATTTTGGAGGAGAACAGATCCTCCGTTCTTATGAACTTGTTCATTAATGGCGCACCTTTGGAACAGGGTGATCACATGTCATCATTGAGACCGACCCTCATAAATGAAAATCTCTCATTTCTCTTTTATTTTTTTCCTTATTGTTTTAGTAATTTTAAACAATTAGGATGAGTACTTATTTGATTTTTATTTACTTTAATATTAATGTTTATTTTATAACTATTGAAAAATCTCATTTTAAATATGTGTTTATTATTTTTTATTTAATTATTTTCAAGATTAATTACTTGAGACTTTTTTTAATTTGGATTTCTTATTTTAATTCTTGATTTTTTAAATAATTATATATATATATATATATATATATATAT
>JANSVA010000001.1:29516881-29531951 GCA_025504915.1 Erythroxylum reticulatum
ATCAAATGTTAATAACGTTATAACATAAATCAACTCTTTAACATTAGTTTGAACCAATTAAATTCTATTTAAATTTAATAATTTAATTTAACTATAATAAACTATTAATTTAAGTAAAATTGAATTAGTTTATATAGAGTTTAAGAGTTAGTAAATTGTTATATAAATAACATTTGATTAATATAAAATAATATTAATAACTTGTATAATTTGTTATTATTTTTTAATTAAATCTAAAAAAGAGCTTTTATAAATACAAATTAGAAAGAGTGTTTTTGTAATTTTAAAAATTATAAAATTATAAAATTTTAATTTATAAGAGAAATTTACGTCTTTTATCTTTTAAAAATTAAAAAGAAAATACTTCTGAAAGTACCTGTTTGGGCTTGCGCCTAAATGGACACTACAAAGTCCAACTCGTTGAAACGGCGTCGTGTACCAGGACTAGCTGAACTTCCATCTTCTACAGCTTGGTGGAGCAGATGATGTGGCGCGGTAATTTTCCGGCTTCAGGCAAGGCCTCTTCTTTCACCCTTTTGTCTTCTTTGATTGGTTGCCGAGAAAATCCAGAATTGCTTAAGAAACCCATCTCAAGATTGCTTTTTTATTTTTCTTTTCCGAAGAAGAAAGGTAGCTCAACCACTTACCATCTTCTGTTTTCTTGTACGTCCTCGGGAACCTGACATGTTTCCTTTGGGTTCTCAACTCTTTGAACCTTGATATCATTTCTTTTGGCTTGTTTCTTTGAGAATTTTAAAGGTTACGTAGATTGTTTCGTTGTTAGTTTCATAGGAGTTGGTGGTTGTGTGTTTCTCTTAGTACTTGGTGTAATGCTTCTCTGAATGTTGTGTCCAAATATCTGTATTAGAGCACGATACCTTAAATTCATTGTAATTGTACTAGGTACTATACTTGATGGTTATCATGTACTAAAAGCTTCTTGCTTTATGAGTCTAGTTTTGGTATTAGACTATTTGTTAGTGAACATAAGAAAATTCAATGGCCTTTTCTTCCAATATTCTTTTGATTCGTATACAATAGACTTGGTTTTGATAGGAAAAGAGATTTTATATTGCAGGGAAGGAGGAGTAGAAAATGGTTCTGATGCAGACTCTCGCAACTAGTCCAGCAAATTATGCACTTCCTCAACTATTTGCTACTGTTAATTTCCCTGCTCTAACTTTAAGTTATGGTACCAAGTTCTTCGGAGTATCCAGTAGCCTCAGGAGGGGAAGGTTTGCTTTCATATCTTTGAGGAAATGCTCCAAACTGAGTGCTTGTGAACTTGAGTCGGAAAGGGAATTTCCCATGCAGACAGGCCTGGGAGTTTGGGAAGACCCTGATGAAGGAAGTGGCAGTGATTGTGATGATGAAGATGATGAGGAACTGGAAGAAAATGACATGGATTATGAGAGTGAGTGGGAGCAACAAATGGATGGTTCACCAAGTGCCGTGACAATTCAGAAGTCAACCTCGGCTAGCCGAGAAGAGGAGGATCTTGTGGAAGGTCTCACCTTTTATCCTTGTGTTGTTTGGCCTACTACCACTGTTTAGTATTTACCCCTTTATACTTATTTCTTTGCGAATGATATAACCTTCATAGAGGTGGGAGTATCTTAGATGACCTTCTGGTCATACTGCACAGATGTTCATAAAGAGACTAATCATATTAATGTATAATTTAATTATGAGAATTGAAAAAATTTGTTGATGAATCCCTGCCATTGAAAAGAAAAGTTTATTTTTGTCATATTTCCTTTCGTCAAACTAAGCTACCCGACCTTATATGACTTAAGATTAGGGATGTTCATCTGCCTCCAATTTTGTGTTGTTCTTTCAACATGAGGGAGAAAGACTTTGCGAGTAATTTCTGACATTTTGACAGCTCATGATGTCATAACATAGCTTTAAATGGTGATTTGTACAAATCTTACTCTGCAATCCATCCTTGTGAAATTCAACTCAACTTGGAGAGTTTCAGCCAACTTAACCAGAAACATAACAGTCAAATCTTAGCTTGCTTTTTCCCTTGCATATGACTTTGTAGTGTTTGCACCCTATGGTTCCTTCTCTATAATTCGAACCACTTTTATATGCATAATTTCTGTTGTGGACCTTAAAACATTATTTGGGCAAATACTTGTGACTATTCTGTATGTGGATATGAAATAAGCAACTCTGTCATTTCTAATTGTTGCAGAAGTTGAAGGACTTTTGACACCAGAAGAAAGAGTTATTTTGCAGCAGAATCCGAGCCCAAACCTGGAGAAAATATCAACTGTATGTTCTTTGTAAATTTTCTTCTTCTCATATGTGGTAGATTAGACCTTTATTTGCTGCTGGAGTTTGGTTCCAATTTGGAATAGTATGCCAAAAGAGCTGATTTCTTTAGTTAAACCTATCCAGTATTGCTAGATAGTATAATTGGTGAAGGCCATGAATATGTACTTTTCACATTAGCAGGGGATTGGTTTATTAATTCTTCCATTTTATACCTCTATGATTTAGGCAAAATGGAAGCCACTCCAGACTCTCGCACTGTCAGGACAGATAAGATTAATGGACAAGCTACTTGTAAACGGACTTGATATTGACAGTGTTGATAAGGTGCGTTTTATCCCATTTGTTTTAACTGTGTAACATATTTTCTTAAAATGTTTGTTTAAAGCAGCTAGCCCATTAATTAAGATGGTGAAACAGGATGGTCTTACGGCTTTACACAAGGCAATTATTGGTAAGAAAGAGGCTGTTATAAGTCATCTTTTAAGAAAAGGTGCAAGCCCACATGTCAAAGATCGGGTGAGGACATCATTTGGAGTATCAGAAACTTTTTTTTTTAATCGCGAATTATATAAGTTCATTTTCCCTATGTTGCATCTACTTCATATCAGGATGGCGCTGGCCTTCTACATTATGCAGTTCAAGTTGGTGCTATACAAACTGTAAAGTTGTTGATCAAATACAAGGTTGATGTCAATGTTGCTGACAATGTGAGTTTGCCTCTTATATTTTTATATCTCCATGTTCCTTTAATCTTGTTGCGCTCATAACATGTACAACCTCCACACAGGAAGGATGGACTCCTTTGCATATTGCTGTTCAAAGTAGAAATAGAGATATAGTTAAAGTTTTACTGGTAAATGGTGCAGATAAGACCAGAAGAACCATGGTAAGTGTGTATAATTGTAGACTTGAGAGCAATGCTCATATAGGACATTACATTAGTCATCGATTTTGATCGTTTTTCTTCAGCATGGAAACACGCCCCTGGATCTTTGCTTATGTTATGGCAAGGACTTCAAGTCTTATGATCTTGCAAAGTTGGTGAAGACTGTACCTGTTGACAGAGGCATATGATGGGCTATTACAGGAAGTCTGCTACAACTTTCACTTCACTTTATGGCATGGATGATCATCAGAAAATTCATCGAATATCAGAATGAGATCTATATCATCTGAAGTGCACAAGTATGATTACATATCGACCTGTGAGGCCTCACTGAATATGGCTATGAGATTTATGCAGTTCATCTGGAAATGCTATTAATTATCCGTTCTTAAGAAGAAAAAGTGTTTCCTGTAGAAGCTCATGGTTGATACCGGCTTTGCCATTGCCACAAATGATGAGGATTCCCCAACGAGAATCGACTGAATGGCCAGTTCTACCTCTATTACTAGGAACAAATTCTTACACACGGTTGAGACATGCATGATTCAGTGTGCGATAACAAAATCTTACGTCATTAATGTATACTCTTATGGCATTCCAACGATGTAGGTGTATTTTATAGAAGCTGCAGTGCTTTCTCAAACTTGTCCATTAGATTCCTGATCTCATTCTCTTCCAATTTGCTTCCTTGACATTGCCAAGTAACAACTCTGCAGACAAGCAGGTACTAGCTTGCAAAACCAGCTGTTCTGATTTAAGTCAACTTGCTGTGCTTGATCTAGAGGGTCCGACTCGGTCTGTCTTGAACAGTCTGAATCGGCCGAATTTGATCCGGCCAAAATGTAGACTTTTGATATTCCAATTTACCCGTTATACGTGATCCAAGTTTGCACTTCCAAAAACGTAAACAATGGAGATGAATGAGGGTGCAATACGTACAATCATGCAGGGGAATACAGATTGAACGTTAAAATCCCACGGGGAAACCACTTTTTTAAAATAAAAAATGGATCTTTTTACATTCGAACGCGTTCTGCATCTTATGTAGCGAAGACTTAAGTTCGAAGAAAGGTTCGGCCCAGAAAAGCCCAAGAATTCACAGCATCAAGCTCAAATAACTAAGCACACTTTTGTGCTTGTCACCGCACGTACCTGAGAAGTTTTGAACTAACTATACACAATTTTGGTACTTTTCTTTTTTTCTTGAACAACAGAAGAATCCATCTGCTTCAAACCTCCAAGAAATTTGACTTGCGATAGGACTAGACTAGACTTCCATGTATAAGCGCTTTATTGCCATGACCAAGATATTACCTTTCTACTTTTCTTCTGCCATTGTTCACCTTGGGGACTAGGGATCAGTTTATTTGCCGGCGATCTAACAATGGAGGAAGAAAAGAATGCCTTTTATGTTGTACGGAAAGGGGATGTTATAGGCATTTATAAAAGCCTCAGCGAGTGTCAAGCTCAAGCTGGATCCTCTGTAATTCTTGTCCTTTTGTTTTCGACATCCTCATATTTTTGTTTCTTCTACTTTTTCTTAATTGATTTTGAAGCACCCAAATGGAAATCGTTACCTGGGTCTTATTCATTTGGAAGATTCAATTTGTTCATGATTTTAATTTCATACTGGTTCTCTTCTGTTTTTACTCTGCTGCGTAGCTGGAACGACATTTTTCCTATGAATCGCTGTGAGCATTTACTTTTGTTTTGTTGTAAGGTGTGCGACCCTGCAGTAAGTGTTTTCAAAGGTTATGGCTTGCCTAGGGAGGCTGAGGATTATCTTAAATCACATGGGCTCAAGAATGCCGCCTACGCTATCCATGCATCTGATGCTCAAAATGATCTCTTTGGCAAACTTCTTCCTTGTCCTTTCCAGGTTGACTGAATTCCTAAACTTATCTATAGAAATTTCACAAAGTTGTTCTCTTGCTTACAATATGCTTTTGCATAGTATGCAATACGTTACTAGGAGAGTCTGGTTTTCTTTATTATTTCTCGTACCAGCTTAAAATGCACAGCATTCTCCGATTGTATGTATGCATTTTTCATTCTTCTAAAGTGTTACAGGACTTCCATGGCTGTTGTTATTGTTTGACAGAGAAATTCACTCATTCCTTATGTTCTTCCAGAAGCCAGCTAATTTTAGTGGAAAGGCATTAGCTAAGGATTCTCCACCTAAGAGATCGCTAAAAGTGCGTGAATCAGCGGTAAGTTGAAACTAGACACCAACCATTTCATGGTAGAGGTATTTAACCTTGAGACCAGTTATGAAAAGAAATCCTCAAAGTGGAAGGAATCTAAATCTGAGGAAGCATATAAACACTATTAAAAACTTGTCCAGATCATTACTTCCAATGGCAAGAAGTTGGTGTAGTCAATCTTGGAACCATAAAAATGAATTTGGGATAACTGTAGCATGAAATCAGAATCTTTGTGCTGCATCAATCTCTTCTTCTTCAAGATTTAAATTCAGTAACAGATTGTTCTTTTATATTCTTTATCTGCTATATAAAAATATGTTAGATATCAACTAAGGACAAGACTAAAAATGCACCATTGTTATTTAACAGTAAAACCTGAACTCACTCTATCCACTTTATGAGCTGTGGTAGCCATCATATAAGATTGTTGCTCATTTCATTGCAGGAGATGACTGTATTATGTTCATTTCCATCAAATCCTCCAAAAAAGAGTTTGAGATCTGAAAATGTTCCTGAAAGCAGACCGTCATCTTCTGATTGTGTGAGTTGCTTCTTGAGTTTGTTACTATTTTACCCTTTTTTTTTTAACTTGCTTTGACATCTGATTCCTGATATGGTGTTTATAAGTCTCGAACCTGCATAAATGTGCTTTGTATAGCAGTCCTTCTGCACTCTTGAGTTTGATGGTGCTTCAAAAGGAAATCCTGGACCAGCTGGTGCTGGAGCAGTCCTTCGTGCTGATGATGGAAGCATGGTATGTGGCTACTTGAATGTACCTCATGTTTTCAAATTAACCAAAAATTCTGGCTCTTAAGTCTGAAATTTGGTAGGTCTGTCAACTTCGTGAAGGCCTGGGCATTGCAACAAACAATGTTGCTGAGTATCGTGCCATAATATTAGGACTTAAGCATGCACTTATGAAAGGGTTCAAAAACATTCGTGTGCAAGGAGATTCAAATCTTGTTTGTCAGCAGGTTTGTCTATTTATCCCTAGACATTTAAAGATCTTATGTAATCTGCAATTGTGTTTAATGTCTTAAGATTTCTTTTCAAGAAGTGGAAAGTCTCATCTGGTAATTTTGAATATCCCAAGTTCTTGAAAATGCTAATGAAAGACAAAGCTAAGTCGTAGAAGGTTAACAATAACCATGAATCGTCTAATATGACTTGAATCAGTGACTAAAGTATGAGAAATGATCTTGAATTTCAACTATTTACTCCTTTTGCAAATAAAGTTCTAAGGACTTGTGAGGATGTTCCCCTAATTTTTCATTCCGTTATTGTGAAATTAAAGTTCCAAGTAACATACTAATAATTTGTTTGTCCTCACTATGACTTGAATTGCCTATAAAGTTTCTTTGCTTAATTATTGCTTCTGTTCCTGCTAATTGGAATTGCATATGGAGCAGATTCAAGGTCTATGGAAAATTAAGAATGCGAACCTGGCTGATTTGTGTAAAGAGGCCCAGGACCTCAAGAATAAGTTTAACTCATTCGAGATCAAACATGTCCGCAGGGTACTGGCAGATTCTTTTTTCAATCCAAAGTTAGCTATTGACAGAATATGCTATTGATATTCAGAAATATCTCACTTTAGTTCTGCTTAATTTTATGGTTATATATGCACATGGTACAAATGACATACAATTGTTCATTTTTTAGGACTTCAACTCTAAAGCTGATGCTCTAGCAAACCTGGCTATCAAACTTGAAGGTGAAGTCCTTTGGCTCTTACTTGCTTGATGGCTTTCAAGGTTTAAGCTTTTAAAAGTAAAAACTTGAAAAGAAAAATCTTTCTGATTCTCGAAGAACAGGGACAAAGGGATTTGATTGGGGAAGGTTTCTTGTTCTTATTATAAGTTATTCTTTAATAAGATCATTTGTCCCCTAGATTCAGCATAACGACATAGCCCACTTCTTGCTTTTCTGCAGATGGTCAGGTTGAAGCGGAATGCAAGAAGTAACTCAATTTTTGGAGAGCTGCTGTAGTATACGTTCCTGGGATTTTGGCCAGGCCAATGAAGGGTTATGATATGACGGACGACTGAGCAGCTTGTAGCATGGAAATTTAGTTCAGCGTATTCGGATCTAATGAGTTACCATCTTGTTTTTTCAATCAACAACTATACATTCCCATCTTATAAGAAAACGATATTCAGAACTGAAGACAGTGATCAGAAACTTGGAAGTTGGAATGTGTTTTGGCAAGATTATGTAAAAAACGGTATTCAGAACTGAAGACAGTGATCAGAAACTTGAAAGTTGGAATGTGTTTTGGCAAGATTATATAAAGCTTAAATTAATTAGGATGAAAACCTTTATAGTCCTCTGAAATTAGTATATTTTCGACAACATGTATATTCGATT
This sequence comes from Erythroxylum reticulatum, assembly GCA_025504915.1. Lineage (NCBI taxonomy): Eukaryota > Viridiplantae > Streptophyta > Magnoliopsida > Malpighiales > Erythroxylaceae > Erythroxylum > Erythroxylum reticulatum. Next base: position 29,524,622 of record JANSVA010000001.1, read on the forward strand.
TTATTTTGCACCATATAAGAACTTGCCATTTAACGATTAGCAGAATGTGATCATTTCAGTCATTTTCTGATCTTTTTTTTTTTCTGAAAATGGTGATTGTTCAACTAGAAGGAGTTTGTTCCTAGCAATCAATACTAGAAATGTTAATATGTGCATCGTTGCCGGAAAGTTTGTCGACTGTTTTCTCATGGAAGGTTTTGCTAGCGATATTTTACACCTTGTTATCCTACAAACAAGCCCGACTTTGTTATATGAAAGGGCAATCTCATCCGTTGACTGCTTGATTTTCTACAACAGGCTGAAGGAAGTATAACGGATGGACGGTTCTGATAAACTAGAAAGCTTGACTACAGTTTGAACACCAACAGACGATGTCCAACGGAATTACTTCCAGTGGATAGTGTCGAAAAGCATCTCTCTCTCGCACCCAGGGAACGAATACCGGGAGAGAACAAAAATGGCCGTTGTCTCATCATTCTCAACTCTGCAGTCCATTTTCTGCAAACCCAATACTCCAAAGATATCATCTCCTCCTCTGGCTTTTCTCACTAGAGCCGCTCATTTCCAACCTTGTGTAGTTGCCAGTCCATTAAAGCACTTGACTTTATTAGGCAAGTGGACAAGAGAGAGCAAGAAATCAACTTTCTATGAAGTTAGAAGATTAAAGTCAGTTGAAGAGGAAACCCAACTCACAGAAGAAGTAGCAGAAGCCGACCAACAACAAGAAGAGGCTGAAGAGCAAATGGTTTCTGTCCCTGTGTCTCCTTCTGACACTCTCACCATGTATTTCCAGGTGCTCGTCTCATAAGAGCTTCTCTTATCTGCCAATTTTATTAGGTGTGTCAAAGGAAATAGGAAATAAGAAAACCTGGATTGGGACCTTGGGTATTTATTGACTGTTTGATCTTTGGGGTTTTGTAGTAGTTACTTGCGAATGTTCAACTGGTGCTTTGCCCATATCACTTCCATTTATGCCTATTTCAGCTTTTTGACAATATTGTTTGCTGAAATATATGCTTTAGTTGTCATGTAGATTCTGTAACTCTTGTTAGTATGAAACCAATGTGATAAGGTTTCTTGCATTTCACCAACAAAAGTCATTTCCAAGCTTTAAATTTGTTTCTTCTTGTCTTTCAATTATGTTTGTGCTTATTTCTTGCCCTCCGCCGATGATTTGTGCTTGCATATTTGAAGGCAGAAGGAACAATGAATGAAGCAGCTATTCCTACAGTGACGACGGCCTTAAAGGTACAAACTTTACTCTTACATTTCATTTGTTTTGGGTTTGAACATCATAAGCCAAAAAATGTTTGCAATTTAAGTAAGGGAATATGTGGATTCCCCAATATGAGCTGTTTGAGGATGAATTCGTAATGAGGTGATGAGCAAAATGGTCACTGGGAGAAGGATAAGAAAATCTATTACTTCCTTCAGATGATTTGCAGGGTTAAAAATACTCGTTTGTTGCTTTTAAGGCGAATATACATTTCTGAAACTGTAAGTATTATGCATACATCATAATTATAGCGGAGTCGCATTGTGCGTAGATATTTTAACAATGTATCTAATCCCATAACCCAGAATTTGTAGATGACATTTTCCATTTGAAGTGTAAATACATGTGGTTCAAAACTAGCTTTTCTACTCCACAACCATCTAGGAACTGACTACTCTATTTAAAGGATTGATACCCTTATGAAGCGTGAATTGTTTTTAGGTGAACTTAACTTTGTTCGGCGTGTCGGGTGACATATTTATTTTCCTTCAAGAAAATATCTAAAACTCATCATATCCCTTAGTATTACGTTTTATCAGTTTTAGCTGCCTTTACAGTCTTTGACGGTTCTTTTTCACTATGAAGTTGCAGATGAGTCATTCTTTTCAATTACTGATTCTCCCAATTGATCTATTTCCATTTGCTTTTTATACATGTAGGACTTCGAGGGTATTTCGGATTTGAAGGTTCAAGTTCTTGAGGGTATTGCGAGTGTTGAGGTATGTGTTAAGATAGTTCCTGAAACTAGCAAATACAGAATGATTTGCAGGGGCATAATGACTACTGTTTTATTAGATTAGAGTTTCTGCATATGCAAAATCCCTTGTAACAACAGCATTTGAGTTTCTTGACTTTGTACAGATGACAAAACAGACTACAGTACAAGCTACGGGGGTCGCATCTAGTTTGGTTGAGGTCATACAGGGTTCAGGTTTCAAGTTGCATACATTGAACTTGAGTTTTCAGGATGAGGAGGATCTTGTTGCATAGATCATATGCAACTTTTGTAGCAGAGAAGTATCAGAGCAATTTTCTTTCTATTATAAAATATGTATATGATAGAAAGAAAATTTAGGCCTTATAAAACTTGGAATTAGTCGAATCATTGTTGTTTTTCTCTTATATTGACTCTGAGTGGAAAACATATGAGCTAAGTCAGCTAACCATTATGTCTTGGTACATTATGTCTTGGTACACTTGCAAGTAAATAAGTGGGCCGAAGCCTGAACTGGTGCAAACTGTGTTCTGTCAGGATATGATTTCCTGACCGCTGTGTCTGCTCCTGACAAAAATATAAATGTCTCTGTCAATGTAACAATACAGCCTGTCCCAGTATACCAAAAACATAGCTGTCTCGTAATTTTGCGTCCATTTTTCTACCAACTTTTATCCGGCCTGAGTCCAAAAGAAATCGGAGCCTGGTGACTTTGCTTACTGGTACAAGTAAAAGGTGTAGCCAGCTAAGATCCACTGACTTTTCTAATAACACAAGATTACAGTTCCTGTCACAAGTGTTGATAAAATCCGTAAAGCTAGCATTTCAAATTAAAAGGTTAGAAGATTGATTAGGTCGTCAAGTAATTTATAGGACATTGCGTCGACCAGTGCTTGCTGCCAAGATGGCAGACCAAACCAAGAATATACAGAAGGATCCAAAGATTTTCAGAGGAGTTTGAACACAACCATCCATGTGTAGTTTCTATTTCTAGGTCATATCCAGCACCAACTTCAAGATTCATATTGAACAAAGCTATGGCATGTGATCCCACGTGGAATTAAGAGAGTAAGTCTCCCACTTGCACCACTTGGATTCTTGTTGTCTACTTGAACTTTGAACCAGTTGTAAGGTGTTGGAGTTGGATCCATCTTCTAATAAGTTAATACGAACAGATCTATTTGAGAAAGTGCATGGGGTGGATGAACTGTTGCTGGGTAGATGATGAACAGGAAACAAAAATGCTCATAAACCCAAAAATGCTTCCTTTCTTTGTAACTCCAGTGACATAAAATAGACTAGGTCCATTAAATAAAAGACAAATGTTGACTATTTCACCAGTCACCAGTAACATCAACACTGCAAAGAACCAAACTTTGAAATGTGTGTCAGTTCCCTCCTGGGAAATTTTAGTCATGTGGTGTTTCCTGGTTGGTCTCAGTCCCAAGACTAACTTAGTATAAGTAAAACCGAGTGAACTCACCAACCCTATTTGATCAGAAGCAAGTCCTGAATCCTCCAAAGAGGGCTAGCTTTGGCCCCAAGTTTGCCTTGACTGAGAGGACAGACCTCGTGTATTGGTTAATAAAATATTGCAGACACTTACTGCTATCAGTAAAAATGTCTAACTTGACGCCTCTAAGTTGGACCAATTGGTGCAGATTATCTTCAACGTACTTCAATTTAAAAGTCTTGCTTCTTATTCTCGACCTGCATAAACCAGTTAAATTGAGCTGATTATCGTTCATTCAGCAAATAATTTATTTAGAAGTCCGGATTCTCGGGTCATGTGGGGTTGAAACTAAGGTCAGATTTTAATCTTGAGCTGCTAGCAATAAGTGATGTGTGGTCAGTGATCTAATGATGGTGCCATCCATATTTAATTGATTGTAAATGAGATAAAACTTTACTTCCATCTATTTATACCCATCAGCTTGTTACATCTTGAATCAGTGCAAAGCAGTTAGATTTGCATTTGGTTTCGCTTCTCTTTGTTCTCTACCTGCACAATGCTTCTCAAAGGAATACTGTTTCTGATAGCTGCTTTTCTTATAGTATCTTCAAGGGTATGTAGCCATCTAACTCCACCGAAAGAAAACAAGAAAGAACAAGAACACTAGCAACTTCTTGTCTTTTTGACATATGGCTCACTAACTGCTAAAACTTCTCTTTTTCCACTTGCAGGCTTCATACAATGATGAAGAATCCCATGAGATGGTAATGATAAAGGAAGTAGCTTTAAATCTTTAAATTTTATATGAACCTATTTGGTGCTTAAAGCTAAAACAAGCTGACATTTGCAGGGTGTTTTTAGCAAAGTTTTGGCACCAACACAAGCACCTGCACCACCATTCAAGCCACCAACTCCTTCCCCACCATTTATCAAGCCACCGACACCTTCACCAGTAACCAAGCCACCACCTTCAACACCACCGGCGAAGCCTCCATCGCCACCTACTTTACCACCGCCACCAGCACCACCAACAGTGAAGCCGCCTACTCTTCCTCCAGTTAGAACAAGAGCAGGTATCTTTCTTTCCATAGAGTAGAACAAGAACTACTCCTCTACCATTCCTAGTCTCCTACTAACGTTCTTCAAAATATGATGCTTTTTCTTTATATCAGATTGCGCCCCACTTTGCGGAGGAAGATGCAAGTTACATTCAAGGAAGAACCTATGTATCAGAGCTTGCATGTCTTGCTGTGACAGGTGCAAGTGTGTACCCCCAGGAACTTACGGGAATAGGGACATGTGTGGCAAGTGCTACACTGACATGACCACTCGTCGGAACAAGCCTAAATGTCCTTGAAAATGGAAGGTTTCTCTCTAGATAGTTAACTAGTAATTCTGGTTGCTAAATTCTGTGTTCCAAGCTACAAGATTGGAGTGACTATGAAGTGTATGTACCAGACTTGCAAACGTATGTTTGCAGATATCAATGTATCGTTTCATCAACTTCTGTTTCACAAGATTTAGATTTTTTTCAGTAACTTAGCATGCTCTACATCAGCCATTTCCATTTTTAAGTTTGAAGTTGAAGAGGAGCAGAACCATCTAATCAGTAACATATATAATCATATATGTTATTGATTAGAAGTGAAATTAGAATAACCAAATCGTTAATATCTAATTAATGAAAAAAAAAGATCTTAAGGAATTCTATTTTTAGAAAATTTAAATTCACAATCAAATAATTTTTTTGTTATAAAAATAAAAAATACATAATTTACAAGTCTATTAATTGAGTTATAATTAATATTTTAAAAATCCGATTGAATAAAAATAAATAATTTAAAATATGATTATAAGAGGTTATTTTTATGTATTAAAGAATTTAAAATTTAATTAAAAATACATTATTAAACTAAAACTAATATATTTATTTGAGTTTATAAGAAATTATTAATTAATAAAAATTAAAAATAAACTATTGTTGTTAATAATAAAACCAATTAAGTTTTTTAATCTTTCATATAATCAATATTTTTTCTTAAAACAGAAGTAAGTATCATTAAGATTTAGAACATAACACAAAATCATGTGAATTGGATCTTGTTTAATGATGCTATGATCCAAAGCTCTACTTAACGGCCAACGACCCGATCCAGAGCACCAGTAAAACATCACTAGAGAGAGCAAAGTTTTGAACACTGGGGAACAGAGCACACGAACATGGGACTAAGTGAAGGGATCTTGGGAGTCAAGGAAGGAGAAAGCGTCAAAGCAGAGGCACCCAGAAGAAGATTGTGGCTCAAGAGAAGAGAGAGATGGCTAGTGATACTAGGCGTTGTTCTTCACGCCGTGTATATGCTAAGCATCTTCGATATCTATTTCAAGACCCCAATTGTTCACGGCATGGATCCTGTCAAACCCCGCTTCAAAGCACCCGCCAAACGCCTTGTCCTCCTTGTGGGTATGTTTCTTTTTCTGTGTTTGATGAATGCTTGTCAATGGCACTGGTGAAAGATGATATCTTTTTGCTTCTTGTTTGATTTAGTAAGCTGAAGTTGTTGGTTATGTGAAGTTGGGCTTGTTGTACATTTTTGTTCTGCAAAATGATGTTTGTATAGTTTCGCTATTTAGAGGAGTTTCCTGATGTGAAAACGGAATTTTTTTAATGAAAAAATTGAGATCCCAGGTTGCGTGTAGCGAATATTTTAGTTGAAGGGTCAATGAACTCCTTTTGTGGTGGAAATAGTTCTAAAAGAAGTAATCAAATGCTCTCTTTGTTGTTGTTCATTCATTTTTGTCATGCTTTATTTATCCCAATATGCAACTTCATTTGATGGTAAATATGACTGCAGCTGATGGCTTACGTGCTGATAAATTTTTTGAGCCGGATCTCGAAGGAAATTATAGAGCACCATTTTTGAGAAGTATAATAAAAGAGAAAGGTAAATGGGGAGTATCTCATGCTCGGCCGCCAACAGAATCAAGGCCTGGACATGTTGCTATCATTGCTGGTTTTTATGAGGATCCCAGTGCAGTTACTAAAGGTGGAACCTTGGAACACCTCTTCCAGTTCAATGAAAATCTCTCATTGCTGACATTTAGTAGAGTGAAGCAGTGCATTCCGTCATTAAAAAACTTTAATTGCACTTGCAGGGTGGAAAGCCAACCCTGTCGAATTTGATTCAGTTTTTAACCGAAGCAGGCATACGTTTTCTTATGGTAGTCCAGATATTGTTCCAATATTCTGTGGTGCTTTGCCACACAGCACATGGAAATCCTATCCTCACGAGTTTGAAGATTTTGCTACTGGTTCGTAATCACTGATTCAGTGTTAATTTATTGGGATCAAGGGCTATTGTTCATAATTGGCCTAATACAATCATTGGGAACTAAATTCTTGCGTTAAGATTCCCAAGGTTCTTTCTTTCTCACATTTCTTCAATTCTTTATCAAATGAATAGTGTTAATGCAGATGCTTCCTTTTTGGATGAGTGGTCTTTTGATCAATTTCAGAGCCTTCTGAATAGGTCTGAAGAAGAACCAGAGTTGAAGAAGTTACTTCTACAGGATAATCTGGTTGTCTTTCTACATCTACTGGGCTGTGATTCAAATGGTCATGCACACCGTCCTTATTCATCCATCTATCTCAATAATGTCAAGGTCGTGGACCATATTGCAGAACGTGTATACTCTATTCTTGAAGATTATTACAAAGATAATCACACTGCATATATATTTACAGCTGACCATGGGATGAGTGACAAAGGTTGTTCTTGTTCAGTTGTGATGACCCCTTTTTTGTTTCATGCATAAGGAAAAGAGAAGAAAACTTATGAAAAGAGAAGAGAAATCGCGAGAATAGTCGAAGAAGATGGAATGTTTGGAG
>JANSVA010000001.1:29608755-29619245 GCA_025504915.1 Erythroxylum reticulatum
TTAGTTAGTGCATAGCTAATTTGGTATGTTATAGAAAAGGGATACTGTCCTGGTGTATATTCACATCTTTATTAAAAAATTACCTTACCCTTTTAACGTCAAAGTACAACAGAAATTTCAAGAACGAACTGATGATCATACTATTGCACACAATTTAGGAGGAGCTATTCTCCTTACACGAGAATTATTAGTAGATTATTGTTTAGAAACTAAACTCAAACAAACATTGAAACATCAACATCTACATCCTGCTGTTCATAAAATGCGGAAGTACCACAACAATATGGTTGTGAATCTATAATTAAGTCAAGAAAGTCAAATTATAGGTCTCGTAGATATAAACAACCCAAATGGTATCAGAACTCCAGGTATGGGCCTGGTGCAGTCTCACGTCTTGTGCTCAAGTCCCAGCACAACCACTGGTTCCGATCCAGCGTATGAAAAATATTATATTGTTTATTGAGCAACTGGAGCTTTCTTTTTGCTTAAAATTAATCCTTTTTCTTTGCATCGTTGTAAAACAATGCAAACCTTCTTTAAATGATCTAACTTATCCTAATTAGAATAAATAATAATATTATCAATATCAACAAATGTAAATTCTTCAAGTCCTAAAAGATTGTTATCTATGAATCGTTGATAAATGCTAGGGGCTTGTTTGAGTCCAAATGGTGATTTACAGCAGCTATCCTATTTTTGAAGCATCAGAAGAAGAAAATCCTAGCAAAGCAGCCATAAAAGTACCAAGGATTGCCTTTTTACAAATTGGAGTTAGCAATCAACTATATCCACCAGTAGACGAAACACCGCATTATGAATTCAATTGGGATCTCATCAACAAGCTCAATTTGAATTGTATTCAAGGTGTCTACAACCAGTGCAATCGTATTGATAAAGAATCTACAATCAAAATCAATTATCGAGGACCCTAAATATTAATGACATCAGCATACAAGATGCCAATACCACCAGAAGCATTACAAATTGTTCAGAAGTTTAAACTACTTTTTGACAAGCTTGAGCATTTAGGGGATTGGTTGCGGAATTTGCGTGATTTGTATTTTTAGATGGTTGAGGATGGTTACTATTTCTATCTGTGTTTTGACTAATTCATCTAATCTATATTCTAATTGTGTTTGTTTGGCTAGCAACTCACTAATTTGTTGAGTAATAGTTGTCATAAAGTGTTACGAACATATTGAGAAAAATTTGTGATCTAATGTTGAATTTCATCTAATTATTTTTGCTTGTTATCTATTATTGGATCTGTAATTCTCAATGGTTGTTGTATATACAAAGATCTTTGAATTCTAGCGGATGCTGATCTAAGAAGAGGGATAGAAGATGATGATGCTTCTGAAAAAGAATGTCTTCTATTGGATGGTAGCTAAAATGGATATTGAATAGCTGGAAGAGGTTGTAATTTTGTATGAAACTTGGTTCCTACTTTGGCTACATCTTGAAATAGTTAGTCGAGATAAATTTGATCTGTATGTTTAAAATCTATACTATGATGAGAATTAGTTAGTGCATAGCTAATTTTGTATGTTATAGAAAAGGGATACTGTCCTGGAGTCATTAAATTATCTTTATAAAATTTATATGTTATGGTAATAGTGTCTTGTAAATCAGAAGAAAGTAAAGGGATTCCTAATTTTAATTGGGTGTTGAATTTTATCTTTCCATAGTCTAAATTACCGTTCATCATTCCTATAACTTGATTATTTAAATTGGTCATACGTTCGTCTATAATTGCCATTCGGATTGGAGAGTCTATTCCTTCTTGAAAGGTGAATTTGAGTAGTATTTGGATAGTGGAAAGATGAATATATCCTATCTTTTTTCGTTTACTTTCTGGTAGTTGTTGTAGTTGTTTACTAATTTGATCTTGATCTGTCAAACTAATCCTAATATGTCCATTACATTGGTCAATTCTTACTGGTGTTTCATAAATTATTTTTCCAAAATAGATAATATTTTGACGATTAAAGAATTTTCTAATAACTGATTTATGTATGTCTCGTCCTGGTTTTAAATCTAATTGAGCTTTGGCTATTTGTTTTTGTTTCCGTTTGTCTTGTGCTAATAAAGTAGAAACTGGAAATGTTCCTAATGATTCGGTTAATTCTAATGTAACAACATCTAATATTGTTGAGTCCTTTTCTTTGGGTGGTAAAGAAGTCATAGAGGAGAATTATACATATGATGAGATACATATCTAATATATTCTAATGTAGATAAATGTTCTGTATATAAATGATATAATTGTTGTGCTATAGCTAAATGTTCTTCATATGGTCTTCTACCTATTCGATCGATACCTATGTATAGCAAATAATTTATGTGAGTTTCATTGTCTTGAATCTGATCTAAATAATACTCTATTTGTTGATGAGTATATTGAATTTGTTGATCCAAATTGTCACAAATTAGACAATTCATGATAGAGTATATATTTCATACACTATATCGGTATTAAGTTGGAAGATGTGTCTCCATAGATAATCTAAACATATAGTAATATATTCCATACTAACAGAAAAAGAAAATAATAACTGACTATCAGGAATAAACATAATACTGAGAAGAATAAATGCTAAAAAAGGATGTATATAGAATAAAACTAAAGTTTATGATAATAGTTGATAAATGAGATAATGTAAACAATAATTAAAGAAATATGGTAATGCAAATGATGATGATAGCATAATTAATCAATTAAAAGATTAATTTGTGCTTGCGCTTCGAGTCTATCTTTTTTAACTGATTGATAAAGATAAAGGGATGGATCTAATCCAACTCGTGCTAATATTAAAAGCCGCATATTTTGATGTTCTTTAGCTAGAGCTATATATTTTTTATACGTCTGAATCAATTGTAATTGTTCTTGTTCTATTTCTTGATAAGTTCGTATTAATTGTTTGAGATGGTTTTTAAGTTTAAAATACATCTTATTAATCAATAAGAAGTTTGATTTGATTAAGATAATAATTCCTAACTTGATACAAATCATCTAACCAATCTTGAAGTAATTGGATTAATTCACTAGTATCTCTCATCATATCTGATGCTGCTTCTCTTATTTGTTGTGCATCTTCATAAAGAGAATGATCTTCTGCAACTTGATAGATAGGATCTAAATAGGTGTTATGTGCCTTCTTATTGCGTGCAATATTGCTACGATGTAATACTTCCACTTCGTCTTCCTTTACATAGGTAGTTTTGATGAGTTGATTTAGTGTGTGCTTTCGTTGGAAATAAGAATATTCCATATAACTGAGAGTGTAGTATTTATTATTATTATTATATAAAATTAATTTTCTTATTATTATTTTTATTATCATTATTATTCATAATTAATTTTCTTATTATTATTATGATTATCAAATTCTTTATTATTATTAATTTTCTTCTTCCTCTTCTTCTTCTATTATTATTATTATTATTATACAAAATTAATTTCTTCTTATTATTATTTATTTATTTTTTTACTAATATAAATCATTCGTTATAAAATAATCAATGAATTACATATTTCCAATCATATTATCTGCAGGGAGATTTTAGTCATTGATACTGTTTTTATATTTTATCAACTGCAATCAAACACATTTCTGTCCTCTAGACGGAGACAAGTTTATCTGTTTTGTCTATCACAACTAAACAACTTACTGTCTTCAATATTTGTTCTATTCTGTCTCTAAATTTTTGTCTCATTCCGTCTCTGCATACTGAAGACAGTAACTAAACGCAGCGTAAGAAAAAGAAAGAAAGATCATACACCAATTAGTGTTTTCAAGCCCTAATCGAACCTGAACACTCCAAGCTTGAGCCTCTAGACCGCATATCCGAAATTTAAGAAAGAGAAAGAAAGATCATACATCAATTGTCTATAATATTGTTTTCAAGCTCTAATCCAAGCTTAATGGAACCCGAACACTCCAAGCTTGAGCTTCTTCCAGACCGCATATCCGAATACAAACTTGATAAAACTTAATTTGACCTGTTGACTTTGAATTCGAACTAAGTAAGCTTGAACCCGACTATTTGCCGTATTTGGTCAAACCCAAAAATAGCAAACTCCAACTCGATCGAACTTGAGTACTTGAGTCAAAATCTGGTCAAACCGGACTTGATCCATTGGGTCTCCCAATCCAAACTAATTTGCCTTTCCTAGTCTTTAACATGTCATGTAGTTGAAGTATTAGAAATCAACAACAGAAATAACTAATGTTAGTTATTGCTATATTCTGAAAAAAAAAAAAGGTTCATATGCAAATATATATCCTACTCAGTTTCTTGCTACAGCACTTTCTAATGGAAAATCAACAACGAAAAGCTATTCAACACGGATCATATTATCAGGACCAACTACAATCTGAAAAATATCTACTCAGCTGCTCTCCTCTACTCAATTCACTCTGATCCCTTCTTCAGCATTTACCAATGAAATTACATCATTCTTTCAACCAGATGAATCGTCATGATATACATACAATCATAAAACATAATGCAAGAAATTTTCGGGAAAACTTAGTTAGTTAGCTGCTGCAATGAACATAAGGATATCCTTGACAATGTAAAGCCATTTAATGCATTTGTGAATTTGGCCGTTTCTGGCCCGGCAAGAGAGCCAGGAGAATCTTCTTCCTCGGACCCTGCAGATAAGGCAAGCTACATGAGAAATTATGTAACAAGTCTTGAAAGGCCATGTCAATGAACGATAACTATAGGATGTTAAAATTTACTGTCTCAATATGATCTTACACAGCGCTTGCCACCCCAACCAAAAATATAGTGAATATCACAAAGTAACTTTTGGAAAGCAGTAGAGTGCATAACTATAACAGCCATTCACTCAGTATTCCCAGTTAATCCCCAAGTACTCTTATTCTCCTGTTCTAGATAATGCTTGCTTTTTGGCCACAAATGGACACAAAACATGATATTCAAGATTGTTCCTTTCCATAAGTTCTTACTGTTTGCAGAATAATGATATGTAACAATAGGTGTAAGTTGAAATCTGAAACCAATTTTTTGTAGAAGGTAAAAGTAATTCATGTTAGACCAGTACCATGGGTATTCCCATTTCTTTCAGATCTTTGTCCCCCATCTGCTTCAATACAGTCATGTCCACCTGCAGGATCATAAACTACATGTTAAGCAATCCGATCCATTAAGCGATAACCATTTAATATACATTGCTATGGACAACAAAACTCCACCACAAACTACATACGAATAAAAAGCTCATAATGCCACATCTAGGAACCTGCATGATTACCGAGTGAATAAAACTGCATTGAGGCATTAAGCAAATCGATGGAGTTTTAAATTTAAATTGCTTGTAATAACATGTATCTAGAAAAGAATGCCATATTACGACATGTTGTAAGATGTCAGACTAAAATGTTGCATCTTTATCATCTCCACGAAACAAGCATATCAAGCAACATTCCAAACAATCTAGCAACTCATCTTTCGGAGTCTTAAGACATATTTCCCAAAGACTCCAGTTTTATACACTCTCGCAACACCCATTCCCCAAATACCACCGCCACCTTCTTTCAACTTCCATAACACACTCATCTGAACTGCCAACTTCAAAGCTTAAGAGTCACTGTTTCTTGTAGTCTGATTCCTTCGTGGTAATTTTTATATTATGGTTTAAAAGGATATAACTATCACAGCTTTTTAGCTGTATATCGTAAGTGAAACACATCATCTCTTTTATATTCCAATGATCATCAATACAAGAAGGCAGATCACTATAATCAAAGTAACATTCTTCAGAAATAACTGAAAAAAGCACTACTTACTTCTTCTGCATGAAAATTAACAGCATATTTCCCCAAACCAAGTGAATGCAAGAAGCTAGCAACAGTTAACGGTTCCTCTCTCTGTAAACTCACAAAACAAGAGAGGCACAAAAAGTTGATTCGGGTTGAGGCCTGATGATGACTCCAAATAAAAATACATGTGCAAGAAATGGAAAAAAAGATTCCACAAAAAGATTACCCTATATGAGACATTTTGCATGGTGCCATTCATTGGTGAAGTTCGTGTAACTGGATTGCCAGCTTGAGAGGTAGCTTTCATAGCAATAGGCACAGAGCTTGTTGGCCTAGAACTATCAATGACTCCATTGCCAATGTATCGTCCACCACTTGACATGTGAATTGACCTCATTGGTGCAATTTGTCGTAATTCAGCAGAGCTTCTTGGCGGTAAGTACCCACTCGAATTTCTCAAGATTCTCTCTGATGATCTAGCTCCTGACTCTCCCAAAGTCTGCGCGGAATAAAACCTCCCCAATGAGTCCATTTGATGCATATCTCTGGTAACAAATTTCCCGGGAATATTACGTCCACTAGATTGAGGCTTGTGTGAAAACACATAAGAACTTGCAGAATGCTGAGTGGATCTTGAAAGTTTCCTCTGTTGATACAGTTTCTCACGGTCTTCAGCAGCAATAGCTTGCTTAGATATCCTTTTGCGCATCAACTTTAATCGAAGATCATTATGAGCAATCCGGGATCCTTATGCATCTCAATAGATTGGAGTCAATGATCATAAATGATATGGAAGGAAAAGAAAGTAAAGAGAACAAAGCATGCTACCATTTACTCCATCATGACCAGGAGCCCATTTCAGACCGCCTCCTCGATGCCTGAGACGGCATCAAAGCCAATTTGTATTACATAATGTACAGTGCGCCTTGCATAATTCTTACAAATATTGTAACCTGATTATTCCATCCTTCCAAATGATTCCAAGTTCCAACACAAAATGATAATACTCGTGAATATAATGGGATAATTTGATTGTATGCCAAGCTGATTTTAGTACAACTGAACCTGTTCTTGGTATAACTAACTAAGAAAGCTTGTTCATTATAATACTTCGACAAGGAATTAAATGGTATATTAACAATATCCATTTCCTTCCAGCTAATTCATGTTGGAAAAAATAAAAGAGTGAATTCGCTTCTCCTGTTAACACATATTTCCTTACTGTATCCAAATGTTCAAGACTCCCACTAAAACAGGGAATTCCCTGATCGCTCAGAGGACTTATGAAGAACTCCATAAATACTACTCAAATACCAACTAACAGCACAATCAGCTTGTTCCTAGAATTGCTCAAGTTGACTTAGTCCTATCTATCTTAACTGATATTTTGCATTTTGATTATTTGCTGCTAGTATACAGGAAGTTGTTATTTGGCTGTTACTTTCTTTTGTATAAATATTCATGTGATGATTCAATAAAACTTAAGCATATTTCTACAGTTCATTTACATTGTTATGGTATCAGAGCCAGCCTACACTCTCACGAGTAATAACCAAATTAAGATAAATTCATATTTTTTTTCTCTACCACTCTATTTCAGCCTTTTATTCTCCCCATGCCTTCCTCTAGTACTGTCACAAATGCCACACTACTTCAGTCCCCAATAATCCAAAACAAATAGTACAATTCAATCCCTCCTCACAACTCCCAATTAAACTTTCTAGAAGCCACAATTTTCCCACATGGAAGGCTCAAATCGCCATGCTCCTCCATGGCCATGATCTATATGGTCATCTTGATGGCTCCACGCCATCACCCTCCCTTACCATTACCTCCGACGGTACTGACACCCCAAATCCAGCATACAAGGATTGGTTTCATCAAGATCAACTTATCCAGAATGCTCTAATGGCTTCAGTTGACGCCACAATTACCTGCACCGTTGCTTTCGCTGCCACTTCCAAGATCGCGTGGGACAATCTCCACACTGCTTATGCTAACAAATCGCAGACCCGCATTTTCAGTCTTCGTAATCATCTGAATTGCATCACCAAGGACAAAATCTATTGCTGAATACCTGCGAGAGATACGGTCTCTTTCCGATGAACTCGCTACAACCGGCTCTCCCGTTCCCATTGAAGAACTAGTGAAGATTCTAAGTGGCCTCGGCCCCGAATATCGTGAGATTTCTGCCGCTATTCGAGCCCATGATTCTCCGATTACATATGAGGAGCTTTTCGATAAGCTACTAGATCATGAGCTCTCTCTTAAGCATGAAGACCAAAAAAAAGCTGCTACACAAATTACTGCCGCCATTGCTCAACGTGCTCCCAACAATTCTGCGGCCAATCCCAACTCCCTCCGACCAACCTCCAACAACAATTGGCATCAACAGCTACCCTTGATCCCTATCTCACCTTTAACGGCATCCAACATCTACTATCCCCGCCATACACTCCTCAACATGTTGCCATAGCCGAAAGACGTCATCGACACCTTATTGAAACAGCCAAAACCTTACTTCACCAAGCTTCCTTACCATCCAACTTTTGGACATTTGCTTGCCATCATGCCACATATCTCGTTAATAGATTACCTACGTCTGCACTAGCCCATACATCTCCTTATGAAGTCCTACTTAAAGAAACACCTAAATATGACTCTCTCCGACCTTTTGGTTGCCTATGCTATCCATGGTTATGACCATATGCCAACCATAAATTAGATCCATCCTCTAAACCTTGTGTCTATCTCGGTATTTCCTTTACCCATCATTGTCATCAGTGTTTTGATCCCACTACTTCAAAATTTTTCTTTCAAGGGACGTCAGATTTTTTGAAAATATTTTTCCTTTTGCAAATCTATTTTCCAATTTCAAAAAACACTATTCCACGGTACAATGGGAAATTATTCCTTCAGATCAAACTCATCCACCTTCAAAACTTAGCCATCATTCTCCCAATTCCGTCGACACTTCTCTTCTTCCACATATTTCGATTGCACAAGATACAAGTCGCTCTCCTTCCACCAATTCTTCTGCACAGCATGTTGTCCCCCCTAGAGATCCATCCGCCAGTCACGACCCAGGTATGCCATTTATTTTTCGCTCACCCCCACTCACCAACTCCACCAGACGACCCTCTCCTACCATCTCTGCCACTCGACAGCGACCTATACACTGAACGTATCAACGTCGTCGACAAAACCAGCGACCTTGTACAACAATACAACCCCCTAAACCCTTGCTCCCTCCAACACAAACCTCCTCCACTCCCTCACATGAGCCTCGTACTATAGTCACCCAATCCCAAAACGACATCTTTAAGCGCCGTAAAATATTTGACTACGCAACCCAAGTTACCACTAATGATAATTTTATTCCTGTCACTTATAAACAAGCACAGAAATCTGCTTCTTGGAAAGCATCAATGCAGGCTGAATTTGATGCGTTAATAAAGAATCAAACTTGGGAATTGGTTCCACATGACCACACCAAGAACATTGTCCCCTGTAAGTGGTTATTTCGTGTTAAAAAAAAGGCTAATGGGTCCATTGATAGGTACAAAGCACGCTTGGTTGCCAAAGGATTCACACAACGACCTGGAGTTGATTTTCGTGATACCTTCAACCCCGTGGTAAAACCAGTCAGGATTCATATTGTTTTAACTATTGCTGTCCAATGTCACTGGCAGTTGCATCAAATAGACGTCAACAATGCATTTCTACAAGGAACACTAGCAGAGGAGGTCTACATGTCTCAACCTCCAAGTTATGAGCATCCGGATCTCCTCAATCATGTATGTCGTTTGAAAAAGGCAATTTATGAGCTTCAACAAGCACCTAAAGCATGATATGATGCCGATACCACTTTCTTGAAGAAAATGGGATTCAAAATGTCTACGTGTGATAATTCTCTTTTTGTGCTGCACAATTTCGGAGTTACAATTTATATCTTGGTCTATGTCGACGATATCATCATCACTGGCAGTAGTGAACCACTTGTTAAGCAAGTTATTGCCTCTCTTGCCAAGCAATTTTCACTCAAATATCTTGGGTTGTTGAATTTCTTCTTGGGTATTGACGTCCAACAAGATGCTAAAGGGCTATTATTGACTCAATCCAAATATATTCAAGAGGTGCTCCATGATTGCCACATGCACAAAAGTAAGGGTGTTCAATCACCCATGAGTATATCTGAACCGTTGATTCTTAATGACGGTGCTCCCAAAACTGATGCCAAAGAATACCGGAGTGTCCTCGGCAAACTTTTATTATCTCTCATTCACAAGGCCGGATATCTCCTTTTCAGTCAACAAGCTCACTCAGTTCAACAACTCCCTTTCCACCACTCATTGGAAAGCTGTTAAACGACTACTTCGGTATTTAAAGGAAACGTCCTCTCATGGTCTTCGTCTTTCCTCCAAGTTAGCTCCTTCTCTAACCACGTATACAGATGCTGACTGGGCTGACGATATTACTGATCGTCATTCCATTACTAGGTTTATTATCTATCTTGGGTCTTCTCCAATTTCCTGGTGCTCTAAGAAACAACAAACCGTTTCCCAGTCATCTACGGAAGCCGAGTACCGTGCGGTAGTGCTGCTGTTTCAGAAACTACTTGGATCACTCACTTGCTCAAGGAACTCCATGTCTCTCTCCCTCACTCACCATTGATACTATGTGATAACATTGGAGTAA
>JANSVA010000001.1:29619345-29635297 GCA_025504915.1 Erythroxylum reticulatum
AACTCCATGTCTCTCTCCCTCACTCACCATTGATACTATGTGATAACATTGGAGTAACTTATATTGCTGCCAATCCTATGCATCACACAAAAATGAAACATATAGAAGTTGATATGCACTTTGTTCGTGATTTGGTGCATTGCCGTCAAGTTCGTGTCTCTCACATTCACACCGCTGATCAACTTGCTGATCCACTCACCAAGACTTGGTCCAAACCAGCCTTTCAGCGTTTATTTCCCAAGTTAGGTGTTATTACACCACACCTTACTTGAGGCGGGCATAACAACACAATCAGTTTGTTCCTAGAATCGCTCAAGTTGACTTAGTCCTGTCTATTTTAACTGATATTTTGCATTTTCAATATTTGTTGCTAGTATACAGGAAGTTGTTATTTGGCTGTTACTTTCTTGTGTATAAATATTCATGTGATGATTCAATAAAACTTAAGCATATTTCTACAATTCATTTACATTGTTACCAACAGCTGCCAACACACCTTTTATTCGTGGAAAACAAGAAGCTGTCACCGTTGCTCTCAACTCTTTCTCCACTGGAGCGTTTGCCACCTTTTTTCACCACCTGCAAACATTGAAACCAACAAACAAAATACAACTCCAGTAAACCAACAAACAAAATACAACTCCAGTTCAGAAGAATCAAAATTCCAACTTTGTCCCATACTAATTAGACGCAAACCAAATTCTTTGGAAGCAACCCAAAGAAGACGCAGAACAGAAAACTTAAAGAAACGGCCTTTACTGCATATCCAACACCAAAAAAAAAAACAAAAAAACAAACAAACAAAACCCACGAAAGCTCGATTCTTGAGTCAATATCTCAGATGCAGCACCAAACCCACCAACCAATACCCCCAAATGAAGAAAGTAACAATCTTTAACGAAAATGGTCCATATATAGGGACAAGGAAAGACAAAATCTATTCATTCTCGGAGAGATAAGAGAGAATTAAAGAGGATACCCGGCCATTTCGACCAAGGGTGATGGTGACATCGGGCCTGGACATGTTATACCAAGAGAGAACGAGTCCTGAAGATCTTCAACAAGAACTAAGAAGACCGCTGCTCCCAAAAAAGTTTTACCAAACTGGCCGCTCTATATCTTCATCATTTGATGATGATTTTGATTGAAGTAGTATGCAGTTTATGGGTCAGCTAAATCGGGTTTAACACAAAAGCTGTGTCAATTGGTTCAAAAGCAAAAGCAGAAGAAGAAAAAGACCAAGAAGACGACGAAGGAAACGTAAGTGCTAAGTTGGAAGAAGGGCTCACTTTCACAGTCACACGCCGTGCTTGTGGGGAAAGGAAAGTACTTTTGGGTTTGGATCGACGATTCTAGCCAATCACTGGGCTGGGCCTGTTCCTAATCTCATGTGGCGGCCTAAACAAGAAATGACTAACATTTTATTAAAGTATGTTTTAGTTTAAAAAATCTTAAAATTTTGATTTTTTTAACTTAATTTTCTAAAAAATAATCTCTTTATATTAACGAAACATACACGATATAAATATCAAATATAAATTAATCAAATGCTACTAATATAAAATTAAATTAATAATTTAAAATAATAATAATAAATTATTAACTTGAGCTAAATTTACTATTTTTTACGTTATATATATTTTATTATTATTTTTAACGCAACTTCAAAATTTGACAAATAAAAGAAATTTTAAAGAATTTTAAAGATCATGATTTCTTTTAAATTTTCTTTAAAATTTTAAGCTTTTACCCATATAAAATAATATTATTTGATTAATTAACATTTTAATTATTTAAAAAGTGATATATATATATATATATATATATATATATATACAAATTTTAAATGAATTATTTAAAAATTAGACAATAAATTATATTCAAGTACTATGATACAAAAAGCTATATTAGGGAGTTCATGAAACTAAAGATTTGATCTTTTACTATAATATAGAATTTGGTCATTATCAACATTTTGGGTTTTCAAATCTCATTACTGTGAGTGAATATCATGTTGAAGTCCAGCAAGCTTCATTCCCTTCCAAAGAATCATAAAAGAGATAAAGAAAGGATCAAAAGAAAACTAAAGCTGAAACTGAAAGCTGATCTTGGTAAGAAGATGAAGTATTCCAAGCCTTTGAACAGGAATGAAAAACTGTGCAAGTCTTCAAATGGTAATTCTCTTAAATGGTACCATTTTCAAAGTGTGGTTTTCTTGTATATGATAACTAACAGTGTATCATATCTAAATCTAACTGGATCGGGAAAAAGGGTGATTAGGACACGAGACAGTAGCAGGGGATAGTTCCAGCTAACAACGGCATCTGTTCTGTTGTTAAAAGGACATGACAGCCAGTTGAATCTGTTGGTCAAAATATAAAGGACTAGCAAGACAGCAGCAAGACAGCAGATTTCTTTATGAATTTGATACATTACGTAATATACATACACATGATTAGTATCCGAATACAGAGATAATACTCATCTAGCAGGTACCCTTTAAAAATTCACACGTTTACTGTTGTTTTCTGAATCTCTTCCAATGAGATTGTCTGCAGAGAAAAAGGAAATTATTTTCTCAGATGTTTAAACAGAGTGCAGAAAAATGTAACAATGTGACTGCAAAATGCCAAAAACACTGATGATCACATGAGTGGGTGCAAAAGCAAGTGGTTTTCTGTGTGCGGACATAATTGATTAGTTTGGAGTTTCTAATGTCAAGCCTTAAAAACACCGAAACCATAATAAACTCATTTGTATTGCAGGTTCCAATAGCATATATTAGCACAAGTTCAGAAATACGAAGACGGGATTTATAATTACCTGATCCTTCCCGGAAAAATCATTTTCCGGTGTGAGAAATAGCATGCAGTGGCATTCCTTCCTGCGAAAACAATCTTACAATTAAAAATGGAGGACTGAGTATGAACTGATGGCAAACATCAGCCAGAGTTTTAGAAATTTGCAGTGTATTGGAATATTTCAGCATGGCACCTCAAATTATACGAGGAAATGTAAGAAGCTATGTGTGTGTATCCAAAACCAAGCGAGTAAAAATTTTCTGATACATTCCCCATGTATGAATAATAATAGGCATGTCACTAATACTTGAAACTTCAGTTTACCAGGCCAAAGTAGCTCCTGAACCATGAGATGCATGCAATTCAAGTTTACAGGCAGAAGTCTTTCTGCCCAATAGGTGATATCATATCTAAAACATTACTAATTGGTAGCATTCACCATTATCTCCAGATACGTATAGAAAAGCAAAACAAAATCACCAATAGATGATAGATAGACTGGACCGTCACCCTCATCATCCAGTTTGAACACGCCATGATTCTGGCTTATACCACTTAAAAGGTAGCAAATAAAGGATTTCATTAACTAGAAGATTCCTTTCTAGTTCTAGGTGACCATGAAAGCCAACAGGCAACTAAAGATATTCAATCAACTTGTTTGCAGGCCTCTCTACGGCTATCATTGCTGTATTTCAGTTCCCTTTTGCAAAATTTTTGGTGGAAGTCATAATGGTTTTTACTTTCACAGCACATTTTAATTATAATACACCAAACTATATCTGGTTTCGGTCGTGATATACCAAAGGATGATCATCACTGAAATTCAAAGAAATCATTAACAATTGATAACACACTTGTCATCCAACCTAATCAGCATTTCAGTGACTGCTAAACTCCACATATGCACCACAAATAAACCACACAAGCATAATTTACTTAAGTGTCTCTTCAACAAGTTTACTTCTGCAACTAACACGTTGCAGTTATAATAACTGCTCTAATTATAAAATATCACATTGCAATTTTGAATACTTCTTATTCCCAGATTCATTAACTCACAGAATCTTAATAGGATAGAATTATGATGTGATATCAATTTATGAACACAGGCACAATCAAGTCGACCATAAAAAGTAGCACGACTAGAAACATCGCTTTCTATATAAATAAAAATGTTTAAAACCCCCAAAACACTATCCAAGACATTCCATCTATTGAATGTCTACAATGATTATAAAGCAAAAGGTTCATTCACCTCTCTCTCATGGGAACACATGGGCAGTTCCAAAAGCCCTGCTTTGCTTCTGCATCCTTGTCATCGTAATGCCTATGTGCCATAAAGCCAATATCAGAAGATTACTAAAACGATAAATCTCATCACGTATTAAATTAAACAAATTGCTGCGGATATGTTAAAATAAATGCCAATGATTAAGGAGAACAAAGGGGGATGTGCAAAATGACAATTACCTACAAGGGCAAAGAGGTGCACCCAATTGATCTTTGTGCTCAGCCAAGCCCTGTTTATTTCCAATTTATAAAAGCTTGAGGAACCAAAACCAAGGAAAACACAGCGTAAAGAGCACCCAACAAAGAAGTCAGATTGAAGATACCAGAACAACAAGGTACGGGTTTCCAGAAAAGCATCTTAATACAGTATGCCAACATTAATAGATTAATCAAAAAACAACTACATTGAAGAATTATAGAAATTAATAGGCGCGAGCGAATTGAATTTTCCATTCATGTTTTAACAGATTGATGAGACTGCGACGGTCAAAGAGGTTAATGATAGTAAATAGACACAGAACACACAATTAACGAACAGAAACCTAGTTGTTACCTTAATAACCACAGAAGTTACTCCCTTATCCACACAAAAGTAAGTTCCGGATTTGCGAGCATACTGCTCCGAGAACTTCCTCATTATCTCCACGGACTTATCCGACGGTTCCGCTGAGCAATACCGTCCAATTCAATGCATTGGAAAAAAGAAAGAAAACAATTAGCAAGAGAAAAGTATAATCAAAGTTAAACCCACTTGCAAAGAACTCCATATGGATTCAAATTTCTTTCCCAGAACAGAGCATTCAACTAGTCCTATCTGATAATTCTTTCATCAATTCCCCAATATTTACTTGCAGTACGCGAAACATTGCAGTAGAAAGGTGAGAATTTGAACCAGTACATCAACCATATAAGCATAAAGATAGAATCTTTAATAAAAAGGAGGCAAATTCAACTAGAATTCAGCCAAATTACCTTGGGCTCGAACAACAGTGTACAGGGTGCGATGAGCCTGAGGGGCGATTCTGGGTGGGGCAACCAAGGAGGAAATGCCACCACCATAGCTACAGGAGCTTGTTTGTGGAGTCATGGCCGAAGTGGGATTCAGGTCAATGTATTGAAACAAGGAAAACACCACTTTATTTATATACGAATCTCAGTGCTTATCTATCCGAGTTGAAGTATTTCCATCGAGTCTTAGGATGACAAGTTTTTTGTGTTAAGGCCGTAGCCGCCACTCGTTTGAAGTAAAATATCGGTTGCCGGCTCATAGAGACCACAGAAATTACTTGCAGTAAGGTCTACGAAACTTGTCTATCATTTGATTAATTCTAATTTTTAAAATTTTTTTAAAATAGTTTAATTAATATTTTTATTTGAAAGTAAAAAATATTTAGGTTAATTAATAATTAATAATTATTTTCATTCTGATCTTCAACAAGAAATGATGATTTCATTCAGCTTTTGCTTTCATATTTTTCTCAAAAAGGTCAATAACGTATGTACAGGTTGAAGCACCAGCTGTGGAATCTCAAAAAGAACTATTCCAGGCCTGAACTAGATCACAAACTCCGTAAGCAACTTGCATTTGGATACATTTTCAAGGAGATGGTGTTGTGACATTTTTGTTTTTGTTTATTCTTGAACTAACCAGCTCAACCTTGACCTACTGGAAAGAAGCTGGTTTCATCATATCGAGACATCTTGCACCGGATGAAATGCATGAATGGAACGGCTTGAATCCTTTGTATCCGTTATACCTGTAATGAATAGGGGTCACTAAATTCATGTAATGAAATCATCACAGATGAATTCTTCGTTGAGTGCACTCATTAGCATTCCAGAAGGCATGGATTTACAGGTTAAATAGTAGAGGCAGAACCAGTTCCACAAATGCTTAATTTTCAGATGATGGAGTCGAGTTTTGCTGCAGCCCACATTCAAGTCTTATCGCTGCCATGAGTTCGGGAGAAACTGCACGCTCGGTGCCATCTTCTCTGCCTACTGACGTTCTCGTCAAATCTGGAGCATACTTCATTCGCTTGTGGCCAGGTTCCAATTCAATTCCCCAACCCCTGTAAAGTATGACTTTACTAGGCTCCTGGGAGACCAAAACAGCGCCAGTTGCTTGCTGCGAAATTTATAGAAGCATGACTGTCAATCAATTTATTCAAGTTCAACAAAAGCATCACTTGATAAAAATACGGTGCACAGACCTCGAGCTGGAAGATAACCTCTTGGATCGACGTTCCTTCAGCTCTGCCTTTGACATTCACTATAGCAAGAGGATGCCTCTCAAAGTGAGCCCTGATCGTTTTCGCAACACCAGTTACGATATTATTCTTCCCTGTTACATGAGAAAAGTGGCAGAAATTCTAGAGTCAACTATCTGTATCAAAACAAAAACACTTCATTTGAGAAGCAAATGTGATCACTTGCTTGCCAATATAAGGTGGACAGAATCCATTATGATAATTGGATCACACTATAAAAGCCTCCATGAGAGCCAAACCGAACTCAAAGATATCAGAAAAGGTAAATTTCAAGTCTTGGTATTTTGTCAGAATTGCAGAAGAATTACTTTCCAATTTCAGGGTTCAGGAACAGCAAGCGTAGGAACAACATGAACAATTTTGAGGGACAAAGAAAACCATGTATGAGAGTGGAAATTACCTACTGCAAGCACTGGGCGCTTCTTCATCTTCAAGGCTTGCTTTCGTAGAAGCAACCTGTCTTTGTTCGAAAGCTGAACCCTAGATGGCATTCTGTTGTTTTCTTCTGGAATATGCAAAACCGATTCCTTCAACAAATTTTCAGGTGATTTGATGGTTGGCTGTATTGCATCCTTGTCAGAATAACCATGCTGCGCATCAGAAAGGCAAGGAGATCCCCTTACCTGTGCCTGAAATCCCCACCAATGATACTAATCAGCTCGAGAGGAAGGATGAAACAGTAATCAAACACAAAAAGTACTGAAAATCTTACTGTGACTTCATCAGGGATAAACACCACATCAGCAGGTCTATCAGTGAACTGACTATTATTTGTTTCAACATGTGTCAATGTAGATTCACACTCAGGTTCAGTGTTGCCAGTCTCGTCTCCATTGACAATTGAAGAAAGATCACACTGGCTAGCCTGCTATCATTAAGGTTGTCAAAGGTCAAATCAACTCCACTTGTGTCTCTAGACTAAGATTTGATAATAAAGGCCAGTAATCAATATGATTCATAAAGAAGAAAAAGAAAAGACGATCCATGTTGGAGGTAAAGTGAAAACCATGCAGGTCTTGCAATTTGACAACAATCCAATCCATCAGAAGAATTGATGTGGATTGTATAGACCATTACCAGTAGGATACAAGAGGCAGCACTTCAGAATGAAGAACCATCAACAATAGACTGCAAACACAAATAAAAATAGCATGAAGTATATCTGCATACTTTTATTCCATATATTTCTCACCTGCACTTCTACTCCGTTAGCAGGAACAACCGAATCCAAGTGATGATCAGACCTTGTTTCAGAGTCATATTTTACTTGTGCATCAGAATCTGCTAAGTTCATATCCTCATCGACCTAAATCACACAAAAAAAAGTAACTGATTCTGTTAATTTAAAACAGAGCATAAATTTGGACGAAATACAAATTAAAGTAATAAAAAGAGAAGATCTTTGACATATTTTTAATGATGGTACATTCGTATATTCTTATTGTCTGTGTCTGTATATAAAAGAGATAGCTAACCACCTGAAATCTTGAATCATCAACTGACTGCATATTGAGTGCTTCATTCTCTTGGTCCTGGGTTAGAAAAGTAAATTATTTGTTAGCCACATCTATCATACAATAAATAAAACATGAACGCATGAAGCTTCCATTCTGAAACTAATTAGATACTCACCAGTTTCAGTTTTAAATCATCTATATTTCTCGTAAGCCTCAAGACATCAAGTTTCAAAGACTGCATTGAGAAAGATTGTACAATAAATAAAATCAGACATATTTTGAATTTGTAGCAAACATGCACATAAAAGAACATAATTGCTGTAGAGGCTCAGGTGTTAGGAAGAAACTACATCAGAAGCCCGAAAGTATCATTGACAGTACCAGCACGCTGTCACATCGTTTACGAGCTAACTACTTTTTGTTCCTTAAATAGTCAGAAAAGAAGTTTGCAAGTTTCTGTCATTGATCAAGATTCAAACTCAATAAACAAAAACACCCAGGTAAACGTCTCATCTGCACCTAAGAACAGAAGTCCCAAGACATTTAGTTAATATGCCAAAAGTATAGGTTAATTCTAATGGTTGCACAAAATCAAACTCAAGTCATAAACTGTTTCACAAGTTAGGTCCCTGCTCCTTCAGCCCAAAAGTTCTATCAAAAGGCGTAAAAACAGTAAAATTTCCCCACATCAAATCCCTTGAACATCAACAGTTCACGTCAAAGACATGCTCTAACATGCAAATGCATGCACGGTAATACTCGCTTGCTCACGCATGGAGATGGAAAGTCAAGTTCTACCTTCCGACGTTGTGCCTCTATGGACCTCTTCAGTGCTGCCCTTTTACTCAGAAGGGTAACTGGTCTCAAGCAAGGTGGTCGCCTGTAGTTCTTTCCACGATATACGATGATAGCATACCCCTTAGTAACATGCTCCACAGCCACTAAAATTCCACCACTTTCTGCCTCTAAGGTGCGAGCTACTTGATAAGCAGATTCCAAACCTTTCTCTTTGCATATTATTTTCACTAGTTCCCTATACTTCCAATGAAGATGCATGTTTTCAATTGTTCCTGCAAACACCCCCCGTCTACCTAACAAGAAAAGAGAAAAAGTAATCAGAAACCTTTCTGGTACTATTCCCGTTTGGATGGTTTTTCAAATACCATTGTACTCCTAAAGAATGGACCAAACATCAGCACTTGCTTTGTGATCAATATCCTAGCACGAGAGCATATTTCACCTGTTAACAGGAAAGGCTTCATCTTCAACCCAATTTTGCGCAGCATATATCTCTCTTCTTCAGTTATACCTTCCTTGTCAACCTCTTTTTCTTGAGGCATCTCAGTGCTTTCTAGCTCTTCTAGAACTTTCTCTGCCTTAGCTTTCTTTTCCAGTGCCTGTCAGAACATGTAATATGTAACAGAAATGGAATCTAATATGGGGAATAAAATTTCACCACCTTTGCCAAAATCATACCAAGGATAGTTTCATGCTAGTCCTCTTGATTGCAGCCTGCATAGACTTTAGCTTCCTTTGCTTAGAGAGATCAGAGCTCTCGTCATTGTTGTCATCAAGTTTGTCGCCAAAGTCACGAAGCTCACTCCCATCTTTAATATCCTCAGAAGATTCAGCTGATGACCTACCATCCATCCTCTGTTTATCCCCATATAAGCCCTGCTTTCTTCTCTCCTCTATTGAAGAAGAAACTGCAAGTGGTAGAAAATCTTTTCCCCTATACAATACAAAATACTCCCTATCCCGTGAAAGCAGAGTTCCTCCAGTCAGCCACTGAGCCCATACATTTTAAGGTTGAGACACAGATGTATCATAAACGCTATGCAATAAGAAGGTTTGAACAAGATTTGAAACCTAAGCAACTTGTACATGAATAATGGAACACAAGTGATTAAGTATAGAATCTTCTATGAACCCGAATAGTGAGGCTTAGATCTATTTGTATATGTACTTGTTCGATACGTTTGCATGTCTCTTTTAAATTTCTTCTACATAAAGAACCATTTAAACTGATATCTTATATCTTCTTTATTAATGAATTACAATCATAAATGCATATCTGCCTCAGCCACCATAAGTTACTACCAATGCATTCTGACAGCTGATGTAGAACTAACTTTGCATTTGAATTACTAAAGAAAGTAAAAGGTCAAGAGCTCAATCACTTCAACCAGAGAAAGGAAATCTAAAAGCATCAATTTGATTTTTCCAAGTAGATTAGGTATTACTTAAAATGTTATTTTCTCATAGTTCCTAAATAACAGAAATGCTTTCCTACTACACAAAATGGTAAAAGAACAGAATGATAAAGAGTACTTAAATTTGTTTTGGACTTGTGATAAAAAATAGAAATAAAGATGAAATGAAACAAAAGATTAAATTTGTCTAAACAAACCTTCAACTCTTCAGCCATCAGCCGACCATTGGTGTTCTGAACCCCTTTCTTGATAGCTATTTTAGCAATCTCACATTTTTCCCACAGCTTAACGATTGCAGCAGCCAATCCTTGAAGTTTCCTATTTCTACCTGATATAAGAGTGAAATTTTAAGTAATAAAATGTTCAACCAGAATAACACAGCCCCATGAAATTGGAAATCAATCTCACCTAGAGCAAAATGGCAAGGCAAGGGTCGTCCAAGCCTCTTTAGTGTTGTCATTTCATCATTAGTTAGTGTAGGACTGATGCCATACGGAAGAAGGCGGAATGGCCTCCGATATCCAGGAACAATAGCAGGTAGGAGGTCAGCATCAACGGGAAGAGGGTCGTAGCCCCACCACTCAGTAAACCGTGGACCTAATCCATCTAACAAGCGATCAGCTTCTTCCGCAAGCTGTGCCTCACCCGGTAGCTGAAATCGAGCTATATTTGGGGAACCAACACCTTGTATCAGAGTCGGATGAGCCATTTTGCTACTTGGACTGGTTGCAGAACTATCTACACCATCAGTTTCTACCAAATCAACATTTGAGCACGTTGCATTATCCAGGGTAGCTTCTTTTGTCGAGTTATCGTCTAATTTGAAATAAGGATACTTATAATTAGCACCTCTATATAAAACTAACTTAGCTCCAGACCTCCATACAACCACACCTCCGGTTTTTCTCTGCAAATAAGAAACAAAGAACTTACAACAGATTTACTATTGCTATATTCCAAACCTTATAATCCAGAGTGCATTCTTGTTGTTATTATCGAGCTCACTTGACACTCAAACTACAGGCAAATCAAACAAAACCAGAACAAGAACATATGAACAGAACACAAAATTGAATCACCAGTAAGGTAGAAACCCACTTAAGAATCATAATTTCCAAAGATCAATGTCCTAACCTCCAACAAATCATGTGTCCTCTTCATATTAGTCCGGCAAAAATCTTCACAAACAATCTTCACTACCTCCTCCCTCCTCCACCTCTCGTGAATCCCATTCACAATGCCTTCAGTAACTCCAGCTTTACCAACCTTCAACTTCCTTTGCTCCGCAATCCCAATAGTTCTCAGCCTCCTTAGCTCTGCAGTCGACAAAGTCAACTCCGCCAAAGTTGGAACTCTCTCCTTCTTCTTACTCGCTGCCTTCTCTCTCTCTTTCTCTATCTCATCACTCAGCTCATAGTACCTCGCTATCGCATACCCTGATCCGGGTCTCGGAACAGGATTCTCCGGCGTGCTCCAACTGGGGTCCAACGTGTGCCCGACCCGATTCTTGGGAATTTGGTGAGGCAACGGTACGAAGATCTCTCCAGCAGCTTTTGCACCACTTTCCGGTGGCAAGTTATCGCCTTCCTCTTCGGATAGGCCGAGCGAACGGAGCTTTTCGGCGATACGTTGGATGGCGGAGTGGGGTAGTTTTTGAATATCGGAATTGGAGTGGTTAACGGAGCAGCGAAAGTGGGAGTTGGAAGAGGGCGTAAGAGGGAGGTTAGAGTGGAGGAGAAGGGTTTTGGGGATAGGGGAAAATGGCCGAGAAGAGGGTTGTAGAAAGGTTTTAGGTGGCGGTGACAATGGTGGAGGATAGAGGTGGTTAAGACAAAGCCACATCTTTCATGGGGATTAAAGTCAGTCCCACACAGAGGAACACAACTGAACTGATAAGTGAACTTCACGCATGTCTAGATTTTGTCACGTGATTTGCTCGTGATCCAAAGATGTACATTTCGGTTCCCTGCTTGCCTTCGGATAAGATTTGTTCTCGTTTTGTTGAATTTTTTGAGATTGAATAAGCAATTTTTGTAATGTAAAATTTTTGAATTTTTAGTATTTGTCTTTAAAATGAAGGTATTTTAGTAAATATAATTTTTTGTCAGTTAAAATACAACTTTTTAAGAAGCTCAAATTTAAAGTTTCTAAAAAAATACTTTTTCAGATAAATTTTTCAGATTAATTAATGAATCTATTGTATGAAGTTCTTTTAAAAAAATTCTTTTTTAAATCACAATCAAATAATTAACTTTGATATAAAAGCTCTTCTTATAAAAACTCTACCGAACTTTGAACCGAATTTTGGCATGAAAGATTGGGTCAGCCCGAAACAGAGTCGGATGACATGAACCCTTTTTAAGACAATATTCACGTATTGTTTCAATTTAAGTTTTTAAAATAGTATCATTTATTATTTATAATATTACATGATATTTTAATAATCTCAAAATAATATTAATAACATCCTAAATCATAACAAAATTAAGTTTTAAACACTGGAATTAAAAAAGTTACATTATTTTTCATTTTCATCTAAATAACTTTTAAAAGTAATTATATATTCACAATACAATTTACTTAACACTTATAAATCTTGCAGAAAATATAGTATTAGTTATGTTATTAGCTAAACCTGAACCAACCATGTTTCCACATGTATAGAGTCATTGAAACATGAAGAGGATTCATGCCAATTATGAACAAATGCTTAAATATATTGAAATTGGCATAGAACATATATCTAAAAGCTTATTATTCATTATAAGGAAGTACATTATGTTGTAAAATTACAATTAGAGTAATTTTATGTCGGAAAGAAACATAAAGATGGAGTGAATTTATATATAAAGATGTGATTCATAACTCATTGTTTTAAAGTTTTTGGTTGAGATATGATGTTTTAGTTGCATATAGGCTTACTTGGATCTGATCCAAATTTTCTCAAAGGCCTCTTAAAAAATCCTTTATTGGTATCAAAATTAGATTTAATAAAATTCAATAAATAGACATTCATGAATTTGAGTCAAATAAATGGGTGATTTATGGAATGACTCAAATGATTTCGTATTAGCTATGAGTTGACGACTAATTAATTCGATAGATTTACTTGTGAATGGGAGATCTTGGAAATTCATAAGTGGAGTAATCTTACATCGGAAAAAAGATACAAGGATAAAGTGAATATATGTAAAAATAAAACTCATAATGTTGGGAAAAATTACTACAACCTCAACAACAATAATAGTAAGAGAAATAAAATACAAGAAACTAAATCAACGCATACGTAATTTATATGAAAAACCCCTCTCAATTAGGGAAAAAAATATCCACTATGGACTAAAATCAATCTACTATAATAATTAAGAATACAATCAGCAACCAATAACAATAGCCTCAAACAATATAGTAGGCCTCTTTTTTTCTCCTTATCTAATTTGGTTTTTACGGCAATCGCCCCCTCTATAGCAAAGAAGGGTAATTTATCTTATCATAAATTGGCTACTCTAATAAGTCACCAAAACCTACCACTTATGAGCTAATCAAAGAACTCTTTACTTAGTAGGCCACCACTTATAAGTAAAACAAAGTCCACCATTGCAAAACTCACATAGCTAATATTTGAAATTTGAAGAGATTCCCAACATATTCCTCTCTCACCTTGAATCACCAAATACCTTCACCTTATCTTAGAATCGGACCTTTTTCTTCACTGCTTTTTCCCCCCAAATGCCATACCCCTCCACATAGCAAATGTTGTTGTCGATCTTCCTCCCTTGTATCACCAAGCAAGCATTGCGGTGCACTTTGCACCACCTACCACCAACATATCCATGCTCGTACTTTGTCAATTCAACTAAGGAAATAAGTCTAGCACGAGCACTTGGAACATACCTCACATTGTGGAAGGTTCAGGTCATACCATTATCGAGCTTCATCCTTACAGTCCCTATGGATCTCCAATTTTTGATCACCTATTATGTTGATGTGGCCATACTCTCCATCTTGGCTTAAAATATCAAACAAGGCTTGGTCTCTACAAACATGAATCGACGCAGCCAAATCTAACACCCAACTTTCTTGGCCCTCCTTCACCTCACCATTAGCATCCAATAACAAATTACCATCACTATCACCTATTACCACAATAGCGGAATCACTATCATCATCTACTTTAGTCTTGCCCTTCCTTTTTTGCATCAAATGGAGACTCTTCAAGTCTTCCATCATCTTCGGACAATGACTTTGGATGTGACCATTCTCCTTAAATAGTAACACTTTATGTTACTAAAGTCTTTCGCACATGATGTCGATCTATTCCTTAAGTCATCTCTTGTTCTCTCTTGATTCCTCCCTCTCTCAAACTCCCTCACAACTAGTGCTTGAGCACCATCACTCGAAGAACTTCCATCAATATGTTTCATCATCCTTTCGTTCTCCCTCAATACCACCATAGTTTCATCTAGTGTAATCTTCTCCCTACCAATAAGCAATGTCATGATAACAGGTCGGTAGGGCTTGGGTAGTGAAGCCAAACAACAAGAGAGCTTGTTCTTGATCGGTGATCTTCTCATCTACATTCTTCAACTGGGCTAGTAGTTGGTTGAACAAATTAATGTGGTCCTGCAAGGTTGCACCCTCCTCCATCCTCAATTGATACAACTCTCATCTCAAGCACAAGATGTTAGTCAATAATTTGGAGGCATATACACTTTGGAGCTTATTCATCAAAGTTCTTTTATTCGTCTTACTTAAGTAGTTGTACTTGATCTCTGGAGTTATAGTTAACCGAATCGTACTAACCACCTTCTTCTTCATCAATGCCCACTTGGCATCATTCAAACTTGCCGGCTTGTCCGGTTTCAAAACTACATCTAAATCTTGTTGTACCAACAAATCCTCCATAATACTCTTCCATACCCAAAAGTTTATTTTCCCATCAAACAAGGGAACGTGAAATTTGGAAGTATTGTTTTCACCCATTCTCTTTTCACACTAATTTCTCCCTAAATCAAACAAGCAATAATTTTCCTTACAAAAGGATCCTCAAACCATAACTCTGATACCACTTGTTGGGAAAAATGACTATAACCTCAATAACAATAATAGCAAGAGAAATAAAGTGCAAAAAACTAAATCAATGCACATGCAATTTACGTGGAAAATCTCTCTCAACTAAAGGAAAAAGCACGGTACAAATCTTCATGGACTAAAATTAATTCACTATAATAATCAAGAGTACAATCGGTAACCAACAACGATAATCTCATCGACAAGTACAATTATCTCTAGGTTTTAGTATAAATTGAAAAATCTAATCAATTTAGTACTCTCTCTAAACTCAAGAGATACCAATATCGAATACCTGTCGATAATGATCTGCTTCTTCTTGTTTATCTCACCAAATAGTTATCATCTTAGGTGTCAAAACAATGAAGTAACCTCTCTTTTTCTCCTACTCTATTATGATTTTTACGACAATGCCCCCTCTTTAGCAAAAAAAGATAAATTTTATTTATCTCATCATAAATTGAGCATTTGAGATTTGAGGAGATAATAAGTAACTCATTATATGTATATACTAATGACGAAGGGGATGGATGACCACAGAATTCATCTCCTTCGACCGTTTAATCTAACGGTCATTACCCCCCGGTCTATATGTCATATGTATTTTTTTCCCTTTCATTTCTCTTTCTTTCTTTCTTTTTCTATATATTATATGTATTTTTTCCCTTTCATTTCTCCTTTTCTTCTTCTTCTCTCTGGTTGTGTATTTAGCTTTCTCTGTTTCTCTCTCTCTCATTTCTCATATCTCATTTCTCTCCTTTTTCTCTCTCTCTCTATCTCACACCGAGTTTTTTTTATCATATGTCATATGTCAAGGTTATATCCCTATTTCATTTCTCTCTCATTTCTCT